>CAXIVR010000002.1:113369208-113721945 GCA_964035755.1 Teleogryllus oceanicus
TGGCATTTGCTTCTGTGTCAAGACATCGTTAATAGTTAGGAATGGAAGTGGTTTAGTAAGAACTTTGAAATGTTAGGAATGGAAATTGACGTACTAGATAATTCTGTGGAAATTATTGCTTGTTACAGGCCGCTTAACGACGGTCATGAAATTGTAGATGAAATCGGTGATAGGGTGGAAAAAAGAAACGATCGTTCTATTCTTGTCGCTGGCGACTTAAACTTTCCCAACGCTAACTGGAAAGGGGAGGTTTGGGACAGGAAAATTCAAAAGCGCGTCAATCGACTGGTATGGGAGCAGGGATTAACCCAGGTAGTCGACCAACCCACGCGGCAGAGCGCAATTTTGGACATTTTCCTTGTTTACCCTGCAGAAATATTTATTTCTTGCGACGTCTTTCAGGGGATTAGCGACCACAAAGCAGTGATGGTAGAAGTACAAACAAACGTAATTACGCGACCTAAGGTGAAAGGAACGATAGTCAGGCAATATAGAAAAGCGAACGTGGAAGGTTTACATAGTTTCTTAAGAAAAAAATATGACTATTTTCTAAGAACAGAAGGTAGTATGGAGGAACAATGAGGAGCTTTTAAAACAATCCTAGAAACCGCTTTAGATACGTTCGTTCTTTGTAAAATACTGAAAAGTAATCTTGGTCCTGAATATTTTAACGTGACGATACGGCGTTTAAAGAAAAAAGACTAGCATTTAATAGGAGACATCGTAGCATTGCTGAAATGATAACTTTTAAAAAACACTACAGGAAATTAAAAAAAGAAAAGAAAACTGCGCATTAATTATTTTCAAGAAATATTTTGGAGACAGGAAGAAATGGTTGAAAATTGGTCATGCATTTACAAATATGTCCGCAGACGCCGGGGCAATAAGGAAGAAATTCAGGAAATTCGAGACGAAGATAACGCGCCATCGCACGACGACCAAGCGAAAGCAAATGCGTTCAACGAGTATTTTGTATCGGTATTCAAACCAAAACGGGCGCAGGAGCAAGTTCATTGTTTTCCAATAGAAAACCAGTTCAGGCTTCATGCATGGGAACTCCGCAAACGTATAAAATCACTGGAAAATGGTAAATCACGCGGACCAGACGGCATCTCGACCGATTTTATTAAACTCGGTGGGGAGGCAGTATTGCCGTATTTGTTAAGATTATTCAATATTTCTATTAATAATGCTAGTTTACCAAGCGATACGAAGACAGCTACAGTGGTTCCAATTTTCAAAAATGGTGATAAAACGAAAGTTTGTAATTATAGACCTGTATCTCTCACATCAGTAGTATGCAAAATAATGGAGCATTTAATAACCGGGTTCATTCGCCGCGAATGGGAAAAAGCTAGCTGGATTTTTCACGGACAGCATGAGTTTAGAAGTAAATATTCGTGCGAAAGCCAAATCGTTTCACTTTTTCAAGATCTAGCTGACGAAGTTGACGCGGGTGGGAGGGTGGATGCAATGTAATCGACTTTGCGAAAGCATTCGACGTAGTACCGCATAATCTACTTATCAAGAAATTGTTAACTTCAGGTATTGACGCTAGAGTTGTGAAGTGGGTAACCGAATTTCTTAGAGACAGGAAACAAAAAGTTCGAATTGGGGACTCAGTTTTCGACTACGGGTATTGTTACTTCAGGGGTTCCACAGGGAAGTGTTTTAGGGCCATTACTTTTCTTAGCGTACGTAAATGATCTCCACGTTAACACACAATCAAAGGTGCGTTTACTTGCAGACTATTATGTTATATAGCAAAAAATCAAAAATGGCGCGGACGAACAAATATTACAGGAGAATTTAGAACATTTACGTGATTGGGCTGAAAAAAATTGCATGGGAATTATGGAATACGGAGTGGCATGTTGGGATCCATACAGAAAGTCGCACCGGAAAAATCTAGATAGAATACAGAGGAAAGCGAATAAATTTACCTATAGAACTAACACAATAAAACTTTTTTTATGGTTATGGCATGGGAACCTCTAGAAACGAGAACAAGGGCGAGGCCTTGCATTCTTTATAAATCGTACGTAGGTCAACCAGCTTGGAAGGAAATTCAGGTTAGACTAGAAAAACCAAATTATTTCGGCTGAAGCGATCACACTCACAAAATTCGAACAAGGAAACAAAATTCAAATCTTGGGAAATTTTCCTTTTGTAACAGAACAATTATAGGTTGGAACAGTTTACTCGCAGCAATTTTCAACGCTTTTCCTCTAAGTGTCCGAAGCTTTAAAAATAAATTAGAACAAAATGAGAGTAATAGACATTAAATGAGTAAGTGCTGTGAAGTGCGGTGAAGTGCTGGTCAGTGTAATTCAAAGCAAAAACAGTGTAGTGTAGTACAGTGCAGTGCAGTTAAGTGTAGTGAACGCGATCAATGAATTAAAAAAAAATTACCAAACTTATGTAGCTTGTATTAAATTGATAATTATTGGATATCATGACAGTTGAAATATTTGTTAGAATACTTAATATTAGTGAAAGTATGATTATTGCATGTTCGGCCTGTACTGTACTCCTTTATTATTTTTGTTATTATTATTAATATTTTTATTTTGTTATTGTAATTATTGTTATTTAACTGCCACCGTGTCATACCCAATTGCAGTTCAAATAAATGTATGTATGTATGGTCGCGCCCCGCGGCGCAATCCTGCGGCGGCAACAGTGGGCCGCAACTACCCTGCCTGGTACAGTGCGCCCACCACACCGATCCTCGCGGCACACTTGCTGTGGTACACAGCATTAATATTTATTAAAAATGATTAATAAACAATTATAAAATATAATTTATTTAAAATGACGAAAAAACTGACCTTCAAGTAAATGCTTAAAGTGACCACCATTTGCCAAGAGAGAGATGTGAGGAGTTGCAGTGTAATGGATGCAGTACGCTGAAGAGTAACAAGGACAGAATAACTGCTTTGTCTCTCTTCCAACTAAAATTAACCACAATTTCCTGGCCCGAAATCTGAGGGCACGCGACAGTGGTTCGCTAAAAGTGAAAGGGATACCGATGGTAACGGTAGTGTTCCCAGACATGGGTTGTGTTAACAGAAATGTAAATATTACCGACGTGAGAGACAAGTCAAAAAATTACTTTCTAATTCTTGAAAAAACAAAAGAATAGAGTAGTATAACGTTTATGTCATCGTATATGGTACATTTGGCACTGCCCCTACCAAAAATTTGAAGAAAAAATGTGAAGCCGTTTTTGACAAAATCTGGGTTTTGTACTTTTTTTAAATTGGAAATATTGCACGCACTGTTGTACGAACACTAGTAATATTTCCAAAAACTCTCCATGACCTTCATGAACAAACTATTTATGGCCAATAAATTTCATTTGGAGGAAAAACCTGTCTTTAATTTTGTAGTTGTAAGAAGCCGTCGAAACCGTTAAATTCGGATCTATGCCACATTTTAAAGTGCATTTTACTCTATTCTTACAAGAAATTTAAAGAAAAACTTTGGAGCCGTTTTTGAGAGAATTTTGAAATTTTCCGGGGAGTTTTATGTAAAGTATCCCCAAATTTAATAGGATTCTTCTCGAAATTTCAAAGCTCCAACTAGAGTCAGATCGACAGGAGTTTCTTCAATTAAAAAAAAAAGTATGTGAAGTTTAGGCGCTATTAATGTTCACAGACGGACGGACGTTTTGAAAACAAACCATTTTTGGGGTATCAGGGGACTCCAAAACGTGTATTTCCGTTAAAATCTCGAAATCGATTTTCCTCACCATTACATAACTTTCTCTATACTACGTATATTATACTCCGTATGTTACGTATGTAAACGAGAAAGTTACTAGAGATGGTACAGAATGGCACACAATTCCTTGTAGTAAAGTTTTCTAATTTCCTTGGTGTGGATTGGTACTGTACAATCTTGTCCCTCGTTCTTGCCTGTTGCCATCTATCGCCTCCCAAAGTACATTTATTGGAAATTTTCTAAACTTTTCGGTTTCCAAATAGTTGAACGAAGTATTGGGTGTCTAACAAGACTAATCGTATCTAACAAGATTATTCTAAATTTCGATCCATAATTCAAGCGTGCCCGTCAATTGGAAGCTAGCTACCGTTGTTTCGATTTTCAAGAGTGGTAACAGAACTGTTTTAGCCAATATCGTTAAGTTCACGTCAGTGGTATGTAAGCTAATGGAACACTTGATAACTAGTTACAATAGACAAGAATGGAAAAAAAGAATGGCCATTGCAGGGACAGCATGGTTTTAGGAATGGTTTCTCTTGCAAGAGTCAGTATCATTGATTCAGGATATAGCAGATGAATTTGATGATAGTGGGAGGGTGGACTCCGTAATAGATTTTGAGAAGGCATTTGATGTTGTTCCGCACAATAAACTGATTCATAAATTAATGCAAACGGGTATTAAAACCAGAGTTGTGGCGTGGGTTGATGTGGTTCTTTGAGATAGGAGACAGAAAGTTTGAAATGGCCATAATTTTCAACTGTCGTAATGGTAACTTCAGTAATACCTCAAGGAAGCGTTATTGGACCTTTCCTATTTCTCGGGTTTGTGAATGATCTGCCAAACAATTTACATTCAAAGGTACGGTTATTTGGAGATGATTGTATCAAAAGAAGACGAGGTTCTTTTAGAGGTGATCTAGATAGATTACATTTATAGGCAGAAAAAATAGCGTGACAATAAATAGTTCTAAAAGCAAAACCATCACGGTTGGTAGGGGCCGCAAATGTCGTGAAACTCAATATCGTTTAGACAGCGAAAATTTCCCAAGAGTCGCGTCTTGTAAGTACTTGGGAATAATTTTTGATTGTAAACTGATTTTGGAAATCAGATAAACTGTGTGGTAGGGAAAGCCTGGAGGTCCCTGCATTTTACTATGCGAATACTAAAGAGTACTGTGAAAGCGACAGAATTAGCTTATTTATCTCTAGTTCGTTCATTAATAGAATACGGAGCGGTTTATTGGCACCCTGATAGAAATTCATAAACGGAATATTTGAATAGAGTACAGAGAATAACGTATAAACTTACTTTCTGAAGCAATAGGAAGAATGTAGAATGGGAGTCTCTAGAAATGAGGAGGGTTAAGGCAAGACTCTGTGCCCTGTATACCGGTTATCCATCTTTGAAAGATATTTACATCCGACTCGGTAGACCCTCGTACTTTAGTAGGGGGCATCACAAGCACAAAATTCAGTTTAGGTCACAGAGAACAGATGTTGGAAAAATTTCCTTTACAAATAGAATAATAACGGATTGGAATAAGTTGCCTGCGACAGTCTTGGAACCCTTTTCTCTAGGTTTTCAAAGTTTTAAAAGTAAATTAACTATGCTATTTGTATATTTTATTAATTTAGTAAGTTAAGCTTAGTATAACGTATTTTTATTTATTATTATTGTTATTTTTATTGCTATTGTTATCATTAGTATTGTAATAATTACTACTAAATGTTTTTCTTTATAAACTATATAATTTTATTAAAGTAGTATTGTATTGAAGTGTGGTGACGTGTTGTGAATTGAAGTGCAGTGTAATTACAAAGTCGTATATTTAACAGGTTAAAATAATTGTGCAGGTCGGCCATAAAATGTAGAGTTAATTCTATTATTGTTATTATTGCTGTTATTGTTAGCATTTTATATTATTATTATTGTTAGTATTATTGCCTTAAAGTAAATTGATGTTAAATTTTATTCCTATTTATTATTGCAATATGTAAATTGTAGTGTTCTGCCACCAGGTTGTAAAAACCAACCTGCAGAAATAATAAATATCTATCTAATGTAATGCAATTTACATTGAAGAATTTGTGCCGTTATCAAGAAAATGGCTTTTAGCGTTACTGAGACTGCGAAATTTGAGCTCTTTTTTACAGGAAACTATTGAATTAAAAAAAAAATTGAAGTCATTTGAAGAAATGCAATAATGTATCAAATGCAATCTAAAGGGTATAGCCGAATAAGGCGGTGAAAAGTGCTCCCAAACGTAATCGATAATCGCGATGCTCATATAAACGAAAATACAAAATGACGTAGATTCACAAAAAAATCAGCCTCCTAGAGCAATCTGTCGCAGAGATACAACAAAAAACGTGTTTTGCATGTTTTATTTTTTCTCAGCATCTATTGCATGCATCCAGCTGAAAAAAATTGCAGAGACTGGTAAACATAGTTAAATTTGAAAGTATTTTTGTCAACACATTTTAACGATGAATTCATATAGAAAAAAATAATTTTGAAATTCATTTTCACCCTGCTAACGTTGGAGTACTGTCTCAACCCCCACCCCCTACAATGGGTCTTATAACACTCTATAACATATTTTTTCCAGATTTTTAAACAATGTGAACGATAGCAAAAAACAATTAAAACCAATTCTTTCAGTTTAAAAATTTGAATTTTGTACCAAAATGTTATTGGAAAAACTTGTTTCACCAATGTTTAAATAGTTTATATTGAAAGTATTGGAAGATCATGCTTATCAGGATGATTCGGAACTTTTTACTGATTAATGTTTGTTTATGTGGACAGTATTTATATTATCGAAATAAAATTATCAAACCATTTTTTTTAAATTTATCTATTGTTTCGAATATAAATCAAATTAATAGATTTTAGGTATATTAATAATTTATGTTTATAATATAAATCAAATTACTTAGTTGTAGATTTATTAATCATTGACAATTAGACAATCATAGAAAAAAAAATATTTTCTGGTGCAGTAGGTGGTTTTTTTTTGTTTCTTTTTTGCAGGTTCACATAGGCCGTATTGAATATTGCGTAGCAATTACGAATAATACGTGAAAATACATACTGTTGAAGCAACACTTGTTTTGAATAGTATGTATATATAAAACACTTTCTAAATAGTATGTATAGTAAGATAAACTTTTTTTGTATACCATCATTATAAACGACCCTTTTCGATACCCCGAATCGTGCATAATCCAGTATTTTATCGCACGCTACATGACGTCATCAACATTATTAAACGCGACATGACGCCATCACACATTCAGCCAATAGTAGCGAGAGAATCGTGGGGAGGTAGAAGAAGACGGAACAGCCGACCACCGTTTTCTCGCACGGATGTCAACAATGCCATCTTGAATTTGATTTCCAGAGGGCGTTGGATGTCAAGCACCCGAGACGTCAGAAGAAAGTTGTTTCGCGAAATTAAGTTTGATTCTCTTGTAAATTTATAATGCTGTTATACATTTATAATGTTGCTTATTGCATTCGTACAAATTTGAAAACTCGCTCCTAACGTCGCTCGTTTTCAAAACATGTACTCATGCAATAAAGCTTAACATTATAAACTAATTGCATAAACTACTATTAGGAACGCTGAAAGAGATTTATATTGTTCGAAGCAGTGGAAAAGAAGTAAATAGTTATTGGTTTAAAAGACAGCGTGACGGACAAACGTGCATTTTAACGAGTTCAAAGACTTTTTTGGTGTACATGATGTATAATGCATATTTGCTGTACAAATAAATTTAGTTTTGCGTACCTTTACGCAACTAGTGAAAGTGTTGTGATAAGTGTGAAAAACATCAAAATTCAAAGTTTCGTATATATTAGTTACGGAAAATCTTGAACCTTGTGATTTCAAATTCACGAATATCAAAGTGGTGAATTTTTGTGGCCTTTAAAGAGGTAAAGTATAGTAATATAATTGTATTTATTAGTTTGCAGCTTAGATCTATTAACGGAAACACACTCAACTCTACTCGCAATTAACCAATAACATTTAAATACTAATTAGAATCACATTTCTTTTATTTTTAAATAAATACGTAACTTAAATTAAATAATTTAATACACGTAAATTAAAAAGATAATTTAGGAAACATTTTTGACACATAATCTGATTTCTCATCTATTTATTTATTCTCATATTTGCCACGCATTCGTGACATGGCTACTATTTGCTATACTCTTTCTACTCAGTACACTCTCAAAGCCGGCCTCCTGAAAGCCTTCACACACGTAAAAAATAATTTAGATGAACATATCCGAAGGCTCGAAGAGGTCGTTCAAAACTCAGACGGTTGGACAACAATAGGCAACACCCCAGAAACTTTCAACCGTCCATCCGCGAATGGAAAAACACAATCATCACAACCAATCATGACTCAAAACAGATTTGCTGTGTTAGATTATGACAATGATTTTCCATGCCTTCCCAATCCTCACTACCCCCTCCCATCATCGACACGTCCACCCACAAACCGACGCAAACAGGCTAACAAGCGCAAAGAAACAAAGACACGTAGAGTTGGGCAACCTGGCCCACAAGTAAACAAGGACATTTCTACTGAGCCCACCAAAAATGTACTAATTTTAGCAGATAGCCATGGGAGACAAATCCCCTCCCTGCTCAGTGGGAAACTCCCATCCAATTTTCTGTCATGTGTGTTTAAACCTAACGGAGGTTTGCCGACGTGATCAGTAAATTTGGGACACCCAAAAAAATCTCACCAAACGGATACAGTCATCATCATAGGAGGGCAGAGTGACATCAATTTGGGTGGTCACTTTACACCTGAGCAACATGTTGACAAACTACAACGTGCCGCCCAAAACACGAACATTGAAATCCTCGACTCTGCACTTCTGGTACAACAAACCAACACTGTGAAAAAGAAATTAGACACGCAAACAAAAATTAAAACTGCATCTAGAGGACACATGTTAAATTATTTGAGCTTAACTTAAACACTTCCCCCGGGCATGGTCTTCATGAACCCTTGTCGGAAAACATGCACTCGGTAGCGAACTTGCCAAAAAATCCTTACACCTCAGCAGTATCCTACCAAGATTCATCCTCACCTACATCTTCTAGTTCTCTCCATCCCCCGGAACCCCTTTGACCCAATTACCTTATCCCTGAACCTAATCCTTGTACTACCTCTCCCATTATTCATTCCCTACATCTGTAACCCCTCCTTCCTCACCTCCTAACACTGCTGATATTTCCTTCGACCACGCACTGGGTAAAAATAAGATAAATAAATAGCAACTACAGTCAGATGCAGCAGAAAAGCATCCGTGCAGGTACATGCAAAAGATTCAAATAATGCATCATAATGTGCAATCTCTTTCAAATAAAATTGAATTTATCGAGGCAGCATTAGAGTGTGATCTCAGTCAAATAGATGTTCTTTGTTTACAAAAATTGTTTATCTCATAATGATCTAAACACACACCAAATTCCTAGTTTGTACCTTGCAGGATCTTATTGTAGAGAAAGGGGAATCAAATAAAGGTCTTACGGAGGTTCGGATTTATGTAAGAAAAAATGATTCTACCTTCTTGTCAGAATTCAATTTATATGCAGTTGAAAAACGTTTTTGAAATAACAGTTGTACATCTTACTACGCTCAAAATTATCTTACTTTGCATCTACAGACCTCCAACAAAGCGAGCTTTAGATTATTTCAATTTCTTAGAAAATCTAGAGATAACTCTGAACAAAATTAGTAATCTCTTTAAATCCATTGTTGTATGTGGAGATTTCAATATTGATTTTCTGAGCGAATCCCACGAAAAAGAGCAGTTTCTCAATTTAAAATTTTTTTTAATTTTTAACCGGCAATTACTAATAACCTGAATACTGACACAATAAATAAAACACGCATGGGCAGAGCATTTACTACAGTTAACATAATAGTAGTTTTTTGTATACCAGCATTATAAACGAGGTTTTCTGTTGCAAGAAATCGTTCATAAAAGGGCCTTTTACAGCACAAATGATGACGTATTAGGTTTTACGCAGAATGATTGCGCCATCACACACGTCATAGTTGGTCACAACTCACCTTTAAAATTGACGAACGCTGGATTGCATGAAGAGTTCACAGAGTAACCATACAACCAGAATAACCAAAGATTTTTATTCTTGAATATAATAAATCCGTTTAAAAATTACATTATTTATTGATGTTAATATTAATGGAGCAGTCTGTGAGGTTTTGAAAGATAAAGGGAAAAGAACCAGGTACATTAAAAGTTTTAGTTGATGAATACTGCTACGTTATTTTCGTCATTTGACACTATTCTTCTAGCTATCTTTATTTTATTCTGAACTGATTCCTCAAGTAAGATTCTGCAACATTTGATGATCGCCATCCTCCATGACGCTTAAGGTGGGAATATCTGCACCCCTGTTGCTTAATATAGCCGATGTTCTCCTGAATGAATGTCCGGAATATTTTTCATGATTTGGAAGGGAAAGGGATTCGGCAATGAGTTTAGGGAATTTTTTTGAAAGTGTTAATCCCAATGGGTTAAAATGCATCTACCTTTGTTATAAAATAAGAAAAGTTTATTATGTTTGACTTTAGAAGGTCTGAGGCAATGTATTTTTATACAAATCTATATAAGAAATCCTTCATCAGAAAAAAGGGAAATATTCTGTGTTTGTTAGTTTTAGTTTCTAATTTTGACAACTAAAAGAACCTCTTCAGAGACATCATCGGTGCATATGTTATACAATTCCCTGTCTACAAGCTCCAAATATGCCGAAAATCGCAACAACCTGAAAAAGAGAGCAAAGATGGTTCCAATAGTTCACCCAAAAATTTCAAATAAATATAACTTAAATACCTTCATCAAAAGATACTTCTCATCAGCTGCTTCTACTAAAAAATTTTTTACATCAGCTTAGGAAAAGACCATAGATTTTTCTGCTTCGTAACCGACATTCGCTTGTTTTATGTACAATTGAACTTTATTAAAAGCAGAAATATCAATACCATCTTTAATTTTGATCATGGCCTTCAATTTCAGTGACTACACCACAAACTTGATGCTTTTCATACTGCTGACTTCAATGTAATAAAAATTAGAAAATTAGACCATCACTAAAACTCGACTAGGTATGTCAATAAAGTAAGAGAACTTACTAACTCCGATATGTATGCCAGAACAACTGATTCGCATATAATCTTCGTTCTTTGTTTCCATCCAATTTTTAAATTTGTTGTACTCTTTTTCGTACAATGCACTTGACTTTGCCGGTATTAAGCATTGTTCTGCCTTCGTGGCTTGTTCAACAATTTCCTGCGGCAAGGAATCCATCTTTCTTCGCATGCTCTTCAGAATCGCTCATCAGCTGTCCAAAATGCGTAACGTCATAATACCAATGTCAATGTTGCCAACAGTAAACTGCTTTTGCAATTAGTTCATAAATTAATTTCGATTCTTGCATAAATTTATAATGTGTTATACAAAAAATAGCGTATGAAACCTCGTTTATAATGTTGGTTTATTGCATTCGTACAAATTTGAAAACTCGCTCCTCCTCGCCTCCTTGCATGAGTACATGTTTTGAAAACGAGCGACGTTAGGAGCGAGTTTTCAAGTGTACAATGCAATAAAGCAACATTATAAACGAGTTGCATACGCTATTTTTTGTATAACAGCATTATAAATTTACAAGAGAATCAAACTTAATTTCGAAACAACTTTCTTCTGACGTCTCGGTGCTGACATCCAACGCCCTCTGGAAATCAAATTCAAGATGGCATTGTTGACATCCGTGCGAGAAAACGGTGGCCGGCTGTTCCGTCTTCTTCTACCTCCCCACGATTCTCTCGCTACTATTGGCTGAATGTGTGATGACGTCATGTCGCGTTTAATAATGGCGATGACGTCATGTAGCGTGCAATAAAATACTGGATTATGCACGATTCGGGGTATCGAAAAGGGTCGTTTATAATGATGGTATACAAAAAAGTTATTTACGGACTACTTGCTGAAAGAATCATGGGAGGCAGTTTATAACCCTACTGACACAAATGAAAAATATAATTTAGTGTTCTCAAAGCTTTCATTTCTCTGTAACGCATGCTTTCCTATTAAAAAGAGAAAATTAAACATTTCACAGAAAAGTAATACTTGGATCACACAAGGAATTAGAACATCGTGTAAAAACAAACGTACGCTCCACTTTATTTCTCAACATCATAACGTATCACCCGGTTTCCACGTCTACTTTCGAGAATATAAAAGAATTTTAAGGATAATAATAGTTCAGGCAAAAATAATGAACGTATGTTGAACGCTAGAAACAAAAATAAAGCAATGTGGAACATCGTAAAAAATACGACCACGGCATCACATTTCGTAGAAAATGTTGTTTTAAAGGATAATGAAAGAGAAACAAGAAATCCAGAAAAAGTTGCGAATCTCTTCAACCAACACTTTTCTAGAATTGCGGTTGATCTCACGAAGGGGCTAAAACCACCAAATTCAACATCATATGCTTTTCAAAAAATTTCGGCACTATGTTTATTTAAGAAACTTCTTCCAACGAAATCCTCAGAATAGTCAGTAAATTAAAAAATAAATATTCATCTGGTTTAGATGAATTTCTGGTTTGTTTATTAAAAAGGTGTGCACCTGCCATTATACACCCATTAACTCACATTTTCAATACTTCCTTGTGCAGAGGAATATTTCCAGATATTTTCAAAACAGCAAAAATTAAGCCCTCAATAAATGGGAACAAAAATGAAATTTAAAATTACCGGCCAATTTCTCTTTTGTCTGTTTTCTCAAAAATATTAGAGAGAATTTTCTATATGCGAATGGAAACTTTTCTCAGGAAAAACGAACCGTTTTCAGACTCACAACACGGTTTCAGAAAATGAAAATCTGCGGAAACTGCCATTTTTTTCTTTCCTTAAAGATGTTGCTTCATCAATGGACCAAAATGAAGAACTCATTGGGATATTTTTAGATCTTTTGAAAGTTTTGACGTTATTAACCATAACCTCTTGCTCTCAAAATTACCTTCTAATGGAATTCGTGGTATTGCCCTAGATTGGATAACGTCGTACCTTAAACATCGATCTCAAAGTGTAGAAATATCGTACTGGCACGATGTGACACTTGGGATCCCACAAGTTTCGATCTTAGGTCCTATCCTCTTTCTGTTGTACGTAAATGATATGCCTTCATCTATTAAAAATGGAAGAACAGTTCTATTTGCCGATGACGCGAATGTTCTTTGCAAAAAAGAAACAAATAGTACAACTTCGAAGTTTAAAATTGGTTTTGTAATAACAAATTAATAGTTAACAAAGGAAAAACAGTCTCAATTCAATTTTGCGTCTCAAATCGGCAATTGTATGCTCCATTGAAAATGAACAATATGCAATTATCTGATGTTAAGGCAACAAAATTTCTAGGTCTCTCAATTCAGTCAAGCCTCAAATGGAATGTACATATAACAGAATTAAACACTAAATTAAGCTCATTATGTTATGCATTCAGAATTCTTTCAAATTCTGTCAGCCTTCATGCAGCTCGTTGCGTGTATTTTTCAAATGTACATTCTCGCCTGAGATATGGCCTAATATTCTGGGGAAGCTCATCCTTTAGTGCCCAGACATTTAGATTAAAAGAACATTATCCGAATAATGAAAAAATCCCATCCACGTGATCCGTGCAAGCCTTTCATTGAGCTTAGAATCTTACCATTGCCTTGCCGATTTATTTACGAGTCTAGTATTTGTCAAAACTGACTTAACGGTGGGAACTTATTTTCACGTAATACTGATATTTATAGTTACAACACTCGACGTAGAAATCATGTTCAAGTGTCAGTATCAACAGCTCACTAGAGGAAATCCACATACAATACGTTCCTTTACAACGCATTGCCAGATGAAATTAAACAATTAAAATTGGTACACAAATTTTAGTTAAAAGTAAACTCGTTTCTGCTGCAAAACTGTTTTTATACAATTAGAGACTATACTGCTCGTCAAAAAGAAAAATAATGTTTACTTTAACAAAAACAAGATATAGTATAATGAATTAGTTTACATTTGCATTGTATAATTAAAAAAAGACCTAATATACCTGTAACAAGTAATGTACTTCAGCTTCCGGGTCAATGACCCCCATCTCGATCAGGTTTTTCGTCCAGTTTCCCTAATCCATTGAGCAAATACTGAGATGGCCCCTTGATTTGCTTCTGGATGTAAATGTAGCTTCACTATGAGCACGTTTTGTTGAACTTTCCTATTGCTTGTAATGATAATAGAGCTTAGGTTGAGTTTCTATTTTGTTAGCAATACAGAAAAATCAAATTTGTTCGTTCGTTTACCATTAAAAATAAGTTTTCTATAATTCGGTAACGAAAATATATCTAGTTTTTGAAATGTTAATCTCTCGCTTTTTAAAATTTATTATTATTATTATTATTATTATTATTATTATTATTATTATTATTATTATTATTATTACTATTAGGTTTTAATCTTTCAACTATTAATAGTTGAATTGTTGGGATGGGATTCTGAAACTCATGAAAGCGTGCGCATATGATTTTCTTCCCCATACGTCACATACAGTTTTTGGCTAAATAAATAAATAAATAAACAGTGAGTTGATGTTAATAAAACGCCAGCAGTTTGGATAACACTAGGGAAACATTCAAGATAGTTATTTATATAACTAGGGCGTTAAGTAGATGTTGAGTTGGATTGGAATACGTCTAAGGGGCAATACCATCTAGTAACGGTCGTGGTGCATACAAAACATTGTGGTTTACTAAATCGTTGCTGAATCAAATGGGAATTCGTAACATTTTATACCGGTAGCGGTAGCTCAGTGCATCAACTGATGTCACTGCAGCGCTTCTAACCGGGAGGTCCGGGGTTCGAGTCCTGACGGCGGCAGGGTTTTCGACACTAGCTTTTCAGCTAGGTCGAATTCAGTCGCTGTCTGAAGGAGCTTTCTAGCGGCCGGCTGCTCTGATCGTTAGTTTTCCGTGGTTTCTCCGATCAACACCAGGCGAATGCCGGAGCAGTACCCTAACAAACGGGCGACGAACCGCACGCGATCTGCCCTTCCTCTTCCTTGTCCTATCCTCTCCCCTCACACACACACACACACACACACACCTTACACTAACATGCACTACACTACCACATATTCCGGGAGACCGGTCAGAGCTAGAGCTTGTCCTGGCTGGGCGGTGCCCCGCTGGTGGGAGAGTCCTGGTTAGGGGGAAACCCCACTAGCCGACGGTAGGTCGGTGCCGGATCTCGCCATCCAGCAGGGGAAGATCACCGCCGTCTCCCGAGAAAAAACATGCACAACACTAACGGGACTAATGACTGAAGCTGTTGACGTGCCCGGAAACACGAAAAAATCAATCAATCAAACGAAGCATTTTATAATTTTTTCTAATGTGAAAAGATGCATTATAATTGCCAGTTGTCAATATGATGTCAGATAAACAAAAAAGAGTGTGTACTTTTGCATAATGGTTGGTGGACTGATTTGTTCGTACAAAATGAAAGAATATTGTGTCGTTCCTGCAGAAATTCAACAAACGCTAACAAAGCTTGAACAGTTATTTCCAGTAAAACCTTGAGAAATATAGGAAAATTATTCTGGTGCATTTGAGTGTTATGTGGATAATAGCGGTGTGAATTGCGCTGATGAAACGGTACTTTTATGTTATTTGCCTCTATTGCCAAAAGTTATTTAGAATATTTCATCAAAAATAACTTTTCTGGGATATTAGTCGATGTTCCTTGTACATCTTATTACTACTAGTGGTACAGCTACTCAAGAAGCATACATGTCTAAAAAAAGGTGATACATAAGAATGAAATATGAGTGACTGATGACAATTCACAGAAAGTTTCCAGAATTACAATTTCCATATGAATTAAGCAAAATAAGGTTTATAAAGAGTTCTTTTACTTATTTGAGCATTATTCAATTTATTTATTGTATTTGCTTGTATCTTAACATTAGAGAGTTTGTGCAAGCCTTAGCGGGCAGCTATCGACTGGATTTTTGAGTCTCCGCGCATGCGCCAACTCGAAATCGAACTCGAAGTGTTAGCGGGCCTCGCATGAGTGAGTTTCTCCGGCGCACAAATTTTTACTTGTTCTGCGCAGTTTGCGTCACGAACCTCGTGACCACAACTCGGGCACTTCGTTTGAAAAGCCAGATCAGACGCTGGCCGCCATGTTGCATGGAGAGCGAGAAGTGTTGAAACACATTTTGAAAGTGGTACAAAGTGATAATTTTGAACAGTAACCAATTGAAAATAACACGATGATGTGAGTTTGATGATGTAACAGAACATACAATATTTAAAAGAAATGATTCGTAAATCTGTTCCAATGTCTTGTAACGACGTGATAGTTTTGTTATCTGGCTATATTTAAAATTACCGCTAATATTGTGACGCAAACTGCTGGCTGACTGGCTGAAGTCGGATACGATGAGCAAGAACACCCCGCTCCTTGGGTCCAGCCAAGCCCGCTATTTCGATTTAGCGGACGACTTATATCGCATGGTATTGGATAGTTCCGCAATTTTACGAGTATATTGAATTTTTTCTCGATTGGCGGCAGTGTGCCGTTAACTCTATTTTCGTGATGCAATTATCGCACTGTCTTTTCGTGTTTGTCAACTGATTTCATTAAAGTTAATTTAGTGCTACGGCTAGCCTCACAGTTTTCCATTGCCCGAAATCGTCAGTTGTAATTCATTGCTTACGCAGTAAAGGCTTCACAAGAAATTGCCAAAGTATTAATAAAAGTCTGTAGAGTGCATAGTTAATTCATTGGTAAGGTCAAAGTAGATTACTATTGGAAAAAATGTCATTAAAAATGAAATAAAATAAATGAGTTGTATCGTTTCTATGTAGTTAGTGGTTCAAATTATATAAAACGGTTAAAGAGACTAGCCACTGTTGCCGGATCGTTCACATTTATATCGTTATATTTCAAAACAACATTCTGTTATGCAAGAATTGCTTTTTCGTGAAATATTTAATCTTCTTTTTTTTGAAGAGGAAAACAGAAGAATTATATGTATCGTTTGAATCAGTAGTATTATATACCGCATCCCATGACTCCTGCATCAAGTAGTCGATGAATAATATTACATTTACTTTTAGTAAACAATCTAGTCATACGTGTATTATTTATTGTGTCAGTGTTCGCATTTCTTATAATGGTAAGAATTTGTGCATCGTGGTTACTGTATCTTAAACCTTTTGTATCAACTTCATATCGAGTAGTAGTTTTGTTAATTTTAATTTGATCGATTGCCTTCATCGAAATTAGTGTGATCCGTGTAGATACTGTAATGATTTGTGAGACTAGCCTGCAAGAATGCATGGAACACGGAACTTTTATGTAATCAAAGAGGAACTAAGAATGAAATAAGCAATAGACAACAGTGCCGCGTAATAATAATTATCAGGAAAGTAATATAAAACATTAAGGGCGGAAATAGGCGTTATAAACAGTGAATAGAACTCAAATTCAGGAACAATTTAAAACAAAAATCATATTATTCGATCCATGGGTTCCGAAAATATCATAAATTGTGTAAATTGCATGTATATAACACGGCAAAGATTGAGAATATGGCACTCATTGTTGTACTTCTGTAAGTATATGACAAGACGGGTTTTATTGAATATCCAGCGAATCCCTGGATGGATTTTGGCCAAACTTTCGGAAATTATAGAGAAAAATATTTAGATCAGGACAAAATTAGTCACAGCGCGGGGGAATTTATGTGGGGCTCGTAATAAATTAATATTCAGTTTCATAGCATAGAGGATTAAGAAAGAATTGAAAGAGCGGCCGAAGAGGTAAATGACGTCATCACGAGCTGAGAAGACGAAAAATTAAGGTTTTTGAAAAAAGGAAGACAGGAAAAGAGAATTCGGTAACGGGACAATTACCAAATAAAAGTTAGTAAAATTATGAAGCCGATAGTAAGACGCAAGACGCCCGAAAACTGTGAAAACGTAAACGTTTTCGAACATTTCTTATAGTAATGGGCATGTGTTTGAAAGAAGATGGATTTTGTGGACTAACAATGTAAAATGTGTTACAGACAGAGATAAGGTCGAGCGTTGATGGTGAACGCACGTGTTTGATGCTATGCTAGATTTTGGAGAAATTTCGCGAAATTATTGTGCAAAAGTTTTTAATTCATATTCAGTTATGTAAAATCAGTTGTTTAGACGATGTGGAACTAAAATTTAATTCAATTTGTTTCGAAATTCACGGGAAAATTAGCATGGACATTATTCGCGCAAGCAGGGAACATGAGTGTCGTAAAATTTAAATACGTCGCGAGATATCGAAAGAACATTTCTGAAAGACGCGATTAGTTGCGAGGAACAATAATTGTGAGTACATTTGGTAATTTTAAATGGATGAGTGCATCTGGGATCTGATGGCAGCTGAACGGGGACTGCGTGCATGGAGACTGCACATTACAACTAGCAACGACGGGCGCTGTCAGGAAGCGACATCGCTGCGAAAATTTGCGATTCTTGCATTTGTGCATGCAATATTTGCAATTTTAAAAAATTACAAAAAGCAAATTTTCTCATAAACGGCTCCAAACTTCAAGTAATCGATGCAACGCGTCTCTTCACCTCTGGTCATGCGTTGAGCGCGGAGTAATCCTCCATCTCTCATCTAGTCAGTTGACAAAGAGGACCGCCAGGTAGCATCTTCGCGCCTCTTAGTTCACGCGCCCCTGCATCACTACCCAGCGGCCAGAATTGGGAAGGAATTAGGAAAGGGGTAGGGTTTAGGACACTCCACAGGGGTTGGACTAGCCCTTGTGGAGCAGCCAAACTCGTTTCGTTGGGAAAAATTTCACAGGAGATTTGACGTGAATCGAACCCGAACCTCAGTGCTGAAAAGCTAGCGACTTCGCTATGTGCCACGAGCGAGGTTTTACCGTAAACGAATTTTGCGGTATCAAGGTTCAACAATACTTGGATTCTGACTTCACAATATGTTAGAGAAAGTAACTACATGTATGAACAAGAATTATCAACATTTTTAAATCATGAATCTAGAATGCGAATTTTCTGCAGAAAAAATTCTTTCATTTGCTGCACCATATCATAATGCTCCGTATACTACGTATGTAGTATGCCAGAAACTAAAATTCACAAGGAGACAACCCTGGGGAACATGGAGTCCATCGTCATCTGCTGACAACTCGTTGATTTGTGAAAGCTGCTTGAACGCGATTCAATGAAATGTTTGATGCGCCACATAGATTTGTCTTGTTTGAAGAAGCTTAATTGGTTTGATTATCAATTATAGTCTTTTGAGTTTTCGAAAAACTTCCTTGGAAGTCATCTGCCTCTCGCAAGTGTAATCATGTATACAAATCGCTCGAAATGTGCACATTAACAGAGTGAGATAATTAAAAACATATATTTGCGTATTTATTAAAAAACAAAACAATACAACAAAATAAATGTCATCTCAAAGACTCATCTCGAATGAATTCATCTCAAGGACTCATCTCCTTGGATGAAGCCATTTACGTAGAGCAGCAAGAGGCTGTATGGCGTGGGTGGCGCCAGAATTGAGACCCCAAATTGTGTTGAACAAGTTTCATGCCGGCACATGAAAATGTCAATAAATAATTAACTGTGGTTTTGAAATGCAAAAGAAATTTGAAAAAAGGAAAGAGTGGCTTTTCAGGATGTATTAATGAGTAGGCCTGCTTCAGGGGCGCGCGGGCCCGTGCGACGCACGGCGGCGCGATAATATGGGCTCTGTTGCAAGCACCCAAACAATGAGGAAAACATTAGCTCATTGGTTTCCAATTCCTTATAGTTCTTTAAAGACTATTAACATCAAAACCTTTTTGATTTCTCTACAAATTTGTTCAATGCAGTGGATAAAGTAATCAGAGAGCAGTGCGGCACAAATGTGGATCGTTAAGTGTGATAGCGAGGACATAATTTTAACCGATTGCAATGAAATAGTGAAATTGTTGTTAATGCAGAGATTTTAAACTTTAATCCTCTTTAAATTAAAAGTACTGTTGATAAAAATTTACGGAGCTATAGTCATTTGAAAAGTGTCTATTTCTATGATTTTAACATAAAATTGATCATATTCAGACTAATGTGCCATACTGTTTAAGTAAAAAATGTTTGATGATCTCAAAATTATTGCGGGATGACGTGGACACTACCTCTGCCGAAAAGGTGTTGATTAAAATAACATTAAATAATACTTATTCTTTATTTTGTAAAACGTAGCAAAAAACACAAAAAAACGAGTGTTTATAGGTTTTGTGGCATCCGTAAACCCATTTTAAAAACAATTTTATTGATGCCGATGTTTTTGCACCGAAAACTACCGTTTTTACTTTCTCGCCTTAGGAAGTTCTTCGTAGGAAGAGAAAGTTACGTAATCGTGCGCCGGAAAACGGCGAATTTTTTCACTAACCATTGAATTGTAGTTTTTTCGATACAGCGATATATGAGACGAAGCTTTTAGGCAACAAACCTTTCCATCTACGTGGCGGGCATGGCTTCAACACCTGCGGAAGGGAAACCGCGCCTTCCGAGCAAATGCAGCAACCATCCACTTGGGGCGCGCCAGGCAGATCGGCCACTAGATACGTTTCATGGACCGTGAAATTTAGGAAACGCGCCATTGGCTGGGGGTGGGTGCGTTAAAAACTTATAAAACTAAATGTGAGTTCATTTTTGTTTGGAAATTTAAATTCATTATATGTTGAGTGATTTGTGCATCTAAACGTATTTTTAACATTAGGGTGCAATAGTCACCACTCAGATAATAGTTGATTTGAGTTTTATTTATATGTTAAATGGTTTCTGGACTTAGAACATTTTTTACTGTGTATACTGATGGCATACAGATGTAATATTTCATTTAATTAGTAACTTACTAATCTGTAAATTTGAATTCATTATATGTTGAAATAATTCATGGGGATTTAGTGTTTATTAATTTTATTTATTGTTCTGTGGATATTTTGTTGATTTTTGATTTGTTACGTGCTCCAAGGACAACATGAATTGTAACGAGTCCAATCGTATGAAGTAAATACTTGATATCCGTGCCTGTTTTTTGCTTGTAAAATCCTAAAGGGGAGATTTTCATTATATTTCAAACAGTGCTCACCAAGGCGCACACTGGTTCAATCGGGCCCAAAACCTGGCCTTAATGGCAAAATTCTAAGTGCGCGTTCGAAATTCTAACTAATCAAATCTCGATTGGAAGACATTAGCTCTAGAACGTTATTTCAATCAGTTTTGTCGTCCTCACGGTCTCGTAAAGTTACCGGGGCTCGAAACACACGAATTCATTGCTTCTTTTCGACTAGTTTTGAACTTTAAAAAAATTTTAAATTATTATTTTTTGATTCTTTTTGTGTTTCTGAATAGAAGACACTTTCAACTATAAGTTACGTATATTTTTAAGAAAAAGTGCCTATTAATTTTATGTACAATACGTCTGAATTCTTAACTTTGGAGCGTAACAATGTTAGTCATATATATTGTGGATTATACTTTTTGTCCTGCTTATTCCTGCCTCAATCAATTTTTAATTTCTCGAATACATATGTATGTACAGGAGTAATATACAAAGTATAGAGAAAGTTATGTAATGCTGCGGAAAATATATTTTGAGATTTCAAAGGAAATACACGTTTTGGAGTCTCCTGATACCGAAAAATGTGTTTTTCTTTTTCAAAACGTCCGTCCATCCGTCCGTCCGTCTGTCCATCTGTCTGTCGTACGTAAACAAACATATCGCCTAAACCACACGCACGATCTTTTCCAAATTGAAGAAACCCCTGTCTATCTGGTTCTAGTTGAAGCTTTAAAATTTTGAAAAACATTCTTTAAAATTTGGGGGTACTTTACATGAAGCCTCCCGGATATTTTCAGGTTTTTTCAAAGTTGGCTCCAAATTTTTTTTGGAGAAATTTCTTGGAAGAACAGAGTAAACCACACTTTCAGGAGTAACTGAATTTTCGAAAATTGCATATGTTTTTTTATTTACACAATGAAAATTTACAACCTATTTCCGAAATAATAAGTAAATATGATAATTAATTGCTTATACAATAGCAAAATAAATTATCAAAGAAACAATAACTTGCAGAAAAGTACCCCATTGGTACTTTCCAGGATCAGTACACAAGGACTATAACAGAAAAGAGAAACAAATATTATTATAATAATAATAACACAAAACGGAGAATTATTTTTGTGTTGTGTATGGCAAGTACTAAAGCGGTAAGGAAGTTGCAAAGAGGAGGTTCTTTTGAGGCGAGATATTTCTTGGCTATTGTCTAAAAGGTTTAGACAATAGCCAAGAAATATCTCGCCTCTGTTTAAATTTTCAAAAATTGCAAAAGTTTGAATTTTCCCGGCGTCTTCCTACAACTATAAAGTTGTAGAGATTTTTTCCTACAAATGAAATTTGTTGTCCATAAATAAATCTCTCATTAAGGTTATGTTCGTTTTTTAGAAAATTTCAATAGTTTTCGCTCAGTAGTGGTGCATGCAAAATATGTCATTTGAAAAAATAACAAAAACACGTTTTCCTCATAAATGGTTCCCAATTGTTTCTTTAAAGTTTTGGTACCAAATGCACCCTATCCGATGACTTAACACCGTATGCTTTCGTTTTTTAAAAAATTTAAAAAGTTAATTTTTTTCACTTGTCTCTCACGTCGGAATAGTTTACAATAGAAGCGATTTCTTCACTTTATTACATTTATGAGTACATGTGCCTTAAATAATGTCAAATAAAGTTTTTTTTTGAAAACTCAACAGTTTTCTGCACAAATGTGCTCTAAATTCCTTATTTTCAGCAACGCTCAAACGCCATTTTCTCAAAAAATGACTCCGCATTTTTTCTTCAAATTTTTCGAATGAATAATGCTAACTGTACTGTTTAATATGACGTAAAGTTCATTTAGCTGTATTCTATTTTTTTAATAATTACACAAATGAAATTTTTTTGAAATATCTCACTCCATTCATATGCACATTTCTATTGATGTGATGAACTCTAAAGTCCTGATTTTCAGAAATGCTCAATCGCCATTTTCTCAAAAGTGGCTCCATATTTTTTTTTAGAAAATGTTCCAAAGGATAGTTGTAATGCCACTGTTTACTATGACGTAAAGTAATTTTGGGGTATTCCTTGTGTAATATCCTCTTTCCCCCCCCCCCCTGCTACCTTTTACATTACAATCCCCCCCTCTGCTACCACGACGCCTCACGTCGCGGCGCCAATGTAATATACTCTGTTTTACAATCCACCTCTCTGCCACGACGCCTCACGTCGCTGGTGCCAATGTAATATTTGTATATATTATATATAATCCCGCTTTTAATTATTCTCTTATAAAATCTCACGCCCACTATATTGCCCTGCCCTAGCCCTAAATTATGATTGGGTGCCACATTATCAATTGCCCGTACCTCTGCTAGCTCGTCCTATTATCTGTTCCTTACCGTGTCGTAGTTCGCGCGCTCACTCCATACGGAGTTGAAGTAAGGGTCCGCTTTGTTCGTGCCTGGGTCAACATTCATACCATTACAAAAATAAAAAACATGGAATCACGGCAATTATGAGTCATTGCTCATAATAGCTCATAAATAGTCATATAGCTCAATAATAGTCATAAATGCTCATGCATTTAATTTTGGACTTTTCTTAGCTGATATCCCTTTCGTGAACACCATCTTCCCCTCCAACTTACAAAACATAATAACACAAATATGTATAAACACCCAGGAAGAAAAACATATAAACATACACACTGAAAATACAATACAAAGAAAGCAAATCTCATCCATCCATCAGAATGCGCATTCTGTCGTGACCTTACTTATTATCCTTAGCCTAATAGCATAACTTGGTCTTCGACAGAACTTCTTTTGAATGGAGCGTAAACAAACCAAAGAAAATACAGTTTTTGCACAATTCATGCCACTTCCCTTTTTTGCAGCGATGTCACCTTCCATCAGCGCCCGTCGCTGGTAGTTGTCACGTGCATTATTCACGCACGCGGTTCCCCGTTCAGCTGCCACCAGATCCTCGATGGTTCACTGCTCCGTTTAATACATGCCAATGCATCCACGACTATTGTTTTTCTTTGTCTTAATCGCGTCTTCCCTGAACGTTATTTCTATATGTTGCGATATCCCTATATATCTTTCGCGACGCTTCTATTTTCTGACACCTAATTTACGTAAGTATTTCCTATGCAGATTTTTTTTTTCGTGAATTTCTCAATGAATTTAACTAAATTTTCGATGCACTCGGTTTAAACAATTGTTCCTATGTAACCAAAATAGCCTATTAACGTTTTGCACGACACTTCCGCGAAATTTCTCAAAAATTCAACACAACATAAAAACGTGTGTGATCATCCTCAAATCCGAACTCATTCTGTCTGTAACCCAGTTCACATTGTTGGTCCCTACAATCCAAGTGACTGTCTTTTTTCCAAACATATGCCCATCACCATAATAGATGTTCAAAAACTCTTACATTTTTGCTGTTTTCGGGCATTTGCGTCTTACATAAATTCCCCGCACCGTAACTAATTTTGCCCTGCTCTAAACATTTTCCCCTATAATTCCCGTAAGTTTGGCCAAAATCCACCCAGGCGTTCACTGGATATTCAACAAAATTCTTCTTGTTATATATTTCCCGGAGTACAACAATGAGTTCCGTCTTCCATCTTTGTCATGTTATGCATGCAATTTATACCATTTATAATATTTACGGAACCCGTGGCTCGAATAACATGGTTTTTGCTTTAAAATGTTTCTAAATTTAAGTTCTGTTCATCGTGCATCACACCTATTTCCGCCCCTTATGCTTTCTTGTATCACGTTTTAATTATGGTTACGCGGCGCTGTTGTCTATTGTTTCTTTCATTTCTTTTAATTCCTCCTTGCTCACATAAAAGCTCCATGCCTTCTTGTGGGCTCGTCCCCACAGATCATTACACTTGTTTTGTTTTTTTAAATATATAAATGTAATTTTTTAAAATATCTTTGACGCCGTAAAATGCACATTTAAATGGATTTGTATAAATTATTAAATTTGTGAGTGAAAGTTCTTCAAAAATTACTTGAAATGAAGTTTTTCGAAAATTGAATAGATTCCTGTTGATAAGAACTTCAAAATTCGCCTTTACAATAAGGCCTCCAATGTTTTCAGTGAAAATTGCAATTTAGCATTAGGTTTTAGCCTTCCTTTATATTATTAAAATAATATTTCGGTTCTAACTTTTGGAAACTTAAAAATTGAGAAAATGTCAAAAAGATGTATTTTGGGCGGCGATAAATGGCAGGTGGCCAGAGGATAAGGCAATATCGTAAAGCCAGTTCACGCCAAGAAAATTAAAAACTTAACTATGAAAAAGTCTGTGGCATTCTGTAGCACCTCTAATTTGAATCTATCTCTGCCTTTCCATTTTGGATAATCAACCCAGAAAATACCCAAGGTTAAACTCAGAGATATTACATATAAATTTATCTAAAAATACTTTATGAATAGTATTTGATGCAATTTGTTTATAATGTTGAATGAGAACACATTTTGAAAAAGAGCGACATTAGAGGCGAGGGAATAAGTAGATCGATCGTTGGAGCTCTCGCCTCGCACTGCAACTCCAACTAATCCGCCCCTGTTGTTCTTGTGTCGACAGGCGACGTGTCCGGCGCAGCTGGCGGCGCAAGCCCTGCTTCTTGCAACGCTCCTGTTGGCGTCCTCCGCCACTCGCGCCCCGCGCCAGCTGGAGCTGGGGCCACACATCATCAGCGCGCGCCCCACCACGGACCCCCGCGCCTCCGCGCGCGCCGCCGAGCCCTACCTGCCACCCCCGCCGCCCGGGTAAGCTCTCGCCGCGCACACTGCAGCCTGTTGCTCAGAACGCCGACGGACGATGTTGATACGAAATGAACAGAGACGAAATGCCTGCAATGTTTTCAAGCTGGAGAAGCGGCATCCCGAGACAAAGGCGCATCTAAGCATCTGTGGATTGTCGGAGCGGGCAAGCATTCAGGTTTTCTCACAATAAATGTTGCAAAATTCTAGGGCGCACTGGTCAGAAAATACACCCGTTTTGTCAATGCATATGCAGTAAAAAATAGTTTCATACAACGAAGTTACACATATGATTATTTTGCAACTCCATAAACTCCACAAGTTTGGTACGTTCATGAATTCTCTTTGTCTGCGCCAGAACGATGTGTGCAAAAATGCACAAACAGTTACCTAATCAGAACCAAACGTCATGTATAACACTGCGTTATACATTATATCATTGCAGTGCCGAGTGGCCGAAAGGTCCTAGGATTCGAGTTCCGACGTTGGCAGCATTTTCACCCATAAATATATAGCTAGAGAAGAAAGCTAGCGGCAGACTGCTCTGATCAGTACTTTGCTGTGGTTTCTGCGATCAACATTAGGTGAATACCGGAGCAGTGCCCTAACAAACGTGCCGCGGATCGCGCGCGATCTTTTCTCCTTCTTGTTCTGTACTTACACCCGTAGTTACACACCCACCCTCACACCTACATGCTCTACACAACCACACATGTTGGGAGACCAGTCAGGAGTTTGGAGCTTGTCCCGTCTGGGAAGGTGCCTCGTAGGTGGGAGGTACCTTGTTGAGGGAAATCCGCTGGCGGATGGTGCGTCGGCGCCGGATCTTACCAACCAACCGAATCACACTGCCACCTCTCCAGAAAAACGCGTGCACTACACTTACGCTACTACTGACCTTAGCAGTTGAGACGCCCGGAACTGATGGATTATAGTCAATCAACAATCCGTTATAAAATTTTCCACTATAGCTCATTGACAAAAGGTGTACATTTCTCCTCTCCATATGACCATGAATGTGTAACTTATTCTGAAACTTTTGTATAAGATACTGAAATTTGTGTTTGAACTTTTCTGAAGTTAACATTTTTCACAAACCATTCAAGAAAGAAAATGACATTCGTCCAAATATTTGCTTTTGTGATGTAAATTACACAGATTCGTCATAAATGATAAAATAAAGAACAACTTAACTTCTATAATTTAAGCACTGTGCTCTTTGCGTTTCCATCTACATCCCACAATTTGTCACAAAAGAACCTATTGTGATGATTTTTATAGTTTTACTTCAAAATGAAGCACATCACAAAGAAGTAGCTTTCAGAATTAATTTTATATGCAACCGTAAGCGCAACTTTAAGCACTAATTTAATATGCAACGATCATTCGCAACATCCAGAGTTGTGATCAGCTGTCATATGTTGGAAAACAGAGAACAGTACTCCAGTTAATGATTTATTTCAAGCACAAGCCAAGACCGCGATCGTGGGTCTGTAATGAGAACATACAAGAGCTAGAGCGAGTCGTGAGCCAGGCTTGATTGGTTGCAACTTTCGCCGCCGATTCATGATCTATTGGGAAAACACTAGTACAGAAAGTCAAGACGACAAGTGGCGCGAAGCAAACACACGAGCAAGCACATGAGAGCGTGTACCTTTTGCATTCCAATCAGATATTCTCTGAAGGCTATCAAATTTTACTTTCTCGTATACGTACGTATATACCGAGTTATATTCGTAGTAGAAAGTTATGTAATGCTGCGCGAAAAAAGGCAAATTTTCAGAGGGAAAAATTCATTGCCGAGTTCTGGTGAGGAAAAAGTGCGTAAAACCAGTTGTTAATTAAGAGAAAAACCTTATCTAACACGTGGTTTAGCCAGAATCCCTGTTTTGTGGGTCATTGATGCCGAAAAACCAATTGGAAGGAAAACGTCTGTCAGTCCATCTGTTCGTCCGTCCGTCTGCCTGTCAATCCGTCCGTCCGCGAACACTTCTAGCGCTAAACCATTCGTACGATCTTCTCCAAATTGAAGTCTATCTAAATCTGTCTATCTAAATCTAGTTGAAGCATTGAAATTATGAAAACATTCTTTAAAATTTTAGGGTACTTTACCCCCTGTACATTTTCCTAATTGTCTAAAAAACGGCTCCAAATTTTTTCTTTAAATTTTGTTGTAAAAATATAGTAAAATACACTTATAAAGATAACAAAGGTCCAATTTTCAGGGTTAACTCTGAACTTTTGAAAATTGCAAATGATTGAATTTTTCGTCATCTTCCAACAACTATAAAATTGAAAACACAGATTTTTCCTTCAAATGAAATCGATCGCTCATAAATAATTCTTTCATTAATGTCATGTAGACTTTTTTGAATTTTTTAGTAGTTTTTGTGCAATAGAGTGTGCATTATTTGCAATTTTAAAAAATTACAAAAACAAGTTTTTCTCAAAAACGAGTCAACATTTTTTCTTTAAATTTCTGGTAGGGTAGTGCTAAATGTACCCTATACGATGACATAAACGCCATGTTACGCCATGTATATAAAATTCTTTTCTTGTTCTTTTTAATTACAGAAATGTAATACTTTCCTTGTCTCCCACGTCGTTAAAATTATATTACATATGTATTTCATTGTTCAATCCTTTTTTAACACATCAGCTTCAAACTATCTCTAATGATTGCTTTTTGAACTGTCCGTAGGTGTTCCATAATCGTTGAGTATAAATGAATTTTCTGAAACATTACAACCAGATTTTCTCAATAGCTATGAAAAAGTTTACGTCGAAATTCTCCACAATGGAGAATAGTTCAATTCTGTCTGATAAATATGATCGAAA
The DNA here is from genome assembly GCA_964035755.1 of Teleogryllus oceanicus. Classification (NCBI taxonomy): domain Eukaryota; kingdom Metazoa; phylum Arthropoda; class Insecta; order Orthoptera; family Gryllidae; genus Teleogryllus; species Teleogryllus oceanicus. The sequence goes on from CAXIVR010000002.1 coordinate 113,397,769, forward strand.
ATGTGATTTTTCTGTTTTCGCTCGCCTAGGAAATTCGCCAATAGATCTGGGTTGAATTCGTTGCCATGACCAAGAATGTTGTTTATTAAACAATGCATTTATTTTGATTCACTCTGAAACATAAACACGACTGCAATTTGATCAGTGGAATATTTAATGAATATTACGTATAAGTGTGTGCGTGTGTCAGTTATAAAACATATTCGTGTTCTTGTTTAAGTGTCATCGCAGTGTACTACTTACGTAGTGATTTTTTTCATGTGCTTCCGTTCAAATCATGTTATTACTGAAATCATGTGCTGTTTGCTTTTTGCGAAAATTTTACCCATTATTCCTATGTATCATATATAAAATCGCTATAAGGTACGTAAAATGAAATCCCTGTAATGTACTCAGTAAATGTACTGTTTTTCCCTCTCTAGTTACCCTGGAGAGGCGGGAATTTATTCAGATTAGGTTATATATTTGCTGCAGTCTTTTCTGCTTCTGCAGCTTCGGGAGGGTGGAAATCTTAAAAATACTACTTAAAAACTAGTTTGTAATTAACTTATAACTAAACAGAATGCCACTTTGGGCTCATTAGTTATACACAGTTGTTCTTTATAATTTCTTCTTTAAAGTTCTTTATAATGTTCAGATTTCTTCTGATTTTCTTGTTTCTTTCATACATGCTCACTTAATCTATATATACAAACACATTCGCTCACTCATTCATACCACTTTATGCTAACTGCACTATTTACACTCATTTTTCGCCTCAGCGCTTACTTTACGCAAGCGTCCGTGGCGCGGCGAAGTCTTCGTCGCTTCCAGGCGGATTAGGCCCAGCGGAGCGCGTTTCCTCGCCTCCCTCGCGATTTCCAGCATCTGGGAGCGGCGACCGCCTCCCACGCACTAGCTGCTCCTCCGCGTCGCACAGCTCAGGGAACTTGTGCGGGGGAATTGCGCGGAAGGTACTTTCCATCAGTATGGAAAGCGGCTACCATCACTCTACTTAAGAACTTGCGCCTCCCGGAAAATTACCGGCCCATTTCTCTCCTGCCGATTCTCGGAAAACTCTTTGAGAAAATTATTCTCACGAGAATCCAACGGGATCTCGAGAAGAAAGGCATTATCAGGGAGGATCAATTTGGTTTTCACTTTTACTTTGGTTTAGCTCCTCCCTTTTATTTGAAGTTCACTTGTCATTTCCCGTTTCGCTCACGCTACCGGTCTTCTTTTTCTTTTGTATTTATTTATTTTGATTTGTACATATATATATATATATATATATATATATATATATATATATATATATATATAAACACTTAAGCCTAGGCCCGTCACCTATTTATTTATTCTAACCCGTCACCATTTTCTTATGATCTAGTTCTAAATCTAAGCTAATAAGCTAAGTCTAGTTTTATATATTCTAACTTAACATCTAATATAATACTAATCTACCCAATAAGCAAGTACAGGCACATAATCGGCGTTTACAGGCATATAACTATACAATAAGCACACCACCCATTACGGCCAATAGAATGAAACACAGCAGTTACACAAAGTTTGAAAATATGTAGAACACTGATGGGTTGCGATCAGTAACTATAATAATACATAAAACATACATACTACAATATATAACACGTAAATACAATACACGATACAATAAAATGCAAAACACAATACACAAAATACAGTAGACAAAACACAGGAAACGAAACACTATTGTGTCAATACACAATACACTCAGTATACAACAAATTATAATATGGTCAGTGCACCAGCACAAGGCTGGGGTATGAACACAACACATGCGGGGAAATGGAGTTCAGAGATGGCAAAAGAAGCAGAAAAGCACAGAGCGGAGCTGTAACATATAATAGTTAGCAGGGCCTTTAAAGAATTTCACTACCGGGAGCTGCTTTTTGCTCGCAGTGCAGCTGGAGTGGGAGGGGCGGGGTTGTTGGGTGTTTTATTGTGTGGGATTTAGGGAGGTTTGAGGAAGAGAATGTCGAAGGGGAGTTTTTTGGATTTTTGGTGTGACTTTTTATTGTAGTATTAGGTGTAGGGGCTAAAGACGGGATGCGTGTTTATGTTGGCGAAGATTGGTTTTATTTTTCGTGGCGAGTGTGCGAATGACGGAAGAGACGGTTTAGAAGAGGAGTACATTTGTGCAGGCGTCATGATGGTTTTAGAGCGGTTCTGATAAAGTAATTTTCTGGCCTGACGAGTAGGTCTCGGATCGTCTCGGTCGCTGTGGCCGACACCTCGCACGCGTAGAGCCCCGCACTCCTTACGCATGCGAGGTAGATGTGAAGTCTTGTTTTCTCCTTAAGGGAGCGGCTCTAAGGAGTGGCAGAAGAGCTACTAGACTAAGCTGATGCACCACGTCATTGTCTTTCGCGCCTCTTTAATTTGAGTTTTCCATGTGAGATTTCCAGGTATCGAACTAACGTCTAGATATTTGAGTGTATCGCCACAGAAGAGTGTGTGCATCTAGGCCGATGGGTGCGACGTTGTGCGTGTTGTTGCTGTGTTTGAGAGAGAAAATGATAGCTTGGTATTTCTGTGCATTTAGCGCGGGGCCGTTTTCCGCACTCCAATTCGATAGTGCAATCGCGGCGCGCTGAAGCCGTCTAGTGGCGAAGTTGATCTGGCTATCCTTCACGGCGTAAACATTGTCGTCGGCGTAAACGAATTATGCACTCCAGTGATTGCCAGTGCATCGTTTCTGAAGAGGGGAAACAGGAAAGGTGATAGGACTGCGCCCTGAGGGACGCCGGCATGAATAGGGCGAGATGAGGAAGTGAAAAGTTGGTATTTTACAGCGAAGGAGCGGTGGGAGAGATTATTTAGGTTTAGAATGTGAAGAGGGATATAGAGGCAATGTTTGTGAAGAAGAAGTGAACGGTGTCGAAAGCAGAAGAGAAGTCGAAGAAAAGAGTAGGGACTGGCGACTTAAAGCCGAAGAAGTGAAAGCGAAGCGGAGCGCTTGCATCGCAGAAGAACGCTGCTTACGAAATCCGAATTGCTCTTCCCTGATTATGCCTTTTTCTCGAGGTCCCATTGGATTCTCGTGAGAATAAATTTCTCGGGGAGTTTACCGAGAATCGGCAGGAGAGAAATGGGCCGGTAGTTTTCCGGGAGGCGCGGGTTTTTATTCGATATCGTAAGAAATGTGACGGTAGCCGCTTTCCAGATTGATGGAAAGTATTGCACAGAAATGCACGCTGTGTAAATTTGTGCTAAGAGTAGGGCGGCCTTTTGTGGTAGATTTTTTATCATGTCGCCGGTAAGCTTATCCGGGCCGCCCGTTTTCTGTGTTTTTAAGTAAGTCGCGCACCACATCCGATTCGATGTGCCAGTCGGACGAGACGTCGATTGAAGGCGCGATGTCGAATTTAATTTCCGTGGCGGTGGCTGGGAGCTGCTGAGAGTTTGATATGGGTTGGGGGCGAGTATCGGTTTGCTAGGATATCGGCAAATACTTCAACCTTTCTCGCGGGATCGTATGTGGGCGGGAGCCCGTTCGGGCGTTCGAGGGCTGCGATGGCAGGGGCGGGATTTTTGAGTGCTCGCTGCAGTTTCCAAAGGTCTTCGGCGTTTTGTAATTGTGCTTTTTCTACGTACTCTTCCCACATCGCGCTTCTGTGTTCTCTCAGGAGGCGAGTTGTTTTCCTCCGTATGCGCTGGTGCCTTTGCATCAGGGTCGCGCGAATGCTGATAGATGCGTTGCGCCTTTCAGCGTTCTTGTATGAGGCGAATTAATTCAACAGGGGTTTGTGAGGGAAAGAACGGGGTTTCGGGGTATTTTGGGTGGTTTCGGAATATGCTGTTTTAATTTGGTAATTTTGATTGATGGTGCGGTCAATGTCGTGAGGAGTGGAAAGGGTAGAAAGGAGTGAGAAGAATTGGTTAGTAATTTATTGGTTAATTTGGATTGATAGGTTTTCCAGGCGGTTTCGGTTTTGAATTTTGTGGGAGTGGGGGCGGGGAATATGACAGAAATGAAGGGCGAAAATGACAGAAAGATGATCAGATGTGAGGTCATGAAGCGGTTTTGGAGTAGAGAGGGAAAGGCAGGGAGAATGAAGAGCAACATCTTAGATATCGCTTTCAATGGTATTGGTTGCGGGATTTGTGTGGAGGTGGGTTATGGAGGAGGGCGGGGACATGCTGAGCTGATTGCTTCTGTTAAGGTAATTGAATAGACGGGCACCTGAGGATAAACTCCTCCCAATCGACATCCCCAATCCGGATGCTTCGCGTTGAGGTCACCCGCTATTATGATTGGCGCCCCTAACATTAGCAGCCTATCGAGGTCGAGATTCGCGAGTGGTTCCTGAGGCCGTTTGTAGGCGGAGACGTTCACGATGGGCCCTTCGCGGCGTTACAATCCCCATCGCTGCTGCCTCGTTATTTACGAGAGGTGGGATAACTAGATGCGGATGTGGGATCGTACGACGAATAGCAATTAATGTGCCACCGGCGCGGTGTGGGCCAGAGCGATCAGTTCTGTAGATTAAAAAGTTTCGAAGGGAGAATCTGTGGCTCGACAGGAGATGACTTTCTTGAATTAAGAGAATGTGTGGGAGTAGTCGGAAATAAATTGTATTATTTCTTCTTTTTTTCTATTTAATCCGCCATTAGCGTTCCGAAAGACTATTTTCAGTAGATTATTTATGGAAATGCTTCCTGAATTATAGGGACGAGTAGAGAAAATTTAGTGAAAATGTCTCCGGGGGTTTTTAAGATTTGGATTGCGGATTTGATGAGGGATATGATCTTCTTCATTTCTGAGCCCTGCAGGAGTTTAAAGAGTTGAAAAACCTCGCCGAGACCAGAGGACGAAGCGTTTTGGGAGTTCGAAAGCGGCGCCGTTTCGCCGGGAGATGCCATTAGCCGACCGACTGCAGCGTCGGCGAATCCGGTGCCGATGGGAGTGGGGGCCGCTGTGGCTAATCCTGGGAGAGGAGGGAAGTTCAGTGCGGGCCGAGCGCCCTGGGAGAAAATCATACCTTGCATGCGTAAGGAGTGCGGGGCTCTACGCATGTGAGGTTTGGGCCACGGCAACAGAAACTACACGTGATCTGCTTACACGAGCGGAGAACTACTTCATAAGAACGGCCCTAAACTCCGCCCCTGGTGACGCCTACACAAATGTTCTCCTTTCACATAGCGTAAACTCCATTACCTCCACTATTCACACACTTGCCACGGAAAGAATCACCTCAATCTTTTCAAACATTGATACACACCCCCTCTTTCGTCCCTACTTCCAATACTTCCAAAAAAAATCCCGCTTCAAAACCAAGAAACTCCCTTCCGACGTCATCTTCCTGAAACCTCCTTAATCTCCTCAAAATTTAACTTCTTACTCTCTTCATTCCTCCCATGTCAGTCAAGTCGCGGGCGAGGAACAGATCCCAGAAAAACCACCACACTAGACATTAACACTCTGAGCTAGTATCTGTGCTGTACTCGCTCTATGCCTTCTCTGCTACCTGATTGTCTTTCATTTTTTTGTACTACTTTTGTGCCATTATATCTGCTTTTATATATTTTAATTGTGCTATTATACCTGTTTGTGTTTTCATATCTTTCTGTTTTGCCATTATATCTGTGTATTTATACATTGTGCTATTATAATCGTACTATTTATCTGCCTTATGTTTAATCCTAACTCAGTTCATCAACAGGTCTCAAATTGAAATGTAAACAACTATGTAAATAGAAAACTTGATATTAAGTAACAAACTGAGTAAAAATAAGTAGATAGGAAACTTAGAATTAAATTAGAAATTAGGTATTAGGTAGTGCAAACTATGTAAATAACATGTAAATAACTTAGATAAAATTTTAGGTAAAGAAATCTTAGGAACATTAGGATTTAAGTAGGAAATAGGACTAGATTTTAAGAAAATAATGTACAACTTAAATTAAATAAAAAGACCGGTTAGCGTGTGCGAAACGGAAAATGACTAAAGAACATCAAGGGAGCAGCTAAGCAAATATAAATGCAAGAGTTTGCAATAAAAATCACCGCGGGCGCCCAACATGAGACAATCATAGGGCGCCCGCAAAAAGTTTCTACAAATCAAACAATTCAACAACAAATCGGAAGAGCTCCACACTGGAGCAGGCCGAAAAAACTGTTAACCACAACAGGCGGCGCCCTGGGAGAGCGCTGACGTCCCGGAAGCTACTAAGGCGCCGCGGGGCAGCGCGAAGGCATTCTGTAGCTGGCGTGCGCGCGCGTCTCGGTACGCGTGCAGCGCGCTGCACTCGCCGTATGTGGCGACCTGCGCCTCCCCCCAGTTGACGCATTTTGGCGCTCCGTTTCTGGGGCAGGCGTTGAAACTGTGGCCCTCGCCGCAGTATAAACAAACATGGTTGCGGAGGCCCCCTTTGTGCGAGTGCCCCCACATTCGGCACCGCTTGCAGCGCGGTGCGCGTTGTGCCCCTCCACATAATTAGGATATTTTGGAGCGCGTGGATGCTCTTAAGCTGGGTGATTTCCGAGTAGTTAAACTCTATGAGGTTCAGACCTAGCGAGTCGAAAACCTTGTGACCTTCTGGGCCTATTCGGGGCCGTTTCATTTCCGAGATGTAATGGCTTGTGACCCCGTTTCATTCTAACTCGAGGGAGTTCGAATCAAAAAAACTCTGAATTGAGGGAGTTTATATCTAGGCCTCTTTTCAGTCCCCGGATTACTAACTTGTGCCGGCGCTCCTCAGTGGCCGGGCGAGAAAAGTATTGGGCATGTCGGTTCATAGATTTCATTTTTCCTAATTCTAGGATAATGGTCATATGGTCTTTGATACATGCCGGTTTCAATGTAAAAAATGCCGGCAAACAGTGTCGCGGAGAACTTTGGTTAATTTGGGTTTTAGAAATCCCAGAATAGCCTGTGTGTCTAGAGGCATTTGAATACAAATTTCCACGACAATTTCCCGGGGGCGTGTGCGTTAGGGGTGGCGGAGGGGCGGCGTGTGGCGGGGCGGGCGCGGTTTGGGTCGCGGTAACTTCACGTGGTGTGAGAACCTGGTAACGGTTGCTCGTTGGCTACGCGTTACAGTGGAGCCACGTCCTGAATCCTACTAACAAATATTCTTTGAACCCTATAATCAGCAAGGTTACAATAAATTTCCTTCTCTTCGAAAATCACTATGTAGAAGAATTTACAAGTACTTTCAGAATTATCTATTGGCCCTCCATTACTTTAAAGAAAATATTTAATCCCATTCCTCCCTAGTTTTCATTTACTCCTTCAATTAATCTAGATTTTACTAATATTTCACTTTCAGATTTACCCTCATTTGCTATTTTATCGTACTTTACTCCACTTCAAGACAAATTCATTCATAATCTTTTTTTTTTTTTCACAGATGATTCAAAACGAGAAGGTGGTACTGGAACTTCTATAATTTCATATTCCACCCTCAACTTACTTATTTTACTCGTTTACCAGACTTCTTTTCGATTTTCTCCTGTGAAGCTTGGGCAATTATTAAAGCCTTATATATATTTTTACGAAATGTAATTTCGTTAGATTTGGTTATCTTTACAGACCCATTATCAGTCATATCTGCTATTCAAAATAAAATATAAAGAAATGCATTTATTCAAGAAATCCAAGAACGTCTTCTATCGTTGTCCCAAAAGAATTGTTATGACACTCTTACGTGGATCTCTTCCCACCGGGGAATAAAGGGAAACGAAGAAGCTTACTACTCAGCGAAGAACGCTTCTAAACTTCCTTTACTCAATAACTCCACATCTGATTCTCTGGAAGACTTTAAAAAACTTATTCTATTATCAACATTACGACTATGGGATTTGAAATGGAAATTAAAATATTCAAAATTACGTCTAGTTAGGAATTCGGTACTAGCTCTCCCTCCTTTCTCCTCAACTTCAAAAGAAAATATCAAGTTATTTTATGAAGAATCCGAATTAGCCATTTTACTTTAATCACAGTTATTTATTTAAAAAGATTCATGTCCAAATTGTGATGAAATTATTTCTACATCCCATGTATTAGTCGAATGTCCTTTCACAAGTGATCTCAGGAAAAAATGAAACCGTGATAATGATATCCATTCCTTATTAAATTCTACTTGGCAGTTTGACAAAATTATTAAATGGTTATTGATTATATTAAATGATTATATTATGTGCTGCAAAATTGGAAAAATACATAAAGCAATTTCTTTTCTTGTAAAAATAAAAAAAAAATAACACGCTTGTTATAAATGTGTCTGTTTGTGAATGTTTTGACTTGTAAAAAGACAACTTTATCAAATCTGTTAAATAATTAAGTCTATATTGACATATAATGAATAATAGCAAAATATGTTTTGATCGTTTATGACCATGAAGTTGCAGAGCGATTTAAAATAAAGAAATTAAAAAAAAACTTTTACGGATAGTGGTAATGGCACTATTTAACATGACATTTTGGTATATCCTTTTGTTTTTTCAAAAATTACACAAATGTAATTTTTTTTAAATATCTCTCATGCCGTTAATTGGCACATTTCAATGGATTTGTATACTTATTAATTTTAAGTGGAATTTTTAAATTTTTTGAAGCTTTTCGAAAGTTAATAGATTTCTGTGAAAAAGAGTAATTCATAGTAAAGCTTTTATAGATATAGCTTTTCATTTTGTAGCTTTTATAAATCATTTATAGTAAAGCTTAAGTTTTCTTGAAAACGTCTCCAACATTTTCAATGAAAATGTATATTAAGGACAAGGTTTTAGTCTTCTTTAATATTTTTAAAATAATATTTCGGTTCTACTATTTGGAAACCGAAAAGGCTAGAAAATTACAAAAAAATGTACTTTGGGGGGGGGGATAGATGTCAGCTGTCAAGAAGTAAGGGCATTACAGTACAGTACCAGTCCACACCTAGAAAATTAGAAAACTTGAATATGAGAGAGCCTGTGCCATTCTGTAGCACCTTTAGTTATTTCATATATTTCAAATAGGTGTTAAATAGTCTCTAAGAGATTAATTTGTAAACGTATAACAAAAACTTGAATGTAACTAGAGGTGCTACATAATGGCAAAGCACTTTCTCGAAGCAATGATTTCTAGTTTCCTTCGCGTGGATTGGCTTTAAGGTCTTTCTCCATTCTCTGGCCAGCTGCCATCTAACGTTATCGAGAGTACATTTTATAAACGTTTTCTTAACTTTTCGGTAACTTAATTGTAGAGTCGAAATATTACATCGAGAATATTAAAGAAGAAGAAAATATCGACCAAAATAGAAAATTTTGTAGCCCTTTTTAAGAAAATGGCGATTAAGCATTACTGTAAATGTGTAATTTAAAGCCCTTTTTCACAGGAATCTATTGAGTTTTAAGCTCTTCCACTCACAAAAGCAATAATGTATACTGAAACGTTCCCACGCACTCACTATATTGGTGTGTGCCTGGAATTTTCCACTACGTCTCGCCTTATCTTTTAAATTAACCTGAAGATCAAATTTAAAAGATATTGCTCGTAGCCAATTTCCGCATTTATAAATAATTTGGGCGCCAGGGAAAGGTTACACTTGAATCCCTGATTATCTATTACTGACCTTTGGATATATTACTAATAAAAGTAAATCCTGCTAGCTCGATCGACGGGTTCTTATGAAATAATTGTTGCTACTTACTCCACAATCAATTAATCAATCTTCCATCCATACGGAGTGGCGAGGAATTTGAAAATAATTCTGAAATGTCTACAATAGAATTGCATGTAATGGCAAATGAGAATCAGCTTTCTTTCAAACTATGAACTATAATTTATTATGAATGCAAAAGTTATCAAGCTGTCATTGATTATTAGGAATTATCGTTAGATCATTACCATTTTTCTCGTTATTGCAATAACAGAGTTATAGAATCTTTTATCCTTTCTTGTCTCTTCGCGCGCACGTCGCTCGAAGACTCACTTAGAGTAGACCAAGAGTTGTTGAAGTTCATGATGATAAGCGACCAAGTCGAAACTTCCTCCAACCACTTCACAAACACTGCCTATACTCTGTCTTGTGCCTCAGGTGGGCACCTATTTCACACTGATTACTTTTTCCAAGTCGGAATAATATCCCTCTAATACTATATTCTATCACCTAACCTGGCAATTCACAATTCACTGGTAAAATGTCTAAGTCAAATCTTGTAACTCCATCGCGAAAGTATTCTAAGTTCACTTTCCAGTTCAGTCACAAAAATATTATATGTCCGAGTTTGCAATGGTACAACACGTAAATTTTACAAGCTCCAGTTGCACACCTAATGCGGAAATATTCTAGGTTTAAGTTCAACGATCACTATCACGAAAAATCACAAGTGCCGATTTGATAATTAACCTCACGAAATTTTCTAAGTTCCACAAATATCACTCGAACTTAATAAAATGCGCAAGCGGTCCGCTCACCACCACGTCACGAAACGGAATGCCCTAATTCCCCATCTGGTCAACTCTTCAAAGCTCGCTGTGTTTTTCTCTCTATTGTTTTGACAAACTCCACGATACATCGGCTGACACCCTTATTATCCTATTTTAGAACCCATCACAACCCCACGATCACTACGGTGCATCCGGCACATCTGCTTCTGAACGAACTCGTTATTTCGCGTTGCTACGGTGCTTCCTGTGTTTACCACCGAGCTCTCACAGTTACTAAGGTGCCCCCTCACCTGTCTCAGAATGAACTCGCGTTGCTATGGTATCACCTGTGTGTTTACCTTCCGGCTCTCACAGTTACTAAGGTTGATACAGTTACACAGTTACTAGGGTTGATTGGGCACTAACCCTACCAAAAAATTAAAGAAAACATTTGGGGTCGTTTTTGAGAAAATCATGTTTTTGTAATTATTTAAAATTGCAAATATTGCACGCTCTATTGCACGAAGAATACTGAAATTTTCAAACATGCTTACTTGACCTTAATGAATGAATTATGTATCGTTAACAAATTTCATTTGAAGAAAAAATGTGTCTTGAATTTTATAGTTGTAGGAAGTCCCCCTAAAAAATCAAACTTTTGCAATTTTCGAAAATTCAGTGTTAACCGTGAAATGGGACCTACGCCACCTTTATACGTGTATCTTACAAGAAATTTTTAAAAAAATAGAGCCGTTTTCGAGAAAATTTTGAAAATGGTCGCAGGCCTTAATGTAAAGTACCTCCAAATTTTAAAGAATGTTTTTCAAAATTTCAAAGCTCGAACTAGAGTCAGACAGAAAGGTGTTTCTTCAATTTGGAAAAGATCGTATGAGTGGTTTAGGCGCTAGTAGTGTTAACAGACGGACGGTTCACGGATGACGTAATATTTATGCATTAAGGGCAAAGTAGATGTTTTGGCCCCGAAGGCGACTTCCAAACCCGAGGGTTTCTGGCTCGAGTAAGGTTCGTCCTGAAAAATAACATTTCTAGGATGTTAGCTGATGTGCCTTATACATCTTAGTTCTACGAGTAGTACTGCTACTAAAGAAGCACATTTTATGTCTTAAAAAAAGTTGATGCGTAACAGTGAAATATGAGTTACTGGTGGCAAGTATATATTCACGGGAACATTCCAAAATTGAAAATTTAATATCAATTAAGCAAAATAAGGATTATAACGAGTTATTTTACTTTTTTGAGGATTATGTCATTTATTTATTGTATTTGATTGCATCGTAACTTTAATAAATCGCATTCATAAAAATTTTGTATGTGTTGTGTTGGCCATTAAGTATGCAAAAGGCCCTCGGGCATAAAGAATCAGAAAGGCCCTCAAGGATATTAACAATACCATTACGTGTTTTGTTTGAGGTCGGTAAACACATAGCGATGAACTAGTGAAGCATAATAGTTATTTATGTATCAAAGGCGTTAAGTAGATACTTTTGCCCCGAAGGCGACTTCCAAAATGGAGGGCCAAGGTAGGGCGTAAATGTTTATGGTGTATTTAAGAGTTATATAACTGTGTGAATAACAGGGTAAATTGCGTTGATGAGACGCAAATATTAGGTTATTTGCTTCTAGTGCCAAAAAGAATTTGGAACATGTTATAACAAAAAAAAAAAAAATTTCGTGTATGTTAGTCAATGTGCCTTATGCATCTTATTACTACGAGTAGTACTGCTACTCAAGAAGCACATGCCGTCTTTAAAAAAGTGATATGTAACAGTGAAATATGAGTGACTGATGGCAATTGTATATTCACGGGGAACATTTCAAAATTGCATATTTCAAATCAATTGAGCAAAATATGGTTTACACGAAGTTCATTTATTTATTTGCGTATTATGCCATTTATTTATTGTGTTTGATTTCATCGTAACGTTAATTAACCCCATTCATAAAAATGTTGTACGTGTTGTGTTGGTATTAGAGCGAGCCATGAAGTATGCAAACGGCCCGTGGGCATAAAGAATCAGAAAGGCCCGCAAGGATATTAACAATATCGTTATGTGTTTCGTTTGAGGTCCGTAAACACCACTCCGGCGCAGACCAGCCCTGAGGAAGATCGCGATAAGATGATCGAAACGTAGGCAATACAAACTTAAACGCGGCATCACCCGGGCAGTCAAGATCATTTTCATAAAAAAAAGAGGATTCAAAAAACTTTTTAAATCTTGATAGCACATTTTTATAATTTTTTGGGGGCTGAATCCGCATCTGAACTCTGCTTGTTTCCATCACTCGCAGTTTCGTCACAATTTCATCCCGTAACATATAGAAAAATATACTAAGTGTAATAAAAAGAAAAGGAAACGACTTTTTAAATACCGTCAGAACTTTATTTATACCAGAAGATGGCTTTATATTCTTAACATTACTGCCTACGAGGGTGGTCCCAGAAGTACCCTGCCTGGCCTAGAGATCGCGGTAGTTTTTCGAAAAATATCACTGTATTAGAAAGTACACAATCTATGAAGCATATGTTTCAAGTTTGAAGACGCTACGTTGTTTAGTATTTGTTTGGCAACAATCAATAGTGAACGATGTGAGTGAATTTGTAAAAATGGAGAAAATTGGTCATCGTTATGTGATCCAATACTTTAATTTGAAAGGCCTCAGCCCAACCAGTATAAAAACTGGACTAGATTCTACTCTGGGTGAGTCTGCGCCTTCGTTTACTACAGTAAAATATTGGGTAGCAGAGTTTAAACGAAGCCGTACGAGCTGCCAAGACGAGCATCGCAGTGGTCGACCAAATGAGGTGACTACTCCAGAAATGGTATAGAAAATCCACAGAGCGTTACTGGGTGATCGTCATCTGAAAGTGCGCGAGCTATCAGACATAGTAGGCATTTCGAAAAGTGCGGTACATCGCATATTATCTGAACATTTAGACATGAGAAGGCTGTGTGCTAGATGGGTGCTCACACTCGAGCAAAAATAGTGTGGTGAAGAAGTTTCAATTGAGTGTTTAGCGAAGTTTCACCGCAACAAAGCAGAATGTTTGCGTACGTTTCATAACCATGGATGAAACATGGGTCCACCACTTCACCCCAGAGAGAAAACAACAATCAAAACAATGGACTGAAAAGGGAAAACGCGCACCAAAGAAGGCGATGACCGTTCCATCTGCAGGCAAGGTCATGGCGTCGGTTTTTGGGGATGTGCGTGGGAGAATTTTCATTGACACTCTTGAAAAAGGAAAAACTATCAACGGCGAGTTTTATGCGAACTTCTTTGTTGGGTCGGGTACTTCTGGAACCACCTTCGTACAATGGCTTTACGTGTCCATTGACGAATATTTTCTTGTCTCTTTTCTATAAAGCTCTTATACAGCTTTTTTTCTCCTATGCGCTATATGCTCTCTCGGTGAAGTGACCAATCTGCCATCATGTTGGTTGGTTGGTTGATTTGTTAGTGATTCCGGGCGCGTCAACAGCTTAGGTCATTAGTCCTGTATGTGTAGCGCATGTTTTTTTCTCGGGAAAAGGCGGTGATCTTCCCCTGCTGGATGGCGAGATCCTGCGCCGACCTACCGTCGGGTAGTGGGGTTTACCCCTAACCAGGATACTCCGATCAGGGGGACACCGCCCATGCCGGGACAAGCTCTAAGCTCCCGACCGGTCTCCGTGGTAGTGTAGTGCATGTTAGTATGAGTGTATGTGTGTGTAAGGTGCGAGGATATGACAAGGAAGAGGAAGGAAATATCGCGCGCGGTCCATGTCCCGTTAGTTAGGGTACTGCTCCGGCATTCTCCTGGTGTTGATCGGAGAAACCACAGAAAACTACCGATCAGAGCAGCCGGTCGCTAGAATTCTCCTCCATACACTAACTGAACTCGACCTGGCTGAAAAGCTAGTGTCGAAAATCCTGCCGCTGTCAGGACTCCAACCTAACATCTCCCGGTCAGAGGCGCTGCAATGACATCAGTCCTCATCATGTTGGTGTTCCTGCGTCCCTGATAACGTTTTCTCATCATCTTTAGATCTTGAAGAAAACATTACCTTGTTCTTAACTTACATCATCTAAATTGTACCGAAACAAATATAAACGACTATTTAAGACGTGAACCTTGAGGCTCATTAAACATCCCATTTTTTTTAAAGCATCCAGCATATTGGCAACAATTGCTTGATAGTCCGAGTATTTTTTGTTGCCTTGGAACTTATTTACAACGTGTTTAAACGCAAAGCACGCTTCTTTTAATTTATTGTCTTATGTAGTTCAAATTGGGGATCAAACATTGTTTTTCGAACATCAGGCCCCACGAAGATGGTAATGATACATAGGTGTTACTGTTGCTTAACACAACTGCTTTTAACGTTTCACTAGTCGCTAGCATTACTATTGTATTCCCGTCGTATTCATTCGCTGTTCACAACGAGAGTTGACAAACGTTTGGCACGGACTTTTCGAGATATACTTTGCAATACTTTTCGAGAATTGCTCCCGATCTCACTAAGAGTCTTCAGCCACAAATTTCTAAAACAGACAGTTCACCCAAAATTTTAGACACGATGTTCGTTTCCGAATCTTCTTCCTCTGAAATTCTCAAAATAATCGGTAAACTAAAAAATAAAGATTCGTCCGGGTTAGATGAATTTACGGATTCTTTGTTAAAGACCTGTGCGCCTGCAATTATACACCCGTTAACTCACATATTTAATGCATCCTTATGCACCAGAACATTTCTATACATTTTCAAAACAGCTAAAATTAAGCCGCTCTTCAAAAAAGGCAAAAAACATTAAATAAAAAATTATCGGCCCATTTCTCTTTTATCAGTTTTTTCAAAAATATTGAAGAAACGTTTTTATGTATGAATGGAAACCTTTCTCAGATTGAAAACATATATTTAGAAAATCAAAATCAACGGAAACAGCCATATTTTCTGTTTTTAAAGATGTCGCATCATCATTGGATCAAAACGAAGCACCTATTGAATTATTTTTAGATCTCTCAAAAGCTTTTCATGTCATTGATCATGACATTTTACTTTCAAAATTACCTTCATCTGGAATCCGTGGTGTTTTTCTAGATTGGTTATGTTCGTACCTTAAACAACGATCTCAGAGAGTGGAAGTTTCTTATGTTTTTCTTGTGTGGGTATGCTAACTTAACGTGAAGTTAGCGCACCCACCCTTACTCGTTGTTTATTTGTATGTTCTGCATCGGTTCAAAATTTCTAATTTGGAATATAAATTAGTTGATAATTAGTTCAACATTCTAGAATATTCTTTTTTTGATTTCTGATAAGTAGGTATGCCAACTATAGGGTCATAAAGTACTGCATGTAAAAACCGGGTAATTTTGATGAATATAAAAGTTTTATGTTTAATTATTATATTTTTACTTTCTCGTATACGTACGTATATACGGAGTAATATACGTAGTAAAGAGAAAATTAAGTAATGCTGCAAGAAAAAACGGCGAACTTTCGACAGAAAAAAAATTATTGTTGGGCCATGAAAACAAGAAAGTGAAAAAATCCAGTTGCTAAATTAACAAAACAAAATCCCGTAACACGTGAAGTAGCCAGAATCCCTCTTTTATGGGTCCATGATGCCGAAAAAACAATTGAAAGCAAAACCTCCGTCCGTGTGTCATATGTCAACAAACCCAGCGCCTAAGCCACCCGTACGATTTCTTCCAAATTGAAGAACCTCCTGTCCACCTGGCTCTAGTTAAAGCTTTGAAACTTTGAAAAACATTATTCAAAATTTTAGGGTACTTTACATTACGCCTCTTGGATATTTTCAAAACTTTTTCAAACACGGCTCCAAATATTTTCTTTAAATTTCTCGTAGGAATAGAGTAAAACACACTTAAACTAAGGTGGCAAAGGTCCGATTTTCACTGTTAACTCTGAATTTTCGAAAACTGCAACAGTTTGAATTGGTTTTGGCGTCTTCCTACAACTATAAAATTGAAGATAGAGGTTTTTCCTTCAAATGAAATTTGTTGTCCATAAGCAGTTCTTTCATGAAGGTCATGTACATTTGTTTGAAAATTTTAGTTCATTTCGAGCCATATCGCGCGCAATAAATTAAAAAATAACAAAAAGAAGATTATCTAAAAAACTGCTTCACCTTTTTTCTTTAAAGGTTGGGTAGGGATACTGCTTACCTTATACGATAACATAAACACCATGTGATTCTATTCTTTTGTTTTTTCAAAAATTACAGAAATGTAATTTTTTACGTGTCTCTCACGTCGATAATATTTACATCTAAGTCGATTTCTTCACATTATTATATTTATGAGTACATGTTCTTTAAATAATGTCAAATAAATTTTCTCGAAAACTTCACAGTTTTCTGTAAAAATGAGCTCTAAATTCCGCATTATCTGAAATGCTCAAACGACATTTTCTCAAAAATGGCGAATTTTTCGAATGAATAGTGCTAATTTCACTGTTTAATATTGAAACGCTCTCCGTTTCTGTTAAATTATTTTTGCAACCGGTTTCCGAATTTATATCATTATTGGGCGTCAGGAAGGGGTTGCGATTTAAAATTTACGACCAGAATTTTGTTTGTAGAAAGAGTTATTAAACATAAAGTAGTTAGTGTCCATGCAGAGTGAGATAAGATTGTACAGTTCTGTTCGTATTGGTACGGGGCATGTAGCTTTGTCCAGGATATTTTGTAAAATTAATTTACAGTCTTGGGTCGGGGTGCTAGGGAATAAATTTGTAACGTCAAAGAATATCAGTTTGGCATTGGCCGCTGCTAATAATTTTACACACCCCGACGTCCCTAACTGACTCCCCCGCCTCCTAAGACATTTCCAAGAGAACACTAAACAGACCTCCTCCGACCCACCCACCCCCGCCGGATCTCCGGAAAGCAATAAAAAACCCGTGTCACGTTTTCTCTGGGCACAGTCGCTCGACTTTTGCCGACAGCAGCGAGGTAAGCAAAAACGGCTCAACTTGCTATTCAATTATTTCCCCATCTTTGTAATAACATTGATATGAATTATTATTACTATTCCCCATTTCTTATATATGTATATGTATGTCTGTATATATATATACACATTTTGTTTTTCTTTTGAATATGAGAATGTATATTTCTTCACAAATATTTATAATCTGAAATTTGAACTGCTTGTATAGGTATTAATTCCTCTCCGCCCCCGCCGCAATTAATTTTTATAATTTTATCTGCTATATGTTCCTTAATTTTGCAATCATACAGTGTGTCTTTCTGTATTTTATTTTCAATCGATTCCCCGTTGCATCCCCCCTTACCGTTTTTGAAATTTTATCTATCTGTAACTAAATATTTTAAGAGTTATCCATCAATTGTAATTTAATTAATTTTTTCTATTTTATTGTGTATTTATTTATAAAAAAATTTTGTATCTTTCTGTATTCTGTAGACTGACGACGACGGCAAAGCCGTCGAAAGCCGGCTATCTTAATAAAGCTGATATGTTGACGAAGATGACTTCTTTTATTTCTTCTTCTTCTTCTTCTAATAATAATAATAATAATAATAATAATAATAATAATAATAATAATATTGTCTTTATTAATGGCGAGGCTCAGGCCATAGGGCCTGCTCTTACGCCTAACCGCTGAGTTTACATTTATACAGAGTAGTAACATATAAGAGGGGAGGGAAATCTGTACATTTACGTCTGGGAGTGCAAAACTAGGGACCATCCCGGCATACGCCTTAAGCGATTGAGTAAACCCAGAAAACCTCAATCAGGATGGTGGCTTAGGGCCGAACAGCAATATGATATAGAAATGGAAGAGAAGAGAAAATGAGATAAGGGAATCATAAATGAAAATGAAGTAGAAAATACGAACGAGAAAGAAGAAAGGAGAGAGACTAAAGGGGGGACAAACTGTACATTTATGACTGGGAGTGCAAAGCAAGGGGCCATCCGGCGTACGCCTTAAGCAATTGAGTAAACCCAGAAAAACCTCAATCAGGATGGCGGCTTATGGCCGAACATTAATATAGAAGAATATGGTATAGATAGTAGTGAAGGTGAAGATGTGAGGCGTTTAGGGGAAAGGGTCGTAATGACATAAATGGGGAAGACTGTGATGGAAAAGGAAGGAAGAGATAGCGAAGAAAAGGAGGAAGAAGTAGATGGAAAAGTAAAGTTTTTCCAGAAGCGGTACAGAAATGTTACGTTTGGTATACATTAGTACTTTACATAAATATACAAACATTTGTAACAGCAGAGAAGCACAATAGGCTTCAAGTTAATAGTACCAGTAATTTATAATATAATATTAACAGTATTAAGAAACAAAGTAAAAGTACAATAGGATATAAACATCAATTGTAATTATTATTAAGACCTATATATTGTAGATATGACAATGATGACAGTACAAAAATAGCTGTAAGTATTTTAGCATTTATTTGGAGCGTGCCTAATCTCTTTTAAATATTTATTTGAAACAGTTTTATTAGGATGCACAGAAAATATGGGTTGTTAATAATTTAAATGGAGTGAGAGGGAGTGAAAAATGAGAATAGAGTAGTGAGGTATGGGGTGGAATTTTGAATTTAAAGAGTGAGGAAAGTGCGGCGCTTAGGGGGGCGGTGACCGGGTACTTGTAGTGGGAAAAGTCTGGAGGATGAAGAGGACATTAATACCATTCTATATGTCGTTATACCTACCCAAGTATTTAATTCGTTTTGAATTTACGGAAGTATTCGAATGTTTTAGACTCGCTGGTAGTTTATTCCAGGCTCGGATGGCTGTAATGGTGAAAGATTTACTGAAAGAAGTCGTGCTGTGACGTGGTACACAGAGCAGAGCTGAACTACGAGCTCGGTTTAATTTCAGAGGATTGAAATTACTTATTAGACGTGTTACATGAGAACCGTGTAAAATTTTATAGAGAAGAAGTAGAGTGAAGTAACCGTCTTTTCTTAGATCAAAAATAAACCGTACGCATGCGTTCTGTGGAGTAAGCATACGAAGTGAGTCAAAAAAGTGCGATACATGGTCGTATTTTCTTAGATCAAAAATAAACCGTACGCATGCGTTCTGTGCTACTTGAAGTTTACGTTGTAATTTAGATGTCATGTTTGTCAGAAGAAAGTCGCAATAGTCAAAATGTGGCATAATAAGTGATTTAATGAGTGTCTCACGTGTACTAATTGGTAAAGCGTTCGGAGGCGTTTCAGCGAATGCATTGCGGCAAAAACTTTACGGCATGTTGAATCTACTTGCGAGTTCCAGCTGAGGGTGTTGTCAATAAACACTCCTAGGTTCTTGACTTCGGAACACCAAGGTAGAACGGTGTCATTTATATAAATTTTAGGCAGGGTAGAAGATGATATTTTATTCACAGTGCTTTTTGAACTGATAATCATGCACTGTGATTTATTTGGGTTTAATTGTAGGCCTAATAACGCTGCCCATTTGTTTAAGTTTATCAAATCTTCGTTAATTTTATGCGCGAGTGAGACGAGTTCAGACGGGTAGCCACTTAGATATATCTGAAGATCATCCGCGTACATTTGATGACTGCAATATTTAAGTGCATTTCCCACATCGTTTACATACATTAAGAATACTAGTGGTCCTAATACAGTGCCTTGGGCAACTCCGCGGTTAAGTTTTAAGGCCCTTGAGCTGCGACTACCGGACACCACTCTTGGGTTCTGGAAGTTAAATAGTTAAGAAACCATGTACGCGTAGGCTGTGCAAATCCCATGATTTTTAGTTTTGCAAGTAAGATGTCGTGATCTACTGAGTCGAACGCTTTGCTGAAATCCAGAAGAATTAACATAGTTATATTACTGTGATCTATAGCTGTTCTCGCATCTTCAATAACATTCAGTAGCGCAGTACCAGTATTCCTGCCGGAACGGAAACCTGATTGCTGATCGTTTAAAAGTGATTGGTTTTGGAGATACAGTTCAGTTTGCTTACGGACGACTTTTCGAGTACTTTAGAAATAGTCGGGAGGATGCTAATTGGGCGGTATTCAATAGGGTTTCTGGTTGATGCTGTCTTGGGAATAGGGTGCACGAGCGCACTTTTCCAAGATAAAGGATATTGTCCGCTCATTAGAGAGAAATTTACTATTTCGGTAATGATTGGATAGGTCACATCTAGGCTATTTTTTAGCAGTTTGGCATTTATATCATCGGTACCTGAAGCATTAGATTTGAGACTTTGAACTATTTTTATTATATCCTCATGTTCCACGGATGAAAAGAAAAATTCGTCGTTGAATTTTGTTTCTGAGTTTTGGAGAAGCGCGAGGGATTGACTCTTCAAGTTACAGTCAAATGAAGGAACGTTACTTACAAAATTATGATTTAGAGATTCTAGGGAATATTCATTTCAATTTGGGGAGGAGCTTTACCTATTCCTAGATTTTTCAAATTTTTCCAAATCGTTTTCGAGTCGCGGACTCTGCCAAAGGTGGTGTGGTAATTCTAATAATCATTTACAATTTCATTTGATCGACCACGGTGAATTACCCCAAAATACTTTAAAGTAAAATCTCTTTTCGTCAAGATGATAAGAAACAATTTGGCATTTGCGGATCTAATTTTGAATAAAGGAAGTTTAAATTATTGCAGGCTCTTATGGAAAAACTTTTGCGGGCAGAGTTTTCTTTAAGTTATTGAAGAAATTATACAGTTAATGTGCCTTTTTTTCAATACTCAGTAAATTGTTTAAGGAATCAAATGATATTAAATGCCATATAACATACATCACAGGGCATTCGAAGAAGTAATTTATAAAAAGAACTTTTGCGAAATTCATTCAAAACGGAAATAATAGCTCTCGGTTTAGAAGTTACGCTGTACAAATCATGCTATTGTAAGCACTGCTTCTCTTAAGGCACGAGAGAATACCGCGACAAAAAATATGGATTATCAAATAAGTGTTGAATCATTTCTGAAAGATTTAGGTTTTCTGAAAGGTATTTGGACACGCCAGATTGACTAAATAAAACAGCTATATCGTATCACCGCCACCATCTCGACGTTCAACAACAATTAACATCTCAATTATCTATGCAGAATTATTAAGAAATTTTATTATGCTTTGTGAATTGCTTAAAAAGAAATATACCAATACATTGAGAATACAAATTGAGTAAAACATTTTAAAAAACGAGAAAGTAAAAATAAAATTAATATTGGCGTTTTCAATAGTAAATTATAATTAAAATTAAATTAATCATTTTTTATATCATTCATTCATTTTTTCTTGTTGCCTGTAGTTGGTGTGAAACCTATAGATATTTCATTAATTTCAAGCAGAAATTACACAAAAACTACCCGGTTTGTCAAAAAGTTATACATGACCTTTTCTAAAGATATAACACAGACTTTCACGTAAAATTCTATTTTCAGTTTTGTAGTTTTGATTTTTTTTTAAATGTTCGAAAAAAAGAGCAATACTTGAAAATAAGACTAGCACCATATTTCTTATCTTCCCTTATTATATATGTGAAGAAAATATAAAGAAAAAAAATTGGAGCGATTTTTGAGAACCAAATATTCGTAAATTTCAATCCTAAATCACGCAAAAACAACTTCTATTTTCAAACAAATTGTACATGGCCTTTTTTGAAGAGCTAATGCTGTACAGCAGACTTTGTCTGAGGAAAAAATCTTTATCTTCAATTATGTAGTTTTAAAAATATTTTTTGCAAATTTCGAAAAAAACAGGGATGTCAACGCAAATGCAACCTACACCATTATCTGAAACGTCCTTCGCACTATTGAGCAACAAAACTTAATTCAAAAATTTTGAGACATTTTTTTGAAAATTTTGAAAATGTCTGAGGGGCTTTATGTAAAGTACCCCCGAAAATTAAAATATCGGTTTCTAATTTCAGGGGCCGTGACATCAGCCAGAGTGATGGGGGAATATCAATTTTGGAGAAAGTCGGCTGAACGATTTATGTGCTAGCGTTGTGCACAGACAGATAGACATTTTGCTGTCAATCGATTTTTTGCTTTGAAAGACGCACAAAAATGGATTCTGGCGACAGCACTTATTAGAGGATTTTTTTTCTATATTCAGCAACTGGATTGATCTACGTTTTCGCTTTTTCGTTACCAGGACCCGGCCAGAACAGTTTTTATGTCGAAAATTCGACATTTTCCGGCGCACAATACGATAGTAAGTGCGAGAGAGTAAAAATAGTTAGATTCAACACTTTATGTAACATTGAATGTTATATTGACGTTCTGTTTATTTTGAAATAAATCACTACTAATACATTGGTGCCTCAAATATCTGAAGAGATATAATCGAAATTATGTGGAAGTCTTTACAATATATGAAATTGTTTAAACCATTAGTGGAACAGCTAAATTCATATTTTATTAAGTTACCGACAAGAAGCAAATTAAAGAACAGTAACAAAAATGTAGAGGAAAACGACATCTCTGAGCGTGAATGCCTGTGTAACGTCGTAGGTAGGGATCTACACCACAAAGAAAGAGACACGAGTGGGTATTTACAATTTATTTACAATAAATTATGTACAGGAACTAAAACCTCACTCTAAGGCGTTTGTCGGAGCTACCTGCCGCAGCCCCCCTCTCCCAACACGCGCCTTGCGGCCGCGCCAGCGAGTAGCCAACTCGGCCGATTCGCAACTGGGCACCTCATGTGCCTCGGCAGACCATCTGCCCTGAAGTATAAGACATACTTCACCGTGTCCGAACCTCGAACACCTACTCGTGCCTTCAGCACTTCCGCGCCAGACTTGGCCGGACAAGTTTTGCGGTGATTGCCGCGAGGAAAACCAGAATCGTTTCCCCCGAATTGGTCCGGCGACGCACCTTAATATAGGCCCAAGTCACATGACCTCCTACGTCACCTGCCTCCCACGCACTCGTCTTGAAGCGAGTGCCACCGACGGCGCATTTTGTGCCCGGCATCTGGGATTTCCGTGAGGGTTGGCCTTTGTTCGGGAGCGTATATTTGGATCCCTCATCCCCATACCTTGCAACTCAGGAGCAGGGAGTCACGTCTATGACGCTACACCTGGCAGGCAACGCGAGCGCACGGTGAGCAGTGTCGGGTGTTGCGTGTTGCAGATCGCAGGCGTCGGAGGTGCGCGCGCTGCTGGCGACAGCTCCCACAGCAGAGGCGTCGGTGCGGGTGGCGGCCCCGGACGACTCCGAGGAGGACCGCGCGCAGTGCTCGCACCCGTTCCACAAGTTCCGCCCCGCCGCCCGCGCCCGCGCCCGCGCCAGGCGCCGTGGCGTCCGCCGAGTCACGCGACGTGACGCCCAGCATCGCCCTCCCTGCGGAGGCGCGGGTGAACGAGCGGGCCTACCTACCGCCCACCGCCGCGCCGCCCGACCTCCCTCGGCCTACCACCCCCCCCCCCCCCGTTCCGCCAACCGGACGAAACCAGGAATATCGCCCGGGAATATCTCCCGCCCTCTCAAGTGATCAATAGACCCTCTACTCCTCGACCGTACGTCACTCCCAGCGCTCCCTCCGCGCCCCCGTCCACCCGTCCGCCCCTGCGGAGGCGCCTGCCGCCGCCTCCGCAACTGGCCGAAGCGGACGTTGCATCTCGGGAGTACCTACCACCATCGACGATCAGGCCTGACGCGTCTCAGAGTTCTCTTGTACCTGTGGTTGATCCGTTCGGCACCACTCTATCTCCTCGGCCGTTCACTCACACATTCACCGCTCCATCAAGTTTCGGTTCCCACAGGTTTTCTGTGACTCCCGCTCCCAACACCACTTCCCGACCAAGCACTGCAGCTCCACAGCGAACGTTTGATTAACCCCCCCCGTGAACCTACTGCAACGCCGGGTCCCCCACAGCCCTATCGGCGGACGGCCGCGGAGGCGCGCCAATCGCCTGGCGTCCGAGCACCGCCACCGCCCGCCCCTGCCCCCACCCGACCACCACCCGCACCACCACGGGCGCGACCTGTGCGAGGACCCGTTCCACAGCTTCCTGTGCCAGGCGCTGAAGCCACGCAGGCGCATCACCGGCGCGCGACCGACCTCCCTGCCGCCCGGCGCCGGCGCCGCCGCCTCCAGCCTCTCCGAGCGAAGGTGCGCCACAACCGCAGCTGCAGGCATTCCTTGTCCCGACATGTGTGGTAGTACAGTACATGTAGCTGTGTGTCAAAGTAAGGAGTAAGGATAGGACAAGGGAGAGGAAGGAAAGATCGCGCGCGATCCGTGGCCCGTTTTACTGGGCATATCCTGCATTCGCCTGGTGTGGACTTTTAATTTTTCTTAGAAGAATAAATATTTAGTGTTGTTTTAACGAAGAAAATGCACTTAACCTGGATTTTCCTATATTTGAAAGGTGAATTCTGTGGTGGCAGCGGAGTTTTGTGGTATTCCATGATAAAATCTGGATAAATGAGGTATCAAACCACAATAAAGATTGAATAATTTTAAAATTTGCCATACACGTGTTTCAGGAGTGTTCTCCCATCATCAGTGGCTCTATAAAATGACATAAACAAAATCGTATGAAAACAATATCTACAATGCAAGCGCAAATTTACTAAATAAAATTATTTCAACAAGAAAACTTACCCAGTCAACACAGATTAAACACTAAAAACCATTATGAAATTGTCCAATATGACGCCATCTTGTGCATCGTACGATGTACGAGGGCAGACTGAGGGAAGAGGAAGGAGGAAAACTAAGGATGAGAAAGTTAGTCAATAAATAAATTTATGATGGGGCTGGATCTAAATTGGGATTGCTCATTTAGGCATATTAGGTTGGGATTTTGTCTAATTTTAGGATTTCTAGATTTTCTAAAATATTTAATTTGTTGCCTTTATTTTCGAAATGTAGAATTTTGAAATTATTATCAGGGTCGAAAGTATGGTTGTTTTGGATAAGGTGGTTGGCAAAAGTGGAGTGCTCTTGTTTAAGTTTCCATGATCTTAAATGTTCATGAAGCCTACATGAAAACTTTCTACCTGTTTGTCCCACATATGCTGAATTACAACTATTACATTTTAATAAATATACTCCACTTTTTCTCTTAAGGGTATGGGGATTTGTTGTTGGGAAATAAATTTTGTAGGGTGTTGAGAGTTTTATAAGAAACTTTTATGTTGGCTTTATTAAATATTCTACCTATCTTTTGGATATGGGACTCTAAATATGGTAAACATACAAAATGTTTGATTTCAGGGTTAGATTTTGTGGGAAGGCCTTTTGATTATAAGTTTAATTTCTTTCCTTTGATAAGTTTTTTGATGATGGAGGGTTATAACCATTATTTATGCCTATTTGTAAAATGGTGTTAATTTCTTCCTTAAATTCTAATTCTGACATGGGGACATTGAATAATCTATGTATCCAAGAGTGAAAACTGCAAATTTGTGGTGATGGCAATGGTTTGAATTGAATGGTATGATCATATCTGTCTGGGTGGGTTTTCTGAAAATTTTAAAATTATGTTTATTGTTTTTTATGTAAATGGTTAAGTCTAAAAGTTTAAGGTATGGTTCTGTTCTAATTCCATTTTGAAGTTTAAATTGGGGTGAAGAGAATTTAGGAAAAGAAGAAATTGATTTAATTGCCTGACGTACCTGTCCAAAGACAAATAATGTCATCGACATATCTAAAATAATACATAATATGTTTAAGTAATGGGTTACTACTATTAAATAAGTCATTTTCAAAATGGTCCATAAAGATTTCAGCAAATAAAGGGAAATGTTAGAGCCTATAGCCAGTCCTTCTAATTAATTATCTATTTTTACATCATAAGGGGGGGATTTACAATTCATGATATGCTTTATGTAAATATCTTGAACTTCAGAGGGTGGTATGTTGGTGAACAAATTATTAACATCAAATGAAACTAGCTTGGCATTGTTCGGTATATCTATATCTTTAATTTTCTGAATGAGATCATATGAGTTGTTGAGTCTGAACTTGGGGTTAAAATTAGTAATAGAATTGAAAATAGGAATGATAAATTTACTCAGAGGTGAAATACAAGAATTACTAAAGCTAACAACAGGTCTGATAGGAAGGTTTTCTTTATGAAGTTTAACGAGACCATATAATCTAGGGCATTGAGGGTTCATAACAATTAAAGATTTTTTCTTATGTGAGGTAATTAAAGTGCTGGACATTATGGTATTTCTAACCTTTACATTAAAAGAGGAAGTGGGGTCTTTATCTAAAATAGTGAACTTATTTTCATCAATGAAGGTCTGAGTTTAACGATATAGTCAGAATTATTCATTATAACTATTGTATTGCCTTTATCAGCTTTATTGATAATTAGTTGTTCGTTTTCACTTTTTCTACTAATTTAAATATGGAATTGTTGTGTTTGTTAGGATTATTAGTGATGGGTCTATTGATTTCAACAGAAAGAATCTTGGAACAGTCAATGACAATAGAATTGAGAATATTGTTATCCTTTATCTTGCATAAGGCATCTTCAGTACTAATGGCTAATTTTGTAAGATCTTTGGTAGAAGAGTTTAATAAAGGGGCATATTTAAGGCCTTTGGAGAGTAATTCAATCTCATCATCATTAAATAAAACATCCGACAAATTTTTAATCCTGGGGTAAAACGTCTGAGTACAATTAGAAGCGGTTGTGGTTTTTGAGGATTTAATTTGTTTACTTTTTAATTTTTCTAATTTCATGTTTAATTTTAGTTTTTTCTGGCAATTTTCAAAAATAGGATATCGCGTATTTTCCGATCAAGTGGAGGAATTCAAGGCCAACATAATTTGGAAATATGGGTATGTGAGACAAAGAGGTAGTAAGCCAGTGCGTCCCTAATTGAGTACCATTTCATAATTTCATGTTTAATCCATGTTACCTGGGCTGTGTTTAATGCTGTTCTTGCAGAGGCGGTGGTTGCCGAAGTCTTCAAGTTCACATAGTTGGGCACGATCTTGTAGGATAGACACGTTTTGTTGAACCATATGCTACGATTTGCTGTGTCGAATTTTCTTCGTAAGTTGGTGTAGATTTTTGCTGCATTCGCTCGATCTGCGTTTTGAATAAAAGTTTTTCACTCTTGGATACATAGATTATTCAATGTCCCCATGTCAGAATTAGAATTTAAGGAAGAAATTAACACCATTTTACAAATAGGCATAAATAATGGTTATAACCCCTCCATCATCAAAAAACTTATCAAAGGAAAAGAAATTAAACTTATAATCAAAAGGCCTTCCACAAAATCTAACCCTGAAATCAAACATTTTGTATGTTTACCATATTTAGGTCCCATATCCAAAAAGATAGGTAGAATATTTAATAAAGCCAACATAAAAGTTTCTTATAAAACTCTCAACACCCTACAAAATTTATTTCCCAACAACAAATCCCCCATACCCTTAAGAGAAAAAAGTGGAGTATATTTATTAAAATGTAATAGTTGTAATTCAGCATATGTGGGACAAACAGGTAGAAAGTTTTCATGTAGGCTTCATGAACATTTAAGATCATGGAAACTTAAACAAGAGCACTCCACTTTGCCAACCACCTTATCCAAAACAACCATACTTTCGACCCTGATAATAATTCCAAAATTCTCATTTCGAAAATAAAGGCAACAAATTAAATATTTTAGAAAATCTAGAAATCCTAAAATTAGACAAAAATCCCAACCTAATATGCCTAAATGAGCAATCCCAATTTAGATCCAGCCCCATCATAAATTTATTTATTGACTAACTTTCTCATCCTTAGTTTTCCTCCTTCCTCTTCCCTCAGTCTGCCCTCGTACATCGTACGATGCACAAGATGGCGTCATATTGGACAATTTCATAATGGTTTTAGTGTTTAATCTGTGTTGACTGGTAAGTTTTCTTGTTGAAATAATTTTATTTAGTAAATTTGCGCTTGCATTGTAGATATTGTTTTCATAGATTTGTTTATGTCATTTTATAGAGCCACTGATGATGGGAGAACACTCCTGAAACACGTGTATGGCATAATTTTATGTGAAGTAAAATTATTCAATCTTTATTGTGGTTTGATACCTCATTTATCCCAGATTTTATTTGAAAGGTGAATTTTCCAGGAGCAGGATGTGCATCCTATCCCTTATCCGGAGAGGAAATTAAATAAAATATGATATCAGCACTGCCCTCCAAGTACGGAGCGAGCAGGGTGGGAGTGACGACACGATACTAACTTTATTCTTCGATATTCTATTTAATTATTTACCATAAAAATTGTCCTATTTATATACTGTGGTCGATCCATCCTGATGAAATTTGTTTGTGAGTTTGACTTGTCAAATACCGTCTATACAGATTTTCGATTACGAACATTTACGTAAGAAATATTGATGCCATTATTCATGTTTTGGGAATATTCCTTTCCATGACCAATAATAATATGTTTCAAACATAAGGTAACATTGTAATTTGTTGTTCTCTGCTTCACCCGTTTAGGTGCTAGCGTTGACCACAGACTAACGGACGTATTGCCGTCAATCGATTTTTCGTTATCAAGAACCAACAAAACATAGCTTCAAGATACATCACGTCTTAGAGAATTTTTTTCTAAACTTACCAAAAGGATTTATCCACTTTTTCGATACCAGAGCCCTGCAATAACAGTTTTTCTGGCGAATATTCGCAGTTTAACGGCGCACGATTACATAACCTTCTCTTCTTACGAAGTCCTTTTCTGTACTAGGCTGCCAGTTGTCTCATAGCAAAACTAATCCACAGAGGTCTCGTATTTAGTATGAAAAGAGAAATCATGGAAATCAACCAAATTTACTATTTTTTGAAGTAACTTCTTATATTGGAAAAATAAGTCATGCTTTCTCTCAACTATTTGTACAGCAGTAAGCCAAAAACGTTAACATGACCAACTGTTACGAAAGCTTACTAATCTAACCAAGGCTTTTCAATATTAAAAATTATGACAAATAACACATCTCAAAACGAGGATGTTTACAAGCATTTTGGGCACAGCAACTTGGCTGATCGTATGCTTCAAGTTTGTGACGTCATGACTTCTCCCTGCATTCCTAGTTCCACGAGATCGACGCTTCACGTCCCACGTTTACACTCAGAAACTAATGGTGCTACAGAATGGCACAGACTTTCTGGTATTAGCCTTATAATTTATTTGGTCTGGCCTAGCTTTTATGCCTTCCTCTGACTTAACAAAAGGCACATAGCAGCTGAGATTCGCACCGACCCAAGACATACGTTCACCTTGGCCAAGAGTATATTATCCCTTAGCGATCACGGCTAAATCGAATTCTAGCGTTCAGAAATAAACTAGTAGTGCTACAGAATGGCACAGACTTTCTTGTAGCAAAGATTTCTAATTTCCTTGGTGTGGACTGGCTTTACGGTTTTGCCCTATCCTCTTGCCAGCTATCGCAGCCTAAACTTTTTTTACATGATTTCAATTTTTCGGTTTCTTCATTGAAGAACCGAAATATGACTTTAATAAAAGTAAATAAAAGTCAGCCCCATCGTAAATGGCAATTTTCATTGAAAAACTTAAAGCCTTTTTTAAGAAAATGACGTTTAAGCGTTAGTGTAAACGCGAAATTTAAAGCTTTTTCCACAGGAATCAATTGAGTTTTCGAAAAACTTCATTTGAAGTCATTTAATGCACGTCCAATCATAAATGCAATAAGGTGTTGAAATTGATGAAAATATGCCTATTAACGGCGTGAGAGATATTTCAAAATAATTACATTTGTGTAATTTTTGAAAAACACAAAGACCACTAGAAAATCAACTTTACGTCATGTTAAAGAAAGCAATTAGCACTATGCATTGAAAAGGTTTGAAGAAAAACTTTGAGCCATTTCAGAGAAAATAACATTTGAGCGTTTCTCTAAACGCGAAAATTTAATCTCATTTTTAGAAATCACTGTTTTTCAAGAAACTTTATTTTACATTATTTAAACCACATTTAGTCATAACTAAAAACTGTAAACAAGTTGCCGATAATTTAAACAATAACGACATATCAGACAATAAAAAATACATTTTTGTAATACGGTTGGACGGACATTTTGAAGAAGAAAAAACAACACTTTTTCGGTAACAGAGAACTTCAAAATGTGTATTGCCGTTGAAATGTGGAAATCAGTTTTCCGAAGCATTACATAACTTAAAATACAGAGAAAGTTATGTAATGCTGCAGAAAATCGACTCAAAGATTTCAACGGAAATACACATTTTGGAATCCCCTGATACCGAAAAACTTTCTTTTTTTTTTTCAAAACGTCCGTCCGTCTGTATGTACATCCGTCTGTATGTACATCCGTCTGTCAAAACTACTAGCGCTTAAACCATGCGTAGGATTTATTCCAAATTGAAGAAACCCATATCCATCTGCCTCTAGCTGAAGCTTTGAAATTTTGAAAAACATTCTTTCAAATTTGGGGGTTATTTTCATGAAGTCCCTCGGAAATTTTCCAAATTTTCTCAAAAAAGGTTCCAATTTTTAAAGAATTTCCCCTATGAATAGGGTAAAATACACTTATAAATGTGGCATAGGTCCGCATTTCAGATTTAACTAAATTTTCGAAAATTGCAAACTTTGAATTTTTGGGCGTCTTCCTACAACTATAAAATTGAATACAGAGGTTTTTCTAAGAAATGAAATTTCTTGTCCATAAACAGTTTATTCATTAAAGTCGTTTTTGGAAAATGTTAGTAATTTTTACACAAAATTGCGTGCTTTATTTGCAATTTCAAAAAATTACAACTACAAGATTTTCTCAAAATGATCACCAATTTTTTTCTTTAAACTTCTAGTAGGGATAGTGCTAAATGCATTCCATAAAATGACATAAACGCCATAATGCTCTACTGTTGGTTTTCCACGGTTGGTTATATGTGTAATATTTACACAAATATAATTTTTTAATTGGCTCACGTCGTTAATATTTTCACTAGCAGCAATTTGTTCCATTATTGTATTTATGAATACACATGCTTTATGTAATGTCAGATAAAGTTTCTCGAAAACTCAACAATTTTCTGTTTAAATGAAATTTCAGCGTTTTCAGCAACGCTGAAACGCCATTTTCTCGAATAAGTTAAATTTTTTGTATACCATCATTATAAACGACCCTTTCGATACCCGAATCGTCCATAATCCAGTATTTTATCGCACGTTACATAACGTCATCGCCATTATTAAACGCGACATGACGTCATCACACATTCAGCCAATAGTAGCGAGAGAATCGTGGGAGGTAGAAGAAGACGGAACAGCTGACCACCGTTTTCTCGCACGGATGTCAACAATGCCATCTTGAATTTGATTTCAGAGGGCGTTGGATGTCAACATCCGAAACGTCACAAGAAAGTTGTTTCGCGAAATTAAGTTTGATTCTCTTGTAAATTTATAATGCTGTTATACAAAAAATAGCGTAGTGCAACTCGTTTATAATGTTGCTTTATTGCATTCGTTAATTTGAAAACTCGCCCTAACGTCGCTCGTTTTCAAAACATGTACTCATGCAATAAAGCTTAACATTATAAACTAATTGCATAAACTACTATTGTTGAATTTTATCAAACAAATAATGCTTATGGGAATGTTTATTATGACGTAAAATTGATTTTGCTGTGTTCTTATGTTTTTTCAAATATTACAAAATTTTATTTTTTTTTAAATATTTCTCAGGCCGTAAATATTCACATTATCAGCAATTTGTAAACACAATTGCATCTGCGAGTTAAAGTGCAGGGAATTATTTTAAATGAAGTTTTGAAAACTCGAATAAAACTATGAAAAGATTTTCAAATTTCGCATTTACAGTAATGCTTAAAGGCCATTTTCATAAAAACGGCTCATAATTTTCAATGACAATGGTCTTTTGACGAAATTTTATTCTTTAATATTTTAAAGTAATATTTCGGTTCTACTGTTAGACACCTGAAAATTGAGAAAAGTTTGAAAAATAAATTTTGGGCGGCGATAGATGGCAGCTGGCAAGAGTATGTGGGAAGACCGAAAAGCTAGACGAGACCAAAGAAATTAGAAAACTAACTTGTTCGTGCAAGTCTGTGTCATTCTGTAGTACCACTAGTTTTTAATTAGTCGCCGCATTGTTTTTCCACCTTTTCATCTTTTATCAAAACCTATGCATGCCTCCCGTGCCCCTCCTTTCACGCACGCAGCATCACAGCGTTATGCGCGTGTTGCAGAGTGTCCGAGACGTCGCGGCTAGTGCGGGTGCGCCCCACCGCTGCCTGCCGCCGCCGCCGCCGCCGCCGCCACCGCCGCCGCCACCGCCACCATCAACTCGGTGAGGCAGCCTTCTGCCTCGTACCAGTACCCAAAGCCAACCCTCGCTCCCGGATCGCTCGCCAGCCCCGGACACCGTCAACCCGGTCAGACAACCCCCTGCTGGATATCAGTGTCCGAAGCCGAATCCATCGTTCTGCGACAGAACGACTGCTGATGATACTGTCTACCCGGTGAGAAAACCGTCTTCCGAATATCAACATCCCAAGCCGAATCTTCCATTTCCAGATCGTTTCCCAGCAGCTAACACCGGCAACCCAGTTAAACAACCACCTCTGGTTATCAATATCCAAAGCTTATTACGCCTCTTTCAGATCGTTCCCAGCAGCTGACAGTGTCAATCAAGTAAAACAACCGGCCTCCGGATATCAATACCGAAGCCCAATCCATCTTTCCCAGATCGTTCCCAGCAGCCAATACTGTGAACCTGGTAAATGAACCGCCTGCCGGATACCAGAATCCGAAACCAAATCCTCCGTTTCCGGACCGTTCTGCATCAGCTGACACTGTTAATCCAATGAAAAGCCTCCTCCTGAATATCAATACCCTAAACCAACAATACCTTTTCCTGAGAGATCGCCAGCAGCAGATACTACAAGAGATGTGAAGCAACCTGTCCCTGGCTATCAGTACTCGAAACCAGCAATTCCTTTTCATGACAAGTCACCCGCAGCTGATACAACGCGCCCGGTGAAACAACCTGCACCCGGTTACCGGTATCCTAAACCTGCAGTGCGTTTCTCAGATAAGGTACCAGCAGCTGACACCCAGCGAGCAGTGAAGGAACCAACACCAGGCTATCAGTATCTGAAACCAACCAGTTCCCTTTGAAGACAAATTCCCAGCAGCAGATACAGTAAAACCAGCCAAAGAACCAGCTCCTGGGTACCAGTATCCGCAACCATCTGTGCCTTTCTTGGACAGATTGCCGTCGAACACGGTAAAACAACCGGTTCCAGGATACCAGTTCCCGAAACCATTCATCCCATCTCCTGAGAAAATCACGCGAGCCGAGACCACCATCCCAGGCGGCCATGAAGCGACGCAGTTGGGGTCACGAACCTCGTCCAGTGGCCAGCGGCGACCAAGCCCGGCTGCGGAGAACCTGTCCTTTGCCATCGTGCTGGGCGGCGGCTTTGAGTCGCGCGTGGCGCCGGTGACGGCGCGGCCCAGCGCCCTCCCGCCCTCCAAGCACCTGCAGGCGCCAACACCCTTACGCCAATAGGGGCACAGCTGCGGCTGAATGGAAATCAGAATTTTTAAGAATGAGAGGTATTTTTTGATCATTCCACGAGTGAAAATAAAAATTAAAAATAATGAATGGTATAAGTAATAAATTCTTAATTTAGGATGACTGTCTGTGTGAATAACCTACCAATGTATTCAGGCAATAAGATGATGCCGAGAAAAGACCAATGATAAATCCATGTGAAATCACATCCAGTTTATTGAGAGGATAATATATTGAGTCATATCGATTCATAATTGGCAAAAATAGTATTTGCGGAAAATAGTCAAATTATTGTTTTATAAGATTTAAAAGAGCTAAAAGTGTGATAATGTCCAGATAAACCAGAAAAATTAATGAAAATTTCAGCAATTCCTTAGTAGAATTGTGGAGAATTTCGTTGATGCTCAAATCCAAAGCGTTTTTCTGATACGAAACTTTATATTTATGCCTATTCGAAAAATTATTTTGAAGAATATTCAGTCCTAATACCTACGTGTAAAAAGTTTCATGAATATTCTATTTAAACATAAAAATTGGCATTTAATCCTAAATCAGTAAAGTACATTGATGATATTCTATGTATTTATTTATTTCACAACCATGTATTACATCCAATGAAAACTAAATTTTACTATACAAACGTTTTACGCACTCCAGTTTTATCTTAACGATGGAATGTCTAATATTGAGATATATTATTTTTCACAGGATGGATAAGCAACCATCTACTAGTACAAAATGCGTTAAGAGAAAGCCAACATTTTGCACACGATATTTGTTAAGAAAGGCCTGCGGATGTGCAATACATACACTATAATAGATTTCATCCTAACAAATGAAGGTGTCACCAGCAAAAGGTGCTGACAAAAACCTAATTTTTCAGAAACCAGAAAAATGTTTAATTATCAAAATATTGATAATTCTGCACTGGTTATGCGTCTAAATGGTTTTTGTTTGTCTCATTGCATTGCTACGTTTGAAGAAGGGTATTACAAAATATTGGTCATTTTAGGAAGAATCCAGTGGCAGAAGGTTATATGCAGCAGTTTACATCTTTTGACGTCTGACAGACACAGTAAATAAAATAAAATCTGTATTGGAATATTCATTGAATTTGAAAGAAATTGAATATGTAAATACGTTTATTTTCATACGCTACCCATCAATCAAGCAATTGATACTAACTTGTGAAGTCAACATAATGGAAGCCAGTTCAAAGCAACTTTAGTACAAGGGATTTTCTTGTAAAGTGTTTACCAGTTTCGTTTAATGCTCTTGGTGTGCAGCAGGGGCGAATCATTATAGATTTTTGTTAAATGATAAACATATCTGTTATTATATTGTATATTGTTTTTGTAGCGTATATATACTACACAATATGGTTGTTTAAATAATTACATAATAAATTCCATTCCAGGTTTCATAAATAAATATTTAAATCAATTTTGTCAAATAAAAGAAGGTAGCGAATGAAAACTCTAGGCCTTGGCAGGGCCTCCCTGCGCCGCTTTGCCGTGGAATCCGCCATGGTGTGCAGTACCCACGGCAGATAGCACCTTTTGCATCTCACCGCAATTGGAGATGTTTTCGCTTGAACTACGTCCCCCTTGTAGATTGTATACTATTTTCCGGCATCTATGAGATTTGTATTATTCACCCTAACCAATCATCATAATTTACCTACTTTTTTACCTTTATTACGGAGTTTTACGATGTTCGTTACAGGTGGCGTGAGCGCCTTGTTCGCCATTTGTACACAGATAGCACCTTCTGCATCTAATGCCAACTTTTGAATCTCGAAAATAATGCTTGTGTACGCTCACGAGATTGCACCAGCGACACAATTCACACGCATACAACCGTTCTACATTGAAATGGAACTTTCATGTACAGTCATCACGCATCGAAGTTTTAAGATATTGTGAACGTTCTAATTGCTTCGTTACACGTTTCATCTCTTCATTGATCTATAAAAAATCTTCGGGTTGTGTTTTTATATAATATTTGTATTCAAGTTTGTTATGTTCTAGAGTATATTTTCAAACATATGCTGTTATTGGCTTATATGCATTAATCGTGCATGTAATGCATTAGGTGTATTAATCGTTATTTTCGTATAATACAAAGTAACACTTTTTTATGTTGAAAGTAGACTGTAGAAGAACCTTCGGGAAAGACTGCACTTGACAGTTCAGATACTGGGAGTTAGAGACTGGTCAATTACTACAAATAATACAATGTAAATAATCTGCCTTCACTACTCCCCAAATTTATAATCTTAGCAGTCAAGAGTAATCTTTTTGGAGTCAAAACGTGGGATTAGATTATTTACTTTATCAGATTAACTTTTACTAAAAAATGTATTCTTTAAACTAAGAGAGCGGATTGAAGGCAAAAAATGCCAATATCTACATATTTCGATTCCTTCATTAGACAGCTAAGTCAATGGTTTTTTCACGCTTTAATCCATAAAGAAATTAAAAATCGATTAGTTACCAAACTATAATTTGTTCTGCTAGGTAAATAATAAGCATCTGTTAACAATATATAATTAATTTATTATTGTTAACATATAATATTAATCAATATATTAAATTTTAAAAAATTATTATCAATTCCACATTCTAAGGTAAAATTCACTGAAATATTAGAATAACTAGAATAAAAACGACTTTCGTTACAAAAGGGTCATTTACCTTAAGCTTCAATTCATATCAATATAATAGATATTAGTATTATCATTATATAACGTACAAAGCGTTATATAAAACAACAATTTGGCAATTTTGTTTATACTCCATGCCATTTCTGATTTGGAACAAATAAGCTTCATTTCAAGGGAACACAGAAAATGGATCTTTTACGTTATACGTATACCAGTTTACTAGGCGAGAGATTCAGTTCCTTTGAATCGAGAAATTTCGTTCACCTCTTGCTTCGCATCTTATAAGAAACGGATGAACGTTGTGATACATGTCAACATTTACACGGTAATCATTAGTTTTACATAACAATTCACGTTGAAGAGAATTTATTTTGAAGAAAACACTCACTTTTAAGAATTACGTAATAAGTAAATAATTAAATAGAAATTTAGAAAAATTACTCACCTCTTGCTTCGCATCTTATATTTTTGCGATGTGTTGTAGAAATTGTTCATCTTGGAAGACAATCTACACCAATTTAAAAGAATTACAGTGCAGAAAAACATGCAATTCCACCTTTCGCTTAACATTTGAAAGTACACCAATTTCAGTAAACAACACGAGAACTTCAACTGAAAAAAAAATCATCGTGCAAGCATAGAAAAATGGCGTAAAGAAATCAAAGTATGTAATATTATAATAGAATATGTAATATTCCTTTTCTGGAAGAAATCTATTGCTTTTTACTCCGTTTTGAACTTTTCAGAAAGTTGTAGGAAATTCATATTGGCTCTTCGTAATAAGAAATTACAATTATTCAATTCTTTCATAAACAAATTAAACGTTTCATGATACATTTTTCTCATTGTGTCGGCGTAAAATAGCGCGTTTTTTGGTGTGAAATTTACGTTGTTTTTCACTCGCTAAGTCTTTTAAATTGGTTCGTACTGTCAACAGAGATGAACAATTCCTACAATACATCGCAAAAATATACAATGCGAAACAATAGGTGAGTTACTTTTTGTCTATCTATTTACTACACCCTTTAAAAGGAATTCTCTTAAATGTGAGTGTTCAATTCAAAATAAATTCTCTTAAAAGTGAGAGAGGTTTATAAAACAGCGTGAGCGCCGGAGCGAGAGCGGAGGCGCGAACCAAGTCTCGAGAGCACGTTGGATCCCTGCGGTAGCACGTCGCGGACCACTTGGTGTCAAAATGCGTTTGTTATAAAATTTGTTGTAAATTCGTTGACAATAAAATGAGATATCTAGCGTAAAAAATACGAATAATCACTTCATTGAATCAAAGGAGTGTCCACCATAAACGATCGATTTACCAAATAGTAATATAAAGTGAGTCAAATGTGGGCTTGCGGGGGTTTCGGAGCGGCAGTAGCCAGTAGAGCACTAACAAATTAGCAATACAGTAATAGAATAACTATTAAATTGTAATAATCCTATGTGTTTTATATGAAACTAACGTTTTAATGTACCGCGTAAATGTTGATTGGTATCACATCGTTCATCTGTTCACGTTGCGGAGAATCAATACCAAAAGGTCTCGAGTCTAAGGAACTGAATCTCTCGCCTAGTGAACTGGTATACGTAACCGAAAAGTATTATAAGTGATTATGCAACGTTGCCATGGCATTACAACTTTGAAGTTACCAATTATTACAAAATATTCAATGTGTATGTTAAAATGTAGTATACCTATTGTGGAATATATTACCACTGTATATGCATATGTATTTTAATTTTTTAAATAAAGTAATATAATTGAAAATACTTATCACTGAGTTTTAAGATAATTAAATTTAATTGTCATCAATACAAAGTAAGATGAACAACGTGTACCTTCTTATCCTTCATCGTCCACATTCCTACTTGTGCACACAATGTTCAATTGAGAGAGTGGCCAAGGGATGTATTCGTTCGGAAACGTAGTTTTACCAGGAATACTACAAAATCAAATCCGCACTTTGCGAGATCAAATGCCATTTTCATTAACAGGGAACAAACATGTGCAGTTTTCAAATGTTCTAAATCACGCTCTCTTTCTTCAAGTATGGATAGGGGTATCGTGAAGTGTCGCAATTGTTTTTCTTCAAACTTTTCCAACTACACTGTTTTATAAAACGTTTTTACTACACTGTTTTTTTAAATAAATTCATTTTCGTGTATTCTTTTGATTGATCAAAAATTACAAAATTGTAATTTTTTAAATATCTCTCCCCTTAAATTTTTTGTGAGTGAAAGTGCTTCAAAGTACTTCAAATGACATTTTTTCGTAAACTCAATAGATTCCTGTAAAAAGAGCGTTAAATTTTGCAATTACAGTAACGGTTAAACACCATTTTCCCAAAAACGGACCCAAATTTTTCAATGAAAATTGCCATTTATGACAAAGTTTTACTCTTCGTTAATATTCTTAAAGTAATAATTCGGTTCTACTATTAGGAAACCGAAAAGTTGAAAAAATGTACCCTCGCTTGCACAAAAAATGGGCGATGTCCTGAGCCGAACTTTACCAGAGTTTTCCGACCCCTGCCCCGCCCTGCGGGATCGAGCTGGCCAATCCGATTTAGCTTCATTTCAGGGAGGCGGGACTATTCATCTTGAACATTACAAAAAGGCGGTGATCGCGAGTTATATTATAGTAAATATTTGAATATAAATATTAAATCAACCAACAGTTTTACATAAATTTTTGTATATACATATAATTACATAAATAAAGGCATGCAATTTCCCAGTAAAACATATTTTAAAACTGTTATAAAACGGTTTTTTGCAAAAATAACACTGACAACGACTATTAGGCTCCATGTCTACATTTCTGTCGTTTATTATTGTAATATTTAATATAAAATGCAAATAATTTGCATTGTATGCATTGTCTAACCTAGTTATTTTATTAGAAAAATTAATAACTTAAAGAAATACGTTTTAGAGTCAGTTTCACAAACACGTCTCCGAGATAGCAGCTTTCAGTTGTGAAATACTTCACCATCAATTTCTCAGATGACCCAATTAAAAAATACTATATGGTCGCGGACATTAATATTGTAATAAAATAGTTTTGATATGTAAAATACTAAATATACTTAAAGTATTTAAAGTTCATTTAGTCACAATGAAAGTTTTCTACTGCAGACATTATGATTGGTAAGTGCAGCTGTAAGCAAATGAATGATTTTTTATCTTTTGTTTTGGGATCACAATTAATTACCTCTTCAATCTAACGTTAGGTGATTGCATTTACATGGAGTTCTTTACCGCAAATTTTAAAAAATCATATGTGATACTAGTCTTTGAGGATTTTGCGTGAGAATTTATGTATGATTTCCAATCCGAATCAAAAACGACATATACTCTTATATAACATTTTAATATCTTGATGTTTGCAAAGGTAGAAACACCAGCTTTCGTCTATTGCCTGAACATTGGAGGAACACACACACACACACACACACACACACACACACACACACACACACACACACACACACACACACTCATCAATATATTACTTACATGTAATTTATGTATGATTTCCAATCCAACGCAATGAAATTAAAATATTTATATTATTATAGCAAGTATATTTTTACATTACAATATTTTTATTTTCGAGAAGCGAGCAATGCACACAAAGTTTTTTACACGTCATCGGAATGTTACACCCACTTCTTCTAGATAAGCAGACCTATGCAAACACTGTTTTTGCCAATCCATTAAGAATCACTAGAGATTCTCCTGTCATGAATTATTTCAAAATTGTAATTGTTAGTAATGTTTCAAAATTTTGTCAAACTTCGGAAATCTGTGTCACGATAATCGTTAGAAAATGAATAGGGATCCTCTTCTGTAAAATATTGTTGCAAAATAAAATTTACTCTATTTTCATACATTTTTTACATTTCATACAAAATTGCCAATTTAATGGATATGTGTTCACTAACGCATCATCAGTAAGCATATTTATAATTTTTAATGAATTGTTAATAAATATTGTAAACAAAATAAGCAATTAATTTTTTTTTATTTGGGAAAAATTTCATTTAAGTTATAAATATTTATAAAGTAATTTAATTAAAGTACTATAATATGAATTAAGGTTGAATTTTAAAACTATAACTACAATATTTATTATTGTTGAAACGCATTGCTACTATACTACAATGTAACGTTTTAAAATGTACTGCCCATTGATTGATAGTTTGTGTTCGTATAAAGTATATCTCACGCAGAGACGATTTCACAAAGAAAATCTAAATAATAACGAAATAACCTCAAATTTATAATTTATCGGCATTTGGTCGCACACTTCGGCGACCACTTTAATGCAAGGTCGGGAAGAAGGAGAAATTTGCGCTATCGCTGTTGGATTCGTAACCAAATCTTCAGGGTCACCATTGCGTTCCTTTTACTTAAGTCTTAGGATTCCGAAAGTGATACTAGATATTTCAACATTAACTTGAGAATACTTGTTTCATACCATGAGAGAGAAACGAAGAACAAATGTCTGGAGTTTTAAAAAAAATCTGCTTTGGAATACTGCATCAGAAGTCCTACTGGCTATTGTAATTACATTTTCTGTCATTCGTCGATAAACTGCCGAACACTTTCCGGTGAATTATGTTATCGCCGCTAAAGGGAAAGATTTCCAGGTTAAAGAGACCCACATATGTTATTGGTGGATCGAAAATAGATTTTAATTGTGGAATTGACTATTTTGCTAGTTTTCTTTTTCACTTCAGTCCCGTCAATTTTTCGAAAACATAATTCAATCATCTTTTTTTTTTTTTTACCTAAATACAATATTTACTTTTCGACCTGTCAATTCGGAAGAATAGTTGTTCCCACTGAAAAAGCGATCATGCCGATAAATGGACAAAGTTTACAAATATCATAAATACCAAATAGAGTAATATCTGATATTTTCTAGAAAATAATCAAATTTTCTTTGTTTTCATTTAATCTTTTCAAATAAGAACGTAACTTTGGTTTTGGTTTGGTATTCCGGCAAGATCTTAACAGATCTTCACAGATCTTGCCCCGCTTACTTGTGCCAGCACATAATAACAAGGTTTCTTCATCCAGTATCTTCCACTTCGGGTTTAAGGTAATTATTATTAATTCTTAAGCGAGTATTTTACAGTTCTAATGACCGTTTTTCGCAATCTACACACCAATGTCTTTTATTCCGTCAGGTATCTTCCTCTATTCTTGTGCCCTTCATTGTCAAATCGATGACGTACTTACAAGATTTCCTTGGCCTTTCTCGTTTTCTTCTTTCGAAAGGGATTCACTCAAAGATAATTTTTGATATTCTGTCAGCATGCATTCTGCAGCATACCATTGGAGTTGTTTGTATTCTACATTTTCGACCACTTGTCTCTCAATCATTATTATCTGTCTAATCTCTTCGTTTAGTATTCTATCAAACAGTATACTGACAACATCGTCTCCAAAAATTCTTTTCATAGCATTTAACCGACAGTTTATTGCATCATTTTTAATTCTAATTTCCGATTCATACGCAACACAGCTCTCCACCATTGTCTTGTATATTGTCTCATAGTTTTCTTTCGAAAATTTGTGTTTTATAAAATATTATGAAGTCTACTAATAATTGGCCTTCCCTAGCTTATTGTTTAATAAAGTCAATATTATTAGATCCTCCTGCTCTAATAATCACTCCGATATATTTAAATTCCTTTCCTACTGGAAATATACCTATTTCTGTTCTAGTTCATATCGAGATTTCCCTACAACCATGTGCCTTGACTTTACATTATTTATTTTGAGTCTCCATTTTTTATGTTTTTATTAATTTCTGGATTAAATGTTACATATACAAAAAAAAATTATTTTTCTACCTATTTTTCAAGTGATTTGCTGACTCCAAAAAGCGGGAAATCGCTTATGTATGAATTCAAAAGGTTTTGCAGCCGTTCTCGAAGTCTTAAACGATATCCACCAACATTTTTTAGTTATTTGGATTATGCACTAATCAAACCTTTCAACATTTTGTTTTACCAGTCTTGCATGACTTATTGGGTGTCTCCTAAAATAATGTAACAAGTATTTCAACGTCAAGTTAAGGGTAAAGAACTGTTTCTGATGAAATAATATTATTAAATAAAAGATCTTCATCTTTTTCATTACTAGTTTATGTGAGAGAAATGAATATTTTCTAGGATGAAGAGAGGGCACGTGACCCTGAGTCTTTTATTTTGGATCCGCGGTTGGGATGATTTAGTAAAATAGTTGTAGCATACTCTTGATTGAATGATTGAGAAGAATATTTAATAATGGACTTGTTTATTAACAATATCATTCACAACATTGTAGCCTTTCAGAATGTTAGCAAATAGGCATGATAAACATATTTACTTCAACTAATAATCGAATATTTATTATATAAATACATGGTTTAAAAAACCAAGAATTATTTTTTTCAACTTCATCACTAACTTATTCCTTAAAATTAATCTGCGTGACGCATGTTAACAAACACTTCACATATTACATTCTCGTATACTTACGTATATACAGAGTAATATACAGTATAGAGAATGTTTTATAATGCTG
Source organism: Teleogryllus oceanicus (assembly GCA_964035755.1). NCBI lineage: Eukaryota > Metazoa > Arthropoda > Insecta > Orthoptera > Gryllidae > Teleogryllus > Teleogryllus oceanicus. The sequence continues at coordinate 113,440,923 of CAXIVR010000002.1, forward strand.
CGCGAAAAAAACTGCGCATTTTCTGCGAAAAAATCATTGCCGCGCTCTGGTGACGAAAAACTGAATCAAAAAAATTGCTAAATTAAGAGAAAAAAGTCCTCTAACACGCGGTGTAGCCAGAATTCCAGTTTTGTGGATCCGTGATGCCAAAAAACCAATTGGAAGCAAAACGTCCCTCTGTCCGTCTGATACAACCCTAGCCCCTAAACCATTTTTTCCAAATTGAAGAAACCCCTGTCGTTTTCGCCTGAGCTGAAGCTATGCGATTTTGAAAAACATTCATTAATTTTTGGGGGGACTATTTGTAGCCTTCCGGACATTTTAAATTTTTTTCAAAAACGGCTCCAAATTTTTTCTGTAAATTTCTTGTAAGGACTGTTTACTCTATAGTAAAATACGCTTAGAAAGGTAGAATATGTCCAATTGTCACGGTTAACTCCGAATTTTGAAAAATCGCTAAAATTTGAATATTTTGCGGCGTCTTACTACAACTACAAAATTAAAGATTGATATTTTTGCTTCAAATGAAATGTGTTGCTTATAATTAGATCTTTTAATAAGGTCCTGCAATTTTTTTTAAAGTTTTAGTTGATTTCGCACAATATGGCGTGCAATATTTGCAATTTTAAAAATTTACATAAACAAGATTTTCAAAAACGGCTCCAAATTTTTTTTTTTAAATTTTTGGTTGGGGAATGCCCAAATGCAGCATATTCCGATGACATAAACGAGATATTGCTCTATTCTATTGTTTTTTAAAATTACACAAATGTAATTTTTTCAAATACCTCTCACGCTGTTAATATGAGCATTTGAATAGATTTGTATAGATTATTTAACTTGTAGTAGAAGTGCTTTTTTTTTTAATTAATTCAAATGACTTTAGAGGACGTTTTTCAAAAACTCAATAGATTCCTGTGAAAAAGAGCTATTTTGAACCGAAAAGTTGAGAAAATTGTAAAAAATGTATTTTGTGCGGCGATATATGTCAGCTGGCAAGAGAACGGCAAGAACCTTATGTGAGCTGGCAAGAACCTTAAAACCAGTCCACAAAGGAAATTATAAACATTTGCTACGATCAAGTCTGTCCCATTCTGTAGCACCTCTAGTTCTTCATATTTTGGTAGTAGCGAAGTGTAAGCATTTCTTAATTTTTAAAAGCAAAGAAAGAATTTCAACTAGAAAACTTGACAAAAGAACAGTGAGACACAAATAAATAAAGTTAATTACAAAGGACGTAATACTCGTATTAGGGATTGGGAAGGAAACGAACGTACCAATGTAAAAACCAAAAACGGCCTATGAACAGGAAAATATGGAGTAGTGAATGATCTGGTAAACGACCAGTAATCGAAAGTACATCAAATTCTTTCAGCAGTTTTGTAATGGTATCTTCTTGCAAAGAAAAGGAATGTTTAGAACATTCTCGACATCGTTATTAGGAATTTATTTTCATTGCTCGTCAAGTAAAAAACCGCTGATATAGTACGGGATTTGAACACGCGTTCCTATATAGTGAAGCCACGCACCTAAGCGATTGCGCTACCAACACAGACATACGTAAGCATTTCCGTGAACTTAATCAATTAAGAATCTTACGAATTTTGTCTTCAAACTCATTGCTTTTCCGCACTTCTGCAATTTAAAATATTAAATAAATTACCTCTAAGAGACAATAAGAAAGCAAAGAAATCTACGAGGCACTATAAAATAGTTAATTCTACTTAAGAATGTTTCAGTTCAGTACTATGTAATTTTTGCGCTTCGGTTCTAGCCTGACGCTCAACCCTTATCGCCTCTGCCCAAGGTGAGATTATTAGACGTGATAACGTTGGGCTAGCAGACAAGTTTCGACACGGCCCGACATTCAGAATTCATTTGCTGCAAGTAATTACTAGAATCTAAGAAACATTTATTGACTTCAAGAAAAATCATCTATCATTACGCAGTTATTATCTTTCTGTTCATCTACTCACATTTATATAAAAATAAACTCTTATTTTCTCGTGTTATTGGTAATGTTTTCTTAATATTGCGACGCCCCCACCTACCTGTGCTGTAATTGCCGGCTAGCTCAGGTGACGGGTAGAGCCTGAAATTTAGGTTGTGGACGGACGTGGCTACGTGACAGAGGTCAATTGAAAGAAAGTTTAAAGACAAAAATGTAAATTTAATGAGAAATTAAAAATGGTAAATTGACATTATTATCTGAGCTCAGTTTTTTTTTTTTTTTTAAAACCCTTATTGTTTTTTTCATGCAATCTTAAAAATAATACAAACAAATTACTTAAAAAAAATAAAGCAAAAAAAGAGATGCGCTAACAAATAAAAGAAAAAGGGGGCCAATGCGCGGCCTGAACCTTCTGAATGTTGACAACAGTCCAGGTAAGCCTGAAGGGCGTAATGAATGTTTGTTTTGTCTGTCGGAGCTCGACAGATTATTAGAATCACCGCTGCGGCAGGAGGACGCGCTGGGGTGAACGGCCTCCAAACAGGCAACACAGCTGGGCTCCTTTCTTCTGGGCGGCACGCCTTTAGGGCGGAGGGTGGATTCCTCTCGCAGCCTGCTCCCATTCAAGAGAGTAGAGTTAACCACGACATCAGCTGGGACGTCGGCGGTAGCGGTGACGATAGATCGGTGACGACAGATCGTAATTTTCGTAATCGCGTAACTTGCGATACACGGCGCGGGCGTAACGAGCAGAGAAACAAATAACAAAATTAGATAAAGTTCTTTTTTTTAATCTAATGATACGCGGTGCGATAATACCACAAATCGCACTCTAATCATGCTACTCGCGCTATCCTAGCGCCTACAAAAACTCGGATGACCTCCGCGTCCCACACCCGTACAACATGAGCGTCCCCGCCTCTGTGTCCGCACGACTTGGGCGTCCCCGCGCTCTCTGTCCAAAGACCTCCCCGCTTCTGTCTGCCCTCAGCGGTCTCAGCGCCCACGAACCTCTCCCCAATTTCCATGAATGTTCTGAAGTTTCTACAGAAATTTTGGAAGACGTGTGTTACTGGCCGAAAGTTACTACGCCGAAAATAATATTGCTCCAATCAGATTACGCGTCTTGTCGGTAATTGTGATGGAACTTTCCACAACGCCTCTCGCACACTTCCTGTAAACAAACACGGAGCGGTCGTCGCGCCCGCCCGCGGGGAGCCTGGTCGGTGGTCCCTGGGGGGTTTTCGGAGGCGTTATCTAAACACTACACCCCCTGCTCGGCGACGCCAAGGAGCGGCGTAGATGGCCGTCGAAGTGATTTAGGTCGCACCCGGTTGGGGCACGCACGCTTCTGAACAGTAATAACAAAAATAAATGTATTTATTTTTTAATCCAATATTCGGTTACGTCACAATATATAACAAATGTTACACTATTAACACTTCATTCGTTTTTGAAAACTCTCAAACGACAACCGTAAATGCATACCTTAAATTATTGAAAAGGAAAAGTATTAATTAAAATCTCACACATAGTCAAAAATAAAAAGTTGCATGAACAGGCCAGGATTTGAACTCGAGTCTTCCAATTCTTTAAACAGGCACCTGAACTACATGACGTCACTCCCCGCAGTCACTTATACAATGCTTTACATATTAGGATGTGTTGACGAGTGATACTTGTTGAGTTTTGCTAGCTGAAGACAGGAATGTTGCTTGCAACGAAAGAAACAGTAAAAAGCACGATTTCGCAAAATCGGTTCTGAAACGTTTAAATAGTAAGAAAAGAAAAACGGTTTCATTGCAGTTTTGCAATTCAAACAATTCTTTAAAATTGTAAATATTGCTTGCACTTTTGCACGAAAAATGCCATCATTTCAAGAAAGCCTACATGATTGTTATGCAAGAACGAATTATGGACAACAAATTTCATTTGAAAGACAAATCTGTTTTCAATTTTGTAGTTGTAGGATGACGCCCCAATATGTTCAAACTTTAAAATTTTCGAAAATTCAGATTTAAACCCTATGAAAATTGAACTATGTCATCCTTCTAAGTGTATTTTACTCTATTCTTACCAGAAAATTAGGAGCCGTTTTTGAGAAAATTTTGAAAATGTCCGAAAGGCTTCATGTAAAGTACCCCCAAATTTCAAAGATTTTTCAAAATTTCCAAGCTTCAACTACAGCCAGAAAAACAGGGGTTTCTTCAATTTGGAAAGGATCGTACGTGGGGTTTAGGCGCTAGTAGTGATCACAGACGGATGGACGACGGTTTGAAAAAACCGCTTTTCGACCCCAAAACGTGTATTACCGTTTAATCGCGAAATCGATTTTCTGCTGTATTACATAACTTTCTATACTACGTATACGCACGAATATACTACGTATATACGTCACATACGAATATAACTACATGAAACTACGTATATTCGTGCGTATACGAGAAAGTAAAAACGAGAAGTACAAGTTTTGTTTTGTGCTGAGATAACGAATAATCAGAGTTCAAAATCCATCTAAACGTGTTACAGCAGTTCCAAAAGGTGAGATACAAAAAACAGTACTGAGAATTTTCTGCATTACTGATTGTCATTTCAAGGTGAGTTTATTTTTTACATAAATGATTCATATTGCAAAATATGAATGTATTTATGTAATCAAGAAAAACGAGTAATTTGTCACAATCTGGGCACGACGTTGTGTAAAAGTCACAATTTTGATATCAATTACTTAAAGGTCCAAACCTTCCCTCATACTGACTTACGTAAATGATGACAGCGGTGACAAATATCAAATGCGTGGGGAATACACGAGCCCAACTGTAAAACGCATTTCTTCGGAAGCTCAGTGGCCAGAGCAACTGGTCGTAAATCGAACGATGCGGGTTTGATTCCTGCCCGAAGGGAATTACATCTTTAGTACTCAATTAATACGGTTATCAGGTCACAATATGGATATCACTAACCAACGGATAAACATTTTCATATTTCATTTCCATGAAAAGGACAGAGTTGTGATAAACTTTTGAAGTGAATGCAAAATGTATGTAAAAACGTTCACTATCTTAATTTCAAGCGAGGTTAGGTTAAATTCTTACTAACTAAATATAAATAAATACACATTTGTATAAATATTTGTAATAAAGCGGGATCAAACTAATTACACATTATATAGTATAAAAGTTCAGCAAAGATCTTATAAGCAATAAATAAATACAAGTATTTTCCAAAACATTCTTATCTTTAATTTCAGACTTAGGTAAAACAGAACGCGGAACAGAAGAAAAAAAGGCATCGCGCAGAACTCGATCCTCAATACCTCCGATTTAAAACCCGGTGTAAAACGATTTCAGCTACAGAGAGAGTTATTGGTCTCTCAGTAATCTGCAAGCCTTAATGTATCTACGAATACGAAATGTTTGTTCTGTAATTTCTCCTTTTTCTCTGAGAGTAACATTTAAGAAGTAATAGAAATCATATTCTCTAAACATATTCGTTCTCAAGCAGTAAAATTTTCGGGAAAATGCAATATTAGGGCAACTGATGTTTTTAACAATTCATGCTAATATATTTCTTTATCTAACTCCGTCATCATATTTATGAATTTTATAATAAATTTAATATTTAGATTTAAAAGAACGACATTATCCCAGACATTTTGAGATCCGAAATTCGCACCTCCTTGTTTTTTCCTATATTGAGACTAAATGACAGGTGATTTGTGCATTGGATCACCTACACAAGCATGGCGAATAATCATTGGATATAACTAAATAATTAAAATTCCTTATTTTCTTTGTAAAATTGGGACTGATTGAATGGTCACCACTTAGTCTCAGTCTCTCGCACTAAAGATAAGCCTACAAAACATTGTTTATTTAAAAATGGAGATAATACTAAAAATATTGATATCTTCACATGACCACGTCAAATCGTATTTATTATGTTTTGGAGTTAATACATTTTGAAATGTGGCTCCACCTACCGAAGACTTACATTAAAAAATTTAAGAAGACCATAAAAGAAATATAATTATCAATTGTTACAAACAATTAAGGGATGCGTTCTGTTAGCATTTATCACAAATGCACAAACACAAAATGGTAATTTTAATGAGTTCGTAATAGTCTCTAAGGAACTTTGTTAAACGTGTAAAAAAGACATATACCTTTCTCAATTAATAAAAGAACGAAGAAATTACCTATATTGCAAAATTTAAAAACCCACAGACTTGTTAAGGATTCTGATTATCTCTAGAACCGTTAAATATGTAAATTACTAGTGATTATACAACTTGGTACAGACGTTTTCATATTATTTCTAACGATTACATAAAAATATGATAATGATATTGCAATTGAGACACTGTTAATATTTGAGCTATCTCTTCCAAATTTCGTTTCGTCACATTGCTTGGAATACAAGATACCAGCACACAATCTTAATATAATCACATTATCGTTTACAAAAACAAGTTTGTTCCTCCTTGCAAGAATTTTGGAATGTCTCTCTCGTGATGATAGTGATTAATGTGTTCCAGGCTTCAGGTAAAAAAAAATATATATATTCGGCAGGATTTGATCTGGCGTCCATTCCACTATCTACGACCCATTTAATCCACGGAGCTATCACAGAGGTACCTTACAGCACCGATGAGGGGTGTTGTAGAATGAATTCTATCCTGACATTGATTGTTCTTATGATATACAACATTTACTTCAGGTTACAGCAAACTCACATTCTTGATAAGAATGTGGAATCATCAGCGCGATACTATTCTATAGTTGATTAAAGTTAGAAATATTTCGATTCGAATGTCTTTTGTGTAGGGCTCGCGAAGTAGCTTCTATCCTGCGAACTGCTATCTTGCCCCCCTCCAATATCTTCAATGATCTCCACATTACGCGATAAGACTGAACTGTAACACGTCGTAAACACCAGTCTGAAATACAGAACCGCGTAGTATTAAGCAAGTAACTATGTTATTTTTAATACCAATTAACACAACTAAGAAAATTTCCGGGACAAATTTGCATTCGTTATTCATGAAAACTTGTAACCTAAACTTGAATGATATAATGCTAACAATATTTTAATTATCAGCAAATAGTTGCTTGATTGCTTCTTAAAGAAATTATAATGCTTATAATGTAAACAACGAAGTAGTTGAACTACAACAGCACATGCTTTCTTCTCTAATGTCACTGCTCGGCAATATTATACTATTACATGAATTGGGAAAAGAGTTTTCAACCAGTAAGATCTCTATTTTCAATTTTGTAGTTTTGAAAAGTTAACTTTTTTCAATTTTCAAAAATATATAGAATTCCTCGAAAATAGGACCACCAGCGCCTCGGTCAGTTGGTACAGAACGGAGGCTTCTAGTCGTCGTACTGATAGACGACAAAACTGGCCCTTTTTAGGGCCCCTAAGTCTTTTCAAAATTAATATTAATTACAAAATATTGGACATATTACTACTGAAATCACACCGTAACAGAAAAAAAAATCACCTTCTGGATTCGAACTCACAACGTTAGCAAGCCGACAGCGTACCTATGACGTTAACCATTCGGCTAAAGCGATTTGTGTTTCAGCTGCCACTTAGAAAAGTAGTTAAATATAATAAAACATATGCTAAATAGAACATAATCGTTTCAGTATATATTTTTTTCGTTTTCAGAGGTCAATCCTTTTTAAGTTTAAATATAAATATAGGGAATAATAAAATATATTAATATAATATAATTATAATTTAATAGAATGCGAACTTTTCTCTATAGAAAGAAAGTACAATTTTTTACTTTTCTTCATGCATACTTCAGTACCACATTGTCATAATAAAACTAGAAAGGGACTTGCAATTATTCGAGAAGAGCCTAATGTCTAGAAGCAGGACAGTTTTAAAGAATACTAGTGATGCTAAAACAGCGCGTACTTTCTCACCCGTATTTTCACGGAAACTTATGCGGAAAATACTGAAAGTTTTGAAAAATTGCACATGATCGTATTTAAAAATCTTATCTTTAAGGAAAAAGTTTCATGAAGGGAAAAATCTCAATTTTCAATATTTTACTTGTAGGAATACTTACGAAAAATCTGTTTTCAACGAACATGAGACTAGCAATATTCTCTTAAATGCACTTTCCAATATCCAACAATTATTACATTTACATTTTTATTACATTTGTAATAAAAAATTATGGAGCCATTTGTTTGAACATTTGAAAAATGTCCCAGGGGCTACATGTAAAGTACCCTAATTGAATATCCCCTCTAATTGAATATCGGTTTCAAATTTAAGGCGCAACGACATCAGCCAGATCGATTGGGAGTATCAATTTTGGTGAAAATCGGCTGAACGGTTTAGCCGCTAGCGTTTTTCAGGGACGGACGGACAGACATTTTACCGTCAGTCGATTTTTCGCTATCAACCACCCACAGAACATGGATTCTGGCTACACCACGATTTGGAGGATTTTTTTTCTAAATTTAGCAAATGGATTTATCCATTTTTCCGTCACAAGGGCGGTGTAATATGCGTTTTTCTGCTGACAATTCGCCGTTCTTTCGCGTAGCATTACGTAACTTTCTCTACTTCTTAAGAAGAAAGTGCAGTCAATATATGAGAAAATTTAGATTATGCGTTCACGGAAAATTTGTATGCTTTCACTGCAAAGCAATTTTCTAAATTTGGAAAACATTTATACAATTTTTTATAACTTCATTTGTAGAATTAGTTATACCGAGAAGAAGAGAAAGAGTTCGTGAGAAATTTGAAACAGATTAGTAATTGTAATGTTGAAAATTCCAGAGATATTAATAAAAAGGGGACATTTACTACAGTATATGTAATAACGGTATTGTGTATTGAATGAAGAGTGTAAAGTAAAAGAAAGAGTTCTTTTTCAGAAAGTTTCCAATAATGCAATATGAGCATAATGTAACATAACCTCCAGAAATATTGGAATATCATTGGATTCAGAATCCCAATGAACTTGCTAGTATAATATCAATTTTGAAAAATAATACATTGATTTAGAAGTCAGTAATGTTTTAATTTTTTTTGGGTACCATGCGTACACAGGTCCTTTTCCTACAACGCGTCTAAAAATAAATACATGTTCGCAGAGTCTTTTTGGAAATATTTTTTTGGAGTTCGTGATTTCAAAAGCCGAATTTTCCTTGCCCCAAATTTTTTTTTTGCATTCGAGAATGTAAAATATAGTAAAATATTCAATGAAGTCTTAACTCAATATTAGGCCAATTATTTTCCGTCACTGTTCCTCAGCTTAAAAAACTATGGAAATATTGTAATGAAAGAACATTATTAAATTCAGTGGTACTCAGTTTAATAAATATGTTTATTTTACCAACGAAATAGAGAAAGTGTGAATAAAATATGTATTGGCTACAATGAATATCATTGCAATATTGTAAGAAATCTCTGAGAGGGTTGAATATTAAGTTATAAATAATAATCGAATTAGCAGATCATATATGAAAATTTCATTTTTGATTAAATAAATTTCCATTTTATAATACTATTTTACCCAGGGAAATAAAGTCCTTAGGTTTTATTTGGCAACGATTATTGAAAGTCTGAATTCAAATATGTGAAATTTTCTTTGACAATTGGAAATTGTTGTTTTTTGTATATATTTTTAATGTCTCTTTTTAACTACTAGGTCATATAACGACCACTGTGATTTTTTATGTTTGGGGTTTTCTGTAGGGAGAATACGTAAGGACATCACGAACACACATCTATGTCCGAGGCGGAACCCGCGGCCCTTCGAACCCAGGAAGCTACGGCCTGTTCGTCCATTTCCTTTTCCTAGTAAACCTTGACATCATATATCCAACATCAAATACATCGAAGATATCGCTTAATTCTCCATCATTTGAATTACGTTTTTCCTGTGTCCCTGGCCACGTGGGGATAAGTGGAATGAAACTCTGACTAGTAGTAAAGTTGGCCTCGAGGAAGCCAGAAAGACATCTTTATGGTAATATCTACTTACTACCAAGATTTTATCCAACGATGCATTTTGAGTGCAAACAGAGTGGCAGAACTCTTTTCAAACTCACAAGGATCATAAGACCCTTGTCGTGGTCATCCCGTGGCTCTAAGCCCGAGGCAAGAATTGTTATTCACCTTCGGATCGGGCACTGCCACTTCTCGCACGGACATCTCGTGCAGTTACCCACCCCTATCCCCAGAAATGAAGAACAGACCTTACTGTAAAGCATGCTCCTGTGCACTGCGATAATGAAAGAGCCGAAGAAGGCATAGCTTGTCGACTATAGAAGAGATGCTGGCTACTGTCCTCCGCAAACTCTTTAAACTTTCTTAGCTATGGATTTATAAATCTAATACGCGTGAAGGGGATGATTTTTAACATGCCTTTTATAACTAATTTTGCGTTTTTTATGTAACACTGTCTTTGTCATTTATTTCATTTTAAAATTAGTCATTTTACTGTTTTTACTTTAATCTTGTAATTAATAAAAATATTTTAACTGACTTTTTTCCTAATTTTCAGAAAATTTTGCGAATAATATTGCACTATGTAATTGACAAGATATTTGAGCACAATACACAGTTCTTTTATATTATTAAAGAAGGTATGAAGTTTCATTTCGTGAAAATAATAAAGACTGTAGTTTAGTTTTCAGATTTGAGAACTTGTGATCTCATTGAATCTCTTGTGTTTTCCGTGTTGATCTAAAACCAAATGTATTTTCAGGTTCGATATGCATTCAAGTATTGGGATCTTATGAGCACAAATTATTTGTCATGCGTATATCTTACAATGGCTAAAATTATTTCACAATTAATCGTTTGAAAACAAGGACGGTGTGTTTCGTGAATAAAAACTGTTACTTCAATATCGATAACCGTGTCAAGGTTTCCGATGTTTGAATTGCGGGAGAGTTCTTGAATCGAACTAAACACTCCAGAAACTGTTTCGGGGTCATACAAAACCTAACATAAATTGAAAGATAATACGATTTTGGAAACACTTGTTCCGCTTAAATATTTTAATTGAAAATTGTCCTGGAATTGAAATTCTTTAACTAAATACTCAATCTCTTTAAAGTTTATTCAAACAAGTTTTTGTTTCTTTCTTAATAGCTCATTTTAAGAAAATTACATTGATTCGTAACATTTTAAGGTTTTCAAATTTATTCTTTACTACGTGTTATTAAAAATATTTAAGAAAATATTTAACTTCAGTGTAGATTTCACAAATTAAAAGAATTAAAATTTGCTGTTTATATTATTAGCTATTTATTAAAGATATCAATTATTACAATTTGTATTAATATATGCAATGTGATATGTTGAAAATAATTAATTATGTTAGCGCCTATTCAGGCCATATCAGATTTGTACTGTTGCCTGTATATTACCTAAATAAATAAATAAATAAATAAATAAATAAATAAAAATATCACTGGGGAAGGATAGATATAATCTTCAGCAGTGTAACAGAAAAATAGCAACTTTTTAAAAAAATATGAAGAATAAGACAAAAGATATTTTCGAAATATTTCTTATGAGAGGTTCCTCAGTTCCTTTTCACTGATTATCACTATAAAATTGCATCAATTTTACAAATAGTCTAAACAATATTAACAATAGCAATTTTGCAATGATAATTTATTGGGACATCGGCAGTGATTTTTAATTGATTAACGAAATCACTGTTTGCATGCACCTGCTCATATAGAAAAATGGGCGATTACATTTTCATAATGCATAATAAAATGTGTGTATTGCTTGCATTTCCTTAATAAAGGCGTAATAATGTCAAAATACACGTTTTTAAATACGTGAACATGAATTTCAATTTGCTTGATAGGAAATGTATATTATGTAAATGCATTATATTGTGTTTCTGAAAATTATTATGTAATAGTTAGTGTTCTTTGCTTTAGAACCATTAGCATTTTAAAATAGTTTGTAAGAAACAAAACTTTCAATACTATTAATTTAATCTTACACAAATTTCTCACAATATTAGATACTATAAATTAGACTTCATTTTCATGGTAAAGAACTCGATAAAAAATGTCACAGCCCCTTCCCGTGACCCGCGGCCCCTTGGTTCGTCAGCGTCCACGGGGTTCAGGGCCAACGTCCAGTGCAATTGGCGGAGGATCCCGCGCCCGCGCGCACCAATCCGTTTTGTTTCTGTGCCCTTCCTGTTACCTCCTTCACTTCCTCACCCTCCCTCTCCTATTACCCCCTGCTCACGTTAGCGAGGCAGCGTCATTGACTCAGAAATTGCTCCGCCCTTTGAGATAACTAGGAGGAAAATCTTCGAGGGAGGAAGGGGACGTGTCTGAAACTTGGAGCAAAGCCAATGATAAGAGCGGATACGCCTCGACGCCAGGATTGGTCAAGTGTCCAGCGATGGTTGTCCAAGCTGTGGAAAAGCCAGATTTGGCCGCACAGGGCATCACCCATATTCTGTGAGAGTGGGTATACTTTGTGTTGCAATAAATGGCAGCTGACCACAGGATGGGGCAAGGCCGTATAGGCAGTCCACAACACGGAAATTAGTAAACTTTCCTACGAGAACGTTTGTGCTATTCTGTAGCATCACTAGTTTACTTTCTCGTATACATACGTATATACGGATTAATATACGTAGTATGGAGAGAATTATGTAATGCTGAGGATAATCTAATTCGAGATTTCAACGGAAATACACGTTCTGAGGTCCCCTGATACCGAAAACGTGTTTTTTTCAAAACGTCCTTCCGTCTGTCTGGTGTATGTGAACAACACTAGCGCCTAAACTATGCGTATGATATTTTTAAAATTTAAAAATCTTTGCCACTTTGACGCGAGATAATGCTCTTCGATTTTTGAAAACATTCATTAATTTTTGGGGTACTTTAAATGAAGCCCTTGAGAAATTTTTTTTTTAAACATCGCTCCAATTTTCTTTAAACTTCTTGTAAGGATAGAATAAAACACACTTGTAATGTTGGTGTAGCTCTGATTTCCACTGATAACACTAAATCTTTGAAAATTGCAAAAGCTTGAATTTTTACGGTGCCTTCCCACAAGTACAAAATTGAAGATATTCATTTTGTTTCAAGAATCTCTTATAACAGGATTTGTTTCTTCTTCTCAACAGAAAAGATTGCTCAACATATCGTGAATAGACACAGATGTATCATTATTGATTGTCAAACATTTAATATACGTCCACTCGTCTATAAACAAGTACGAACTATAATCTCTAATGTGTGTTCTATTAAACTTAACGAGCTAATCCTGGGCATTTCCAAAAAAAAACAACATCAAACCTTCCACTAAGACGTCTTTTATCACAGCCGGGATCTCAGAACTTTGATTCCCTCTTATTCTGAGCTTTAGGACGCAGATTTGTATCGATCCGGATGATATTGACAAGTACAAGCACTGGTATGCCATCAAACACAACATACCGTGTTTACTTTTCCACTGATAATGTGCTATGTTTCCTATGTAAGCAAGACGACCACATTTCTAACCATTGTCCCCTCACCAAAATCACACCAGTATTTATTTATTTATTTAGTCAAAAACAGTCAAAAACTGTATGTGACGTATGGAGGGAGAAAATCATCTGCGCACGCTTTCTTGAGTTTCAGAATCCCTTCCCAACAATTTAACTATTAATGGTTGAAAGATGAAAATAATAATAATAATAACAACAACAACAAATTTTAAAAAGCGTGGGATTAACATGTCAAAAACTAGATATTTTCGTCGGAAAACTTATTTTTAACGGTAAAGGAAAAACAGATTTGATATTTCTGTATTGTTAACAAAATAGAAACTCACCCTAAGCTCTACTACCACTACAAGCAAAAGGAAAGTTCAACAAAACGTGCGCATAGTGAAGCTACATTTACGTCCAGAAGCAAATCAAGGGGCCATCTCAGCATTTGCTCAATGGTTCAGGGAAACTGGACAAAAACCCGATCGAGATGGGGGTCATTGACCCGGACAGTGACTTCTCAGCCAATAAAAATCAATGTGCACCTACTACTAATGTACATAATTCTTTAATTATTTTGCCCCCTAGAAATGACAATGAGAATTTCCCTACCCTCCACAAAAAAAAAAAAAAAAACTCCAAACTGATTCCCCTGCAACTGAAAACCAATCTGTTTCCACTACCAATCAATTTTCCCCCTAATCCATAAAGAAAGCCCCCAAGTTAAACTTCCTACAACTGATAATCAATCTGCACATTCTATTAATCAACAGGAATCTGATATTGACAATAATTGTGAATCGAATTTAGATTAGGAGGTCCCCCAAATCTGACTCATCCCCTGTTGCTGAATCTTCAAGCACCACAAGACAAGCAAATACATATGAAACCCTGAAACAACCTAATAGGAAAAAGAAGAAAAAAGAATAAATGAGCCAGGGAAATCTGAAATAACTAAAAGTAGAACTGTAGAGGAACTTATATCTCCCCTAAAATCAATTATTGAAGACAATCCAAGCAAATATCCTCATAACTACCATCAATTTAAAATGCTTCTTGAAAAATTAATGCTACTGACCCGATCCTCATAGGCAAAGATTACTCACCTGAGCCCTCATTCAAATGATGTTTAACCTGTACCAACATCTTCCAAATGCAACGATAAAAATATTTACCAGATTTTGTAAAAAATATAAAGTCTGTGCTACCACCTTCTGAAGAATCATCTACTGAATCACCCATCCTTATCCACCCACCAAACCTTATCCACCCATAACTCACTTGCATTCAAGAAACTAATTGTAAAGAACTTCATCATGGCAATATCAAAGGTTATAAATACTTCTTCATAAACAGAACTACTACTAATCATGACAGTGGATGAGTTGCAATATACATTAAAGACCACATCCCATATGAAGAATTGAGCTGGCAATCTAAAATTGCAATAGCGAATCCTATCATGATGCACCCACCAACTTTAATTTTTATATGTAATTTATATTTACCAAACAGCTATAATTTTACCGCACAAGATTTAATCGACGTAATTAATGAATTGGAAAAACAATCCCTCATTCTAGGGTATTTCAACAATCATAACACGGTATGGGGGTCTTATAAAACTGATAACAGAGGTTTCGTACTTGAAGACATCTTTGAAAACCACAATTCCATTGTATTAAACACTGGAGCATCTACACATGTCAATATCCGCAACAATAATTTTAGCGCCATAGATATGCCTATTTCATCCGCATCCCTTGCATACAGATGCTCTTGGAACGTTTCTGACTACTCAAATGATAGCGATCATTTCCGCATTTTTATTTGTGTTAACAACATAAATAATACATCTGCTCCCCTAGTTCAAATAAACAGATGGAACTTCAATAAAGCCAATCGGGAAAAGTATTAGAAATTTAGCTCTCCATCTCCTATAGGAGATAATATACCGCTTGAATTTAACAACATTGCTGCTACCATCCAATCCTTCTGTAATTTAATTATTACTGCAGCAAACTTGGCTATTCCTAAATTATTTTTCAAAATTAAAACGGCAAGCACACCATGGTAAAACAGCATGTAATGAAGCAGTGAGGAATTCAAAACATGAATTTAACTGTTATAAGAAACATAAATCAACTGAGAACAGACTAACAGAAAAGACCAGAGCTACCACCAGAAGAGTTTCCAAAGAAAGCAAAGCCATTTCTTAGTCTAAATACTTATCATCATTAAACTAACTGAAAAGCAATGTTTACATAAAGAATAATTAAAGCTATTCAAGAAATAATAAATCATCTTGTATCACTCTTATTAAAAGCAATACTAACTGATATTGCAAACAATTCCCAAGATATTATCCAATAACTCCAGTTCCAACATCTACATGCAATAATTTCTTTCATATAAAAACGAACAAGAAACCAAAATGATCCCTAAAGGAAATGAAATTTTAGCAAAAAAATACCAACTTAACGTGGATATCTCACTGCATGAACTTGATAAAGTTACTAAATTCTCTAACAACTGCTCTCTTGGCACCGACAATTCTCCTAAAAAAAACTAAAGAAAAATCTATTCTACTACGCATCTACAACTCCTATATGGAAATGATCTTTCTTGACAGCTGAAGACTTGCTACTGTCATTCCTGTTCCTAAGGGCCGGTTTCACCAACATACACCTAACCATTGTGAATCACGACTGTTAATATAGGATATGGATCACGGATCGGTCATTGGCAAACTAATGTATTTCTTTAAATGACCGATCCAGTGATCCATATCCTACATTCACCTAACGTGACGTTAGTAAACGAGTCGTTATGATTAACGTCCCTGTTAAGATTTGTTCCGTTTCACCACGCTTCCATGGCTTCGGTTAGCTAATCGCCAGTTAACTTTAATGGGTGTACAAAATGCATAAGTTTATGTTTTCAGAAGGCCGTGAACGGGAAACTCTGTGGTGAATATGTTTACTCTGCTTACAGAGAATAAAGTAACAAAACACGGTATATACATTCCCGGCCATTCAATTGCAGTGAGCGAGCGTTTGAGCCAGGTTGAAGAGTATCAGAGATCGTGGGAGATTTGTTTTGCTGGATAAAGTTACAATGGCGAAAAGAACTCGCACTGTAAATTTATCTGCAGATGAGAAGGAAGTTCTTGTCGATTTGATCTACAAATTCAGCCGATTTGTAATAAAATTCCCTGATGGAGCAAATCGTGTAGAGAAAGCACGTGCATAGGCTGCACTTACAGACGAATTTAATTCTCTCAGTACGTATGCGTTTCGCTCCCTGGAAAATCTAAAAACCTTATGGGAGAATACGAGGCGAGACCCAAGAAATGCTATTTCAGCGGAGAAGAAGGAAGTGTTTAGAACAGGTAAATATAATCTGAAATTTCTAACAAACATATCTTCCCTGAAATATATCACTCATCCGTTTCGTTTTTCAATTTTTGGCTGATCGAGAATAGCTACCCCTATGTCAAGGCTACATTGTCACATACGTTTCTAAGCAATTGTTTTTCCATTCGTTCGTTTGATTTAATGAAAGTCATTTGCTTTATGCATTCTTCCACATATATTGATGAAGGGATGAAATTATTCTTTAATTGTATTTCATTAAGGCCAATTTCAGACTTATCTTTTTGAATATATGTGGAGAAAAAAAATTAAAAAAGTATTAGTGACATTATGTGGAAATTCTTAACATCTATAGTGTCAATTTACGAAACTTCACAAAAAGACTAGACGTGAGTACAATATTTTTTACTTTTATATTTTTTAAATTTTCTTAGTAGGAAATGACATTTTTTAATGTCAATTTATTTACTATTCCCTCTAAAAGAAATTTGGTAAATCCCGAGTTTAGGGTCGCACGGTTCCCTCTGATTCACTGATTCGGTTAATTAGAAGAGAATCGACTCCATGAACTGAATCCTTGTTTATACGAGTAATCGCATGTAGTTACGTTCATGATGTTACAGCAATAAATATAATTTAAAATAAGGTGATTGGGAGAATACTACCCTGTCCAAACTCCCTTTTCGTAAATCTCCGTAGCAACGTACTCTCATTAGTGAACTGATTATTCGTACTTTCACGCTACAAATTTATTTTATAACCTACACTTCTTTAACCAACCATTTTTTCACAGTGGTCGCGACGTGTGACCGCGCACCGACGGATCCAACGTGCTACGTCGCGAGGCCTTCCGGCCTCGCCTCGAGACTTCTAATCTTTCCGCTGTCGCTCCGGCGCACGTTGTCTTATATACACAATTACGCCCTATTTGAAGAAGACTTGAATTGCGTTTTAAGAGAATTTATTTTAAAGGGAACACTCACTTTTAAGAAAATGCATACCTTCCATCTGAGTAGACACACAAACCTATTTGAAGAAGACTTGAATTGCGAAAATACACACAATTCCACGCCAACAAATTATCAGGTGACTTGTTCTCATTTAACATTGAACATAAATAATTCAGTTGTTATAGTGAACCGGGCAACTATAAACATAGGAATCGCGAGAAATAATGAATCATAAAAGGAACCAAAGGAACCGTGCCACCCTAAACCCGGGATCAACCAGAAATTTTCTTAAAAGTGAGTGTTCCTTTTAAAATAAATTCTCTTAACGTGAGGGAGGTACAGCGTGAGCGCCGAAGCGACAGCGGAGGCGCGAATCAGGTCTGAGAGCGAGGCCGGAAGGCCCTCGCGAACTAGCACGTTGATCCGTCGGGTAGCGATGTGCGGTAGCACGTCGCGACCACTTGTTGAAAAAAATGCGTTGGGGAAAGAATTGTGTAGGTTATAAAATTAAATTAGTAGCATGAAAAATACGAATAATCAGTTCACTTAATTAGAGTACGCTGCTACGGAGATTTATGCGTACAGGGGGCTTTGGAGCAGGGGGGTAGCTATTCTCCCGATCTACCGAATTTTTTAATCTCTTTATAATTTATATTTCCAATCCAGTACTATGCTTTAAAAGGTTTTTATTACAACTAGTTACAATTAACAAATCATACTTTTCTTATCTGAAAAAATCATAAGAGGGACTTCATACTCACAATCACTGAAAAAATTAAATACTTGTGATGAATTGGAATTTTAATTTTGTATAGTGAATTGAAATGTAGGATATTTTGTATAATGAAAGGATGTTGAAATGTATACCTTATTCTACCATCAAGCTGGATGAATTAGAATTGAATGTGAAGTTAAATAATATGTAAATAATTGTAAACAAACTGTTTTAAAAACTAATCGTTGTGGTTTTTATAGTCTCTTGTAAGTTGTAAAGTTTTTGTTAATGTTAATATACCAAGGAGCATTTAGATGATTTCATAATTTAATATTTAGAATTTGAGTTTATTATCAGAGAAATAGCTGCATCACCGCAAATAGTATATGCTTTCAACATTGGGGCCTTATAGCTAGGGCTGGGATTTTCATGTAAATTACACATTATGTTACTCCCAGTTTAGAAGTTGTAAAGGAAATAATGTCTCAAAATCTCATAAATGTAATTTATGTGACTGATTACCTGTTTGAATGAATTTAACATATTGTTGACTGGCATAAAATTACCTATTTCAGCTTGTTTTTCTTTGAGATTACTTAAAAGTCAAGCTGACTTTATTTATTTTTGAGGCATTTAACAAGAGTTGCTCATCACTTTAATGAGAATTTTCTAAAGTTTATATATGCGAAATATAAACCAATATGAATCATCGAATATTTTCAGTCTTTCTTCCTGAGAATGCCTATATTATAAAAATAAATGGCACAAAACTTAATCCTGTACATTAAATGAATATATTACTGGTGTTATATCTAGAATAATTAATGCTTTATACACAAACATTTATTGTAATTAACTGCCGAAAGGTACAGTTGTTGGCAATTCCAGTCCAAAGAGCGTACTGAGTCACAACCAAAAACTAGGAAACTAAAAGTCCGGGAGATGTACCAATAACAAGCAATGTCGACCAGAATCTACACTGTACGATCTCCCCAGAATTCACTGGCGCACGGTCACTAACGCCTCACTCAACTCAATAGCCAATTACCCGTGCTTCGGCTGGCGGCGCCGCCTAAAGGGCGCGCTGAGACGGCCGCGAAGCTGGTCTGACCAGTCATTCGGGATTGGCGGCGTTCGTCTGCTGCCTCCGCTGCCTTCCCACCGCCGCTGAGCGCTGCTTAGGCGCGCCTTAAACGTGTTTCACAGCCGCGACACCTCCCTCTGAAAGCGTCGCATGGTGCAAAACGTACACGGCGTCTTGACCTCCTGCTACCGCCGAAAGTCTGGCGTGGGCGGTGGCGGCTCGTACGTTCCCGTAACAAGCGCCGCGAATCAGTTCTTCATAGCTCTCTCCTATACTTTCGAGCCTCTTCCTAATGTGTCTACCGGCTCAGCGTACCTGGGGCGCAATTGTCCCTGGTGTCTCACCACCGTTTTGCTATGTCAAAACTTCATAAACTTTACTCTCTCGTTCCATTACTACCTAGCTACTCGCAGGTTCTCAAACGAGGTACAACCTTTGCCGCCTACCTGGAATTTCCCCGGCTGCAACCTCCTTCCTGTGATCAGCCACTGGTACTCAGTAATGACAGCAGCGACCCATGCTGCCGGCCATGCAGAACTTCCGCTGGCCTTCTTCAGGTCCAGGTAGCGTCCGGTATGCCAGCACCGCACCAGCGCCCTGTTCTCCTTCAGCTCCGGCGTCCTCGCCTTCGCATTGCTGCGAAAGGTGCGAACGCACCGGCTCACCTCCCACAGACTGAGGGTGGAAAGGTGGCGCCATAAGCGTGCTTGATGCCGTTGGACCCACAGAATCGAAAAAATCTTCTGATGTAAATCAGTCCGTTGTCGGACACCACGATTGCGGCAGTCCCTCTGTCACGAAGATCTTCTCCGCATCTATCGTCGCCGCGCCGGTGACTCCCACTCACTCATGAATGGAAATTGACAAAGCACACCTACCACTAGCCATTTTCCCCAAAAGGACCGCAAAGTCGACGTGTAATTCTCTCCCAAGGCGCCTCAGGTGTCGGCCACGAGTGCCAATCCTGCCGTGGGCGACTGATTCATTTGGTATGCTGCAACTCCCAACCAATTTCTTCATGTCAGGAGTTCATCCCGCCAATAGCAGTGGCGCCAGCTAACTGTTTTGTACTCACAATCCCCTGCAATGTCCTTTGGGTAACAACCCAGTACCTGCTTCTCACAGGACTCGGTATCACCACTTTGCTCCTTGCTCACTAGCTAGTAATAAACTCTGACTTAACTGACAATCGTCCCTTTATTATACCACGTAGTGTTGTCTTTCACCTGTTTCTATTTAATCGCAATCTTATCCCAACCATGATGCACCACTGCAACAGATGGGAAATCCGCAACCTGTCTTCAGATTCATCTGTTAACATGCTTCTTCCATCACCAACTCGTCTAATCACCAATCTAGATGAAGCGCATCCATGTTATGCGTTGGCTAGTCTATAATGAATTTGATAATGGTAGTCGTCAAAAACAGTTCCAATTTTGCAGCTTTTTGCCATACTTTCCGCAACTTCTTACCCACATATGAAACAACTGTACTAAACGGCTTATGGTCCGTGATAATATGAAACTTGACCTCACAATGTACTATTGAACTTTCTAACTTCAAAATTACTGCTAAAGCTCTTTTCTATCTGGGAGAATTTTGATGCTTGTTTAACACTTGACGCGAAAGGATGGGGCGTTTGCCAATCGCTTCATCCTTTGTGATAATACCACTTACCCATAATTCGACGCGTCAGTCGCAATCGTGGTCACCCTACCGGGATGTAATGTTGCTGTGCTCGACGATCGTTTCTCATCTACCAAGTGCCACCTCACATTCCGGTGACCACACAAATTTAACGTCCCTTCTTTTAACGCATTCAGTACAATCGAAGAAAGCTTTGATAAACTTGTTGCAATAGTTTATCTTCCCAACTAAAGCTTGAAAGCTCCTTCACATCTTGGGATAGGGAGGTTTTATGGCTTCCACGTGGTGCTGTGTTATTAATACCGATCTGCTATCATGGCTCAGGAATGTTACCTGTTGCTTCGTTGAAAATCTACATTTCTCTCAAATTCACTTCGAAACCCCACTCTGCCAAAAGTGCTAACAATTCTTTTGGGTTCCCATATAGCCCTTTCCTGCTTTTGCCTGTTACGATGATATCGTCCAGAAGTTAATGCATCCAATTACTCTGTGACGTTATCTGTTCGAACTCTGGAAAATGGCTGCTGAAGCACCTGCAGGCACCATTATATCTAAATAGCCCCAAAGGGAGTGTTAATCACTACTTTCTTGCTTCTCATTGAGGGGGAATTTAAAAGTATGCATCTTTTAAGTCTATTTTAGGATTGTTGACCACCCACAATTTGAAAATAATTCTTCCTGCTTGGGGATCGGATATTGTTCAATTTCTGTTGTCGTTCACTGTGCTTTAAAGTCACCAAACGCACATCCCATTGCTTTTGACACCACCACTAACGGCGTAGCCCAACTGCTTGCTGTCACTTTTGCACCACTCTGTTCCCCAACCTTTCAACTCAGCTTCCACTTTTCCTTAATGGCTTGATGGCACCGGCCGTGCCTTAAAAATCTAGGCTTAACATTTCCTTTTAACTTGCCCACTCAATTTCTTGCATTTTCCTAATCCGGGGTTGAAACACCAGAAAATTCATCTTCAGTTCATCTACCAATGTTGGACAGTTTTTCCTGTTGCAGGGTGAACATTATCTATCAGACTCCTAAAACCAATTTTCTCGAAACTGTCTAGCCTAGAATGTTCATTACGTCATATCTGTCCACTACAATTACTTCCAAAATAGTTTTTCTGTTCTATACACTACCGAATTTTCACTTTCCCATTACTTTAATCGGACTTCTACCAAATCCGAAAACTGGTTTCCCTACTTTTTTCACCTGGGAATCCCACTTTATAAGTGTCAAGATTTACCAGCAACTGCTGCGCCTGAGTCCACCAAAATTTCACTTTATTTTTCCCACCCTAAATCCAGATCAGCCCATTTGTCCCTGCTATTTAGCACTTGTTCACTGTGTTGATATCCATTTCCTCTCTCGCTCTACCAATTTTCTTCTTCCTGCCTTCAACTTAACCTGCCAACACACTCCTTTATGTGGCCCACTTTATCGCACTTGAACACTGTGTCACCACCTGCACTGCCACCCTGCGGACGTCCCAGTATTTACACGGACTCTTGGTCTCCGTTATCAGCCCCAAGGCACTATTCGTGCTATTGCTACACCGTCCGGTTATCTAATCGCCGCTGATAACGCGGTGCCCTTCTGACGTCACTCGACCTGCTCGAGCTGGAGGTCCACCGATCGAATGGTGCCGCGTCGGCTTCATCTTGCGGCCCGTTTTACCACCCCAAGGTTATCGCGGCGCGGCGCCGTTCCCGATTCGTTTGCATAACCTGATTATCGGCCGCGATCTGCCTTGCTGCCTGAGTTGCACCTCGGAAAGTCGTCGCCAATCTGACTTGCAGCGACGGGTTAAGTGCTTCGCACTGATGCCGTCCTCGGTATGCACTACATCCTAATTAAAGTTTCGCGTAAGATCGTTTACAACTCTCAGATTGACACCACCACAGTTCCATTAGCCCGTTCAGTTCTGTTATCCATTCGGCATGCGCTTTTCCTTCTGCACTCGAAAGAACGCATACCGGTCGCGACCACATGGTTCTCCCTACAATGTTTGTGTAACATACCTTTAATTTCTGACCAATTTGAGTTTATTAATCTCGTGCCAGGTACATAACTTCTTTAACAGTGCAACCTCACTACCGCCATAACTACAGAATTGCCCTTTATTTCTTCACTGACCCCACAAAAATCCAATGTTGTTCTAGTCTTTCCGCGTAATCACTCCAATTTCAACTGCGCTTGAAAGGGTCAAAGGCGCGGCAATCATTGTCTTGGTTCTGACCACCGCCTTCAGCGTTTCTGTACATCTGCTGTATAAACTGGTTGTTGTTGTTGTTGTTGCTGTTGCTGCTGCTGTTGAACAACTGCACTCTGTTTCAATCCGATTGAGATGGTGCTCAAGCATCTCTACTTAGAAATACCAGATTGTTGCACTTCGACTTTCTTCGTCGCCTTCCGTTACCGGCGACAAATGTAACCAACTTGCAAAAGTTTTGTCCGTTGCCAATTGTTATGTTCAGAATAATTGCACGCTTACATACAAAATATTTCCATTGTAATTAACTGCCGAAAGTACAAAGGTTGGCAATTCCAAAGTCCAAAGAGCAAAATCAGTCACAAACCAAAATCTAGAACCAAACTGGGAGATACCCAATAACAAGCAGTCGTAATCAGAAATCACACTGTACGATCTCCCTCGCAGAATTCACTGCACGGTCACCAACGCTCCACTCAACCCACACACTACCCGTGCTTTCTCGGCTGGCGGCTCGCTTCCAAAGCGGCGGCGCTGAGACTCGCTGCTGCGAAGCTGGCCTCCGACCAGCCTGTTTTTCGGGATTAAGGGCGTTCCATCACGCGCAACTGGATGCGCGCTTGCGTTAAACAGTTTCAAGAGATAATTAAATAACAATGCATACATTAATAGTTGACTTACCCAGAGATATTTTTTCAAACGATTATCGAAACTAAACTGCATGTGATTAGATAAAGAAGTAATATTTGATGCAATGATAAATATAGTAGAAGATACTTCACATTTAGAATTTTCAGTTTTCACTAAGTACTTTCTGATTTCACTTTATTCAAGTACATATGGGCTTGTTGTTTACTATAACCAGCACTTTAATAAAATATAAAGAGGTTATCTGTTCTTTATATTTTAAATGATGAACTTAAAGGTTTTAAATTCAGAGATACATTTTACAATATTTGTGATTTGTAATTCAATAATATTGACAGTCAAACTGAATATCTTAGTGTAATTTTAAAACCACAAATTCTGAATTCTTGTTGTAATACGTAACTTGTAAAGCCTGATGTCCAATTTAAAATGTCTGATTTTATGAATTTTGTATTTATATTCTAGGTGGAGGGTGTATTTAGAGGAGAGCCCAGAGATCTCCACAAAGCACAGTGGACTGCGGGCCCTATTATGCAAGGCCTACTCAATGAATTGATTCAGATCGAAATTTCCATCTGCGGACAGAAGCAGGTAATTTCACTTGTCTGAGATTATTGCATTAGTAGAAGTGAACTCAACGTGACTGATTTTAGTATGAATAGTTGAAGATCTATATTTATTTAATTCACATCACAGAGAACCAGATAAAATGTTTCACTGGATTTGCACTATTTAAAAAGCCGTGTTTAAAACTGAAATCAAAACTGGCTGCACTGTAATGTGAATTATCCAATTTCTTTCAATGGTACTACAAACTACCAGGATTTTAATAATTTTCCTTATCAATTTTGTTTTAATTGTTTTTAGAGATGAGGAGGAGGACGAAGAGGAGGTGACAACAGCAGGGACTACACCAACGTGGCGCTGGTGAATATCTACAAAGGAGTGTGATGGCAACACACCCACTGCAGGCCTGTCGAGTAGCCCTGGCATCCCACGTGCTCGATTGGGGTTCTGACCCTAAATGTTCATCGACTGCAGTTCCGCTTTGATTTTGATGAAGGTGAACAAATAAAGTGTAAAGAATCTTCATCCAACGACGAGCTCATAAAGGATGAGTACATGAGCTAACCACAAATCAGGAAGGGGTAACTAAAACTCTGTCGAGACTCATTGACAGACAGCCAGAAAGAACTTAACATAAAAAAAAATAAAATCTTGTGGAAACACTGATGGAATATGCAAATAAAGAGAGTGCATTAAATTTATTAATTTTAGAAAAAAAATTGAAACAGGAGAAACTAAAAAAAAAATGGAAATGAATTAAATGTCTACAATAAATTCAATGTCTTAAAATAATTGTTTATCATTGCCACGAGTTGGGTTAATTTCTCTCTATCTTCCTTGTTGCCTTTGTTCCCTTATTCTTCCTGCTGCAATGATTTCATCCCATGGAGCAGGGATTTCCAAATCTGGGTCATCTGGTGGATCTGGATCATTAGCCTCAATTAAAATATTATGAATAAATGCAGTGGCAATGATGATTGCACTACAGTTCTTCAATCGGCATTGCATTCCCAGTGCTAACACTGAAACTGTCTCTTCCAGATTCCAAAAGTCTCTACAACATTTCGAGACTGTATCTGGCTTTCATTGTAGAGATTTTCTTCTCTAGTTGATGGATTGCTTAGTGGCATCATTATATATGGGCGGTTCGTGTATCCGCTAATAGAATAGAATCATTGAACTCGCCATTTTCAAATTTGAAATTAATTCTCGAGGAATTGAAAATTGTCTGGTCGTGAGTGCTGCCTGGCCACCGACATACAATGTCGATTATTTCCCTTCGTACATTGCAAATAACTTGCACGTTTAAAGACGTGTATCCTTTCCGATTGCGAAAACATTCCGCATACTGGCCTCCTGGAGAACGAATTTTGACATGAGTGCAATCTAATGCTCCGATTGCTTTTGGGAATTTGGCTATTCCATAAAAATCTAGGCCGACTTGCCTTATATCCGCTCTTGTCTGCGGAAATCTTATAAATCTAATTGCCAATCTAGCCAAAGCGCAGCTAACTCTATGAACAATATGGTTAGCTATAGATTTGCTGGCCCCAATGTAGTCGTCCATAACCTGCTGGTAGCCGCCAGTTGCATAATAACGTAGAGTCATAAGTAATTGGTGTGATTGCGCGATTACTGAAATGAATATAAATTGAAATAATAAATTTCTAATAATGATGTTATTTTATTAATAAATAACGAACTTAATTATAATATTATGTAATTAATTCACATCATACTTTGAAATTTAAGGTTTTGTGATTTTGTTTCTAAAATTTTTGCAATGACTCGAGTTTGAAGAAAACTGTAGCCCACCTTCTGATAATGAATAGTGGCACAATTGCATGTATTATATGCGTACGTTTTCTTGGGCCCCGGAATATCTACCCCTACTCCTTTGCCAACAATAGTGGAATTAATAATAAATGTTAGCAACTGAGCATTGTAACAAAATATGATACCAGAAATATCTGCTCCATGTAATAAAAACTATTTTTTTTCTTCTCTTACATGAAGGTCTGAGTTATTAATGGATACAAAAACAGTTCCACTTCATTTTTGACATTCAGTTTTTATTGTACTACTGTTTACAATATGGTAGAGTTTCTGCCACTCCTTGTAGTCATCTTCAGACCTTATTCTGATATAGATGGAAATTTCCTAAATATTTACATATGCACATTTGACAATTCTTATAGTGAGAGTATGTGTTAAACAGCAGGCTGCTCCTTCATAACTATGAAGAAGCAGCCTGCTTCATATTGTAAAAATTAGTATAATAAAAACAAAGTGAAAAATGAAATGGAACTGTTTTTGTATTAATTAGAAACTACTTTGCATCGAAAAGTTAACTATAAATTTGATAATAACATTCCTTGTCAAAATAACCATAACTTACTCTCGACAACGAACGGCGAAGGCTGAAGAAAACGTGCGCGGATGATATAATGTACATAATGAAGGAAAACATAACCTAATTTACATTCATGAAGGTTATATAACAAAATGGGTTTCATTGTGCATGCAAAACTGTAACTTAAATGATTTGGTTGTATTAAGTGGTATGTAACTATTACATCTAATATTTTCTGACCTGTTTGATGAAAACTCCAGATCTTGCTCAATCAATTCCAGGATTTCAAGTGTAGATTGTTTGGTACATCTGAATCTGGTTGAAAAGTCCCTGTCCTCGTATTCATAAAAATAACGTCTTCTTTCCCTGAAAACGCGGAGCACAGATATTTCCAGACTTTCTAATTCTTCATCGTCTTCAAAATATACTGAGAGCTTTCCATTTTTCTGCTGCAGAGAGTATATTTGTCTGCTATCTGAACAGAACTGCGCCAGAGAGTACTGCGCTGCGCTGCAACCAGCTTAATCAAGCGTTAACTGCTCCTAACGAAGTTGATTCGCGTTAACGGAAAGTTAACACGTGTTAAAGTTGTGAAACAATTTTTAAAATTTATTTTATTTATTTTACGTCAAAAGCAGTTAGAAACTGCGATGACGTGCTATGGGGAAAAGTGAATTGTGTGCACATTTCAATATTCTGTGATCCTACACTAAGTCATATACTACTAAAATTGAAGAAAAAAGTTCATGTAATAAATCTATTTTCAAGATAAAAGGCAATATTTTGGTTCATCCATGTTGTCCTTCGAATAATACTTCCGCGCGACAACATGGAAACGAGAATTTGAATAATTGTATTTCCCACTGAATTCTAGAAGACGTGCACAGAAAATGAGTTACATTTATGTCCAGAAAGAAACAAGGCCATCTCAGCATTTGCTCAATGGATCAGGAAACTGGACGAAAACCTGATCGAGATGGGGGTCATTGGCCCGAGGCTGCAATACAATACTTGTTACAGGTTGTTTATACACATTTATATAGTTCAAATGTTAAATAATGCATTCGTATAATTGTCAAAATTAATGTTACTTTTCTGTACAGATAGTCTCCAATTGTATAGAAACATATGCAGCAGAAACGATTTACTTGGGATTTAAACTTTCTATCGAATTTAATCTTTTAATGTCATCTGGCAAGTGTTGTAAAATAATGTAATGTATGTATGAATTTTGTAATGGCTGTTGATACTGTCACCTGATGAATAAGGGTTTCTACGTCGAGTTATAGTAATAGACTTTGGGATTTTTGGGAAAAATATTCCGCCCTGCAAGCATTTTTGACAAAACCACTGATTGTAAATAAACAGACAAGGAATGGTAAAATTCCAGATTAATGAGAGTGCAGATTCAAAAGTTTAATCTTGTCGTACTTGTCGCCGCTTCTCGCCGTGTCGCGCGTATAGTTTTGTTTCTTTGGTCTTTAATTTCCATTTCAAAGATGTCGAATAGCGATATAATGGAATGTTTAACTGAAGATGTGAAAATACAAAGGAATTTGGAACAAGAGATTGAATAACACACAGTGGAATTGTGAGGCGAATTGTGGAGGGCAAAGGAAGGAAGGACAAAAGCACTGAAAATAAAAAAAGTTTGTTTTTATTGATTAAATATGTTAATGATATTTTTCTTATTGAATTTGTCAGATGCTAATTATATTGGTAGTTTCATCACAATGCCAGATATACCAGTTTCTGTAGACCTAAATGAGTTAGGTTTCATTGAACCAAACCGGCAGAGCTATTGAAAATTGAAATAGTCTGTCATTACGGGCTTTGTTGGGGGGAATTAAACCCATTACTAACTGCAGAGGAATTCTGTGGGGAGTTTTTTGGGAAAGACAAAATCTTGAATGCTCTTTGAACATTTCGACTGTCGCTTTGCAGCCACTGTCGAGCCACCTGTCGCTTACGTGGGCACCACGCGCCTGTCGCGCGGGGATCGCAACTTGTCGCTTGAAGCTGACGCAAGCTATCGCTTGTCGCTGGTTGTAGCTCACACAGGACACAGCCCCGAATGATTCCTCTTGTCGCGCTCGTGGCACATAGCGAAGTCGCTGACTTGACACCATGAGGTCCGTTCGATTCCGCAGAATTCTGAAATTTTTTCCAAACAAACGAGGCTGCTTCACAAGGCTAAACTAACTCCCGTGAAGTGTCCAAACTCACCATCCCTTTTTTCCTTCCCAATTCTGGCTGCTGGGAAGTGACGCAGGAGCGCGAGTAAGAGGGCGTATGCGGAGATGCTACCTGGTCCTCGACAACCGACTGCATCGCGACGTGGCAGACTACAGGTAATGAAAAAAAATAATACAAAACAATACAAAAATGACTTTATTTATGTGGGAGACTCGGGATCAGGCCGCCCCTTCCGCCCAACCACGTAATACATAAATTTAAAATAAGAATTTAATTAAGGATACACAAAATAAAACAAGTAAATAATAAACTTTGTAATAAGTAAATAATACAACTTAAAATGTCATGCCCTGGGCTCACAAACGCGACAAGAAATACAACGTCCCAGCATTTGTCTTGCGACCGGGAAACTAGGGAAAAAAAGGAAGGTGATGCTCTTCAACATTGAGCAACAAAAATATTTAAGATAATTTTAAAAACAAACAAACATTACTGACTTGGAAAACTCTAAAGGTTTGCCTGAAAATATAAATTTGATAGATATTAATTAGCAATACGTATCAAATGTTGACAAAAATCTCAAATACATTCATGAATCATAAAGAATATGAGAATGCCACAACCACCTGGCTAGGGCGACGGCTTAAGGCCGATTTTAGCTTCAACATCATGTACCAAGGAAAAGACGATCTAATCAGAGCATGACAAAATTAGACAATAATGGAGTTAGAAAATATGGGAGATACAAAAAACCCTTTTAACCTATAAATATAATTTATACTAATTATACTATTGTTAATTAAATTAAGAACTAACTTAAGAAACAAAGAAAAGAACAACAAAGTTAAAAAGCCCATAAAATTTACATTTAATTACAATTTTGAACCCCACTTAAGAACTAACTTAAGAAAATACAAGAAATGAGAAAACTGTTAAAAAGCGATATAAAAATAATTTATTACATAACATTAGCCCCTCCATTACAATACGAGATTAAGTTTGAAACGAGGCTTATCCGAAGTTCATGCAACCAAAAAACGAGTTTGTTTAAAATTAAGAGTTCGAAACGTATAATTTAAAGTTATCCCCTTGTAAAATTTTAGATTTAAAAACTAAAAATCGTCCTTAAGGTTCGTTTTAGTACCAAGATCATTTTCTGTATATTTTAAATAAAACGTTTCTAACCCCAATTTATTAATTAAACACAAATTTCCGTAACCTAAAGCTTTTTGTATTCTTTGGTTTGGGGAAGGTATTTTCCATTTGAGTGACAGAAACTTAATTTCGGCATTTTGAAATAACAGAATTTTTCTGTCAGACAGTTTACTGTACTAGGAAATCAGGAAAATATGAGGAAATACATTATTTAGAGGCTTTAGGGAAACCAAAACAAAAAACCATTTGAAAATTAATGGATTTGGAAGTACTTTCAGGTCTTAAAAGAGGAAAACCCTGCTATTCAATTAACCCTTGTTTAAAGAGTAATATCTAATAAAGTGATTAATTTACAAATTGATAGCTTCTTAAAAAGGGAAAGAAACCGGGATGAACCATGAGCAGAAAAAAAATTTTTCAAAAGATGGCATACATAAATTTAATAGATAGGAAATGAAAATTTATTTAATGAGAAGGTCGACTTTTTAATTGGCCTTTAAAACTAAAAAGAGAGAATTGAAAATTTAGAATTAAGTTATGATGATAAAACGTATATTTAATTCATTCCAAAACCAAGAATTAATTCAAGCAATTTGTTATTTGGAAGGGCAATTCAAGTTTGAACTTTGTCAAAATTTTGCTGGCCCAAATCCCAAAGATTTTTTTCTTACAAGAATGGAATGTTCTCCAACCAGTTGAAAATACCTTTGGGAAAATTCAAAAGGGTAAAGATCTTTTTAAAAAATTTAAACTTTACAACATTAGCTTTTTGTTGATCATCCTTTTCCGATGCAGGTCAACATTTTGAATAGAAAAGCACGGTGCGATAGGGGAAGTAAATTCTTTCTAAAGGTTTCGAAACACGGCAAAATAAAAAGGAACAGGAATTTAAAGAAAATATTTGAAAGGAAAATTCCCATTTTTCAAATGCCCAAATAAGGAATTGTGCTTAAATTATGGGAAAAAACGGAAACTTGCGCAAAATTTGTTTTTTAAAAAATGAAGTTTTTAATAAATTTATTCTGTTTTAAAAAAGGTTAATAAAAATTTTAACAATTTTTTTATTTTTAATAGGGAGGAATCAAGGTTAATGTGGAATAACTATTATGAAAATGAGTTTTTTGTAACAAGTCTATGCACTGGGTTCGAAATGCTTAACTAATTTGAACCTAATGTCGTTGTTTTGACTTTACCTAACCAAAGGATAACAATTTGATCCGACAAATTACATTTAAACAAATTTAGACAATCAAATCAACAATATTTGCTTAGAAAATAGATAAATTTTTAAATTTTTTTTGAATTTGATCGATGAGATTTTATCATTTTAACCAAATTTCCTAAAGGCTATTACCCCTTGTCGTTCTAAAGTGAAATTTAAATTTAAAAGTTGTATTTTTTAGGAATATTTCAAGCAAAGATTTTCAATCCTTTTTAAAAAATTTTAATTGGAGTACAGTAGGTCATGTATTTAAATTTTAGAAAACACAAAGAAACATCCGCTTTAATTTTTTGTATTATTATTTTGTAGATTATATTTGATCATATCGATATTAAAATTGAAACTAACACACGATTTGAAATTTTGAGAGGACAGTTGATTTCTTAGTTACTGAAAACACCGTTAATCAAAGAGGAATAAGAGGTTTAAAGGAGCGTTTTTGGGGGGAAGGATTTTAGCACTTTTAGGGGAGTACAAAGCTTAACCCAGCAATTTCCCAGGAGGTTCCACAGCGAAATTGTCATTGGTCCAGACTAGATTTTAAATGTGACTAACAGTAGTGTTAAATTACATATAAAAAAATTAAAAAATTTAAAATTTAAGGCTTAGGGACCAACAACAGCCAAAAATACATATTGAGATTTTAATGGATTTATAATTTTCAGTGACCACATTTTAAGTAAATTGAAAATTTTTTTAATATTTTTTTAACCTGAGAACTTCGAAATTTTCCACCCGAGTAATTTTGTCATTTTTGCCTAATTTTTAAAAAATTTATCTATAAAGCACTGACGGGTTTTTCCATTTATGATAAGGAAGAAAATGGACCAAAATCTGAAAACCCTTGGGATCTATTTTTTTGAACTGATTAAAGGAGAGAAGTGTTTTTCTCAACTCGCCTTTGTCCATTTTCTTACCTCGATAGGTGTCGAAAACCGGTTTTTTTTGCTCGAAGGTCTCAATTTCAATCTAAAGGGCCCCGTAAAACCCCATTAATTTTTTTGCCTTCCATCCAGAAAAATTGACTTGAATGTCTTGTCTCGAGAAAAGGGTTTTCGCTTACCCTCCCAAACCAAAAAATTGAAAATTATAAAAACACATTTAAAACTTGTTTTATTGGGTTTTGGGGTAAAACTTTTTCGTGAGGGGAGGGGTTTGATAATGGGGGAAAAAAATTTGTAGGTGATAATCACAAAGAAACGAATTTAAACAAAAAATTGGGAAAACAACAGCTGAGTAAAATTGGGAAAATATCTGGGTTTAAAAAAAGCACTATGTGAAAGTGCTGAAAGTACTTAAACCACTCTAAAAATTTCTTGCCCCTTTTCAATCCGGGGTCCTTGAATTTGATTTGAGGTCTTTAGCCAAATTCCCCCTTTTGACTTCTTTGGCAACAAATTTTAAATAGAACGTTTACGTCCAGGGGCCGAGGTACCATGTGATTCAGAGAGAAAAGTTCTTTCTTTAATTAAAAGGGCTAATTTCGGGGCAAAAAGCTTTTACAGGGGGAATTTTTATAATGTCATTTTTTTAGTTTAAATTGGTTTTTTTTTTCCAAATTTTTTACTAATTTTTAAAAAAGGGGCATTGCCATCAGCTTAGGTCCTATTCTATGGCCCTATAAATGTCGTCAAGAGTAAGACTGACACCAATATCCCTCAACTCTATAACTTTAGCATCAGTATTTTCGTTGTTTGACTCACTGATTCCAAACAGGCGGAGAGAATTTCTCCGCTGATATTGTTCCAGCTCGTCCATTTTGTCCATGTGGGCCGTTCTTAGCGCTGCGATCACCTGGCGTTGCTCGTCAATGACGCGGTTCTGTTGCTCGATGGTCTCCGAAGTTTCGAGAGCTCGTCCCGAAGCGCCTCGATGAGACCCTGATTAATCTCTTGGACGCTCTCCGTTATGCGGGCAGCAACAGATTCGCTCACTTGAGCGATGAAATTCTTGTTCTCGAGGAGGTTTTTTGCAGCTTGACCCATGACGAGAAAACACGGACAACAAGAATATTATATGAAAATAAATAAAAGCACACTTAAAACAAATTATAGTTTGTACGAGTTGAAACGAGCAAAAACACTAGGTTCTAGGCAGCAAGATAGACCGAGAGGGAAACAAGGGCAGAGTAGAAAAAATGAACTAAATGAGAGAAAGAAAGATATATTATCAGAAAGGGACAAGAAGTGAGACGGGATAAAGTCAATAGACAAGAGAATAAATTTAACAAAAAATTGAGAATAACACAATTCCGGAGATGTAGAAGTAAGATATTGTGATATCAGAGATAGTAAAACTGGGAGAAGAGAGTAAAAGAAAGTTTACTTGCCTAAAAATAAGCTGCTGGAATTCACTGTAGCTTCAGAACTCACTGCTCACCAGACACCTGCTATAAGCCTCGTTTTGCTACCTGCGCTCCGGGACGTCCTCACTCGACGACGGTCATACGACAACTGAGGTAATGGAGGATTACTCATCAGCGCAAAGCGTTCAACGCCCCTTAAGGAGTTTGGAGACGCGTTGCGTCAATTTGTAAGACGCAACAAATTTTTAAAAAATTGCGTTTTCCGTTCGCCGCACTGGTGCGCAATCAGGGCAGCATTCGTGTTCCATTCGACCGCTAGGGCGCACCAGTGCAAAGAAGCGCATATTCCATTCGCATATCGACACGGACCCAGGGCGCACTCTAGGCCAGGGCGCACCCAGGGCGTAGTTTTTAAATAAAGAAATCACATGTCAATAATTTATGAATTAAGAAGTTAGAATTACCAAAATACTTCATAAAAATTACTGCAATGACCACAATTCAAAATTATTTTTCCGAGTTCCATCAGTGTGACTGACCAAGAACAACTGTGTATAATTTCACTGAGTAGCGCACAAGCACTGACTCAGTTCCTGTGAATCTGTTTCATCGTAGCTGCCCTTCCAGCGTGTGGGACACCTATAAGGAAACGATCTCTACAAGGAAAGCTGTATAAATGAAAAATGTCGATTTGAAAAAAATATCTGTGTGGCGGATGATATTTAATGAAGAATTTAATTTGTTTCTTTCACAAAAGCAGGTATATGTGTCCTTATTGAAATTTACAGGATGAATGCGTTGAATATAATATTTATTATGTTTTGAATTTAAAATAGAGGAAATGTCGATGACTAGAATATAGCAAAAAAGAAAGAGAGGAAGATCGTAAGAAGAAATATGTACATACAATTGTGGAGACCTTTGATTTAGAAAATGAGATATATGAGAATTTCTGAGAGTTATATACTGTAAGTACGAATAATTTTTTCTACAAAAAATTATGAAATATTCTACTGCTGATCACTGTATTCAAGATAGGGACAAAGTTCATTCCCTGAGAGAGAAAGTTACAAAAGATAGCGGCGTCGATGGTTTAATGGTTAGCTTGTCGTACTGTTATTACCAAGTTTGTGGTTCGAACCCGATAGAAGCCGTGGATTTTTTAGGGCGTAAAAAATTCTTCGTATGCCTTCCTTCGGAGGGGAAGTAAAGCCGGCTGTCCCGCGTTAGTAGATTTACTGTATGAAAACGATCCTCAAACGTAAATGATAGGTCCGTCAAGATGGAACAGCCAAGTCAGCACATCGCCACGAAACATGTCAAATCATTTATTGCTAATTAATTGCCAATTTGTTGCCACAATTGTGAATTAATTCGCACTTTCTTGGTGGAGAAAACGTGTATGTACACACATAAGTTAAATTCTAGTCGGAGTTCAACTGAAACCCTCAAATCATTTATTGCTAATTTATTGCTACAATTGAATAATAAGAATGTATTTTAGGAATCGAAATGTCAGTAGGCATGACGAAACACCGAAAAAAATACAAAATAATGGAATATAGAGAAAACAAACGAGCACAATCACATAACACTAACAAGATAGTTTAAAGACATATCGAACTATTGTTTTACTCTAGGCATGATTTAGTTGCTCTCTCTTTATGAGATAATAAATTGTTGACTGTAGTTTTTAAAACCACGGACGACATTCAATAGATAATGCAGAGTACCAACGAGTACGATATATCTAAAATCTATTAAATAATTAAACACACATTCAATACTAGTTTATTACACTAAAGATAAATTGAAAAATGTTGCCGTGTATTATATAAACATAGATGAAACTGCATCAGATTTATCGAACCAAGCCACCTTCCAAATTCGAAAATACAGAGAACCAACAACCCCAATCACATAAAACTAAGAACATAGTTTATAGGTATTTAACACTAATATTTTACTCTATACACGAATTAATTGCTCTAGCCATTTATGATATAAATAATTATTAAACATCGTATTTATGCAACCACGTACGAATGTTCGAAATGTTAGTACTATCATGCACGTATTACCAAAATAAAAAATAAATAAATAAATATACAATCAAGTTTTTTACTCTGAAGATAAAATAATAAATTTGTCCGTTTATTACATTGCTAAACTGCATATGAGTTATGGAAGCTAGCCAGATATTCACAATCGAAAAAAAAGAGAACCAACGAGCACAATCAAATAAAACCAACAACTTAGTTTTTCGATAATTAATACTAATCGTTTACTCTAAACATGAATTAATTGCTGCTGCTATTTTTGAAATTAAAGAATTTTAAAACTTCATATCTGTGCAACCACGTACGAATTTAGAATAGGAATTGCGAGTGTGCCAAATAACACAAATAACTAAAATATTTTAAATAAAATTATACACATTCAATACTAATTTATTGCACCACAGATAAATTAATAATTGTTTCCGTGTATTATATAAATATTGTTAAAGCTGCATGAGAGTGTTCGAACCATGCCAAATTTTTTTTAAAGAAATACGGAGAACAAAGGAGCACAATGAATTTAAATCAAGTACATATTTCATAGACATTTGATACTTTTTTTTCTTTTATGGACAAATTAATAGTTTTTGCTATTTATGAAATATAGTTTTTTAAAAACCATCGTTCGGCACACTGTAATCGGGAGAATGGACAGTTACGCGCTTCCAAACCCTTTTCTCTATCAACACTTCGTAGGCCGGACCCCAATACGTGCGAATCGCCTGCTCTCAGTCAGTATGTCATCCTCAGGAAGCGAGAGATAAGCCCTGTCACACGTCTCTGGAGGTCAGGTTACGAAATCTGAAAATTGCGGGGAAAACTGTTTCCAATTCGTAATTAAAAGATTAATATTAATAATAAGTTATTTTTGTGACAATCAATTCCACTTGGTTGATAGAATTGAACAGAAAACGTTATTCAATTATACGTTTAGTAAATAAAATACAACGTAGATATTGTTTGCCACACATTTTTAACAAATGAATGAATATCCGATCTAAGTGTTGATTCTCAAAACTTTTGAATTATTTTGGTATATTATCTGTTTCATAATATAAAGTTCTAAATTATCTATTTCATACATTTCAAGAGCAATTCATTTCTGTTGTAATATTGATTTAGTGTCAAATCTCAAATAAACTATTATCTCGGTTTTATTTGATTGTGCTAGTATTCTATATTCATTTAAATATCTCACTTGGTTGGATAATTCTGATCCAGATTTAACATTATTTATATAATACTCAGCCACCTTAATAAATATATCTAAGGTGTAATAAATAATCTGAGGTGTAATATAGAATGTTTATTTACTACTTATTACGTTTTAGTGTGGTATTATTTCATTTTCCAATTCTGTATTAGGAATATCTCACGTTGTAGCTTATTTACTAGTTTTGAAATGATTTCTTCATAAAGGGCAAAGAAGCAATTGTTGTTTATAAAATAATAAATTAGTATTCAAATAATCAAACTATTTTCATATTTATTAATGTGCTGTTGGTTCTCTCCATTTTGGAATTTGAAAGTGAATGTTAATAACTCTAGTTTACCAATACTTATTTAAAGCAGGGCATCTTTGTAAAATATCTTAGGGAATACATTTAATTGGATAATTTTTTTAATTATTTAATAGGTATAGTGTTTTCCATGGTATTAAACCTTCTGTATTTAAACCCCTTTCTTGTTGAAAAAAGACGTTTTTAAAAAAATGTATTTCATAAATAAGAAGAGCAATTACATTTTGTATAGAATAATAAATTAATATCAAATTTTGGACTAAACTTGTTTTTGCTTTTTTTTAATTGTGCTGTTTTTCTACCATTTTGGTTTAAAAATCTCCTTAATTGATCATCTTTGAGTATTCAATATATTTTTTTAAAACAAGTTTATTAATTTATCTTTTGGGATTATTTTTGTTTTTTGGGGTTTAAATCCAAAAAATACTTTTTGGCTTAGTACCCTTTTTTTCTTTAAATCGTACGTGGTTGATGTTTTAAAATTGTTTAGTTCATAAATGGAAGAGAAAATTTAATTTTGATAGAGAAAATTAGTATCAAAATTTCCAAACTTGTTCTTTGGTTTATTTTTATTTTCTTGGTTCTCTCCCTTTTAAATTTAAATCTACAATTCAAAACTGATACATATTACCAAATTTATTATAATAAAGACACGTATTTAACTAAACTTTGGTTTTAATTAGAACTGAGGATATTATTTTAATTACAAGATTTTTTGTTATTTGTGTTGTTAAACCCGCAATTTCTATTGAAATTGGTAAAACAAAGGGCAGATATGGGTTTTAAAAATTTTTTTATTTCAAAAAAGCAGGAAAAAATGCATGTATAGAGTAAAAATTTAATTTAAATAAAACTATTGTTGGTTTTATTTTTATTGTGCTGTTTGGGCTCTTTATTTTTAATTTGAATATCTGGTTGGTTTGAACAACCCTTTTCACAAAATTTTATAAATCAAAACCCTTTATATATTTATCTTTTTTGTAATAAACATTATGGAATATGTACTTAAATATTTAACATATTTTTATTTGGTTTGGGCCTCTCAAATTTTATATTCGAAAATCTACGTGGTTGCATAACTACGAAGTTTTAAAAAATTATATATTTCAATAATTACAGGAGCAATTAAATCATGCATAAAGTAAATCAATTATCAATTTATCTTTAGTGTTATAAACTAGTATTGAATGTGCATTCAATTATTAAATAGATTTTAAATATTAGTGCTCGTTGGTACTCTTGCATTTCCTGTTCGAAAGATGATGATGTTTCATAACAACGAAGTTTTAATAAATTATTATTTAATAAATAACAAGAGCAATTAAATCGTCTATAGCGTACAAAATTAGTTCTAAACATCTATTAACTATGTTCCTAATTTTATGTGATTGTGCTCGTTGGTTCTCTGTATTTTCGAATTTGAATATGTGGCTTGGTTCGATAAATCTGATGCAGTTTCATCTATGTTTATATAATACACGGCAACATTTATCAATTTATCTTTAGTGTAATAAACTAGTATTGAATGTGTGTTTAATTATTTAATAGATTTTAGATATATCGTACTCGTTTTACTCGCATTATTTTATTTGAAAAGTGTCCGTGGTTACATAACTACCAAGGTCAACAATTTATTATCTCATAAAAGAGAGGGGCAACTAAATCATGCCTAGAGTAAAACAATAGTTCGATATGTCTTTAAACTATCTTGTTAGTTTTATGTGATTGTGCTCGTTTGTTTTCTCTATATTCCATTATTTTGTATTATGTTCGGTGTTGCGTCATGCCTACTGACATTGTCATTGATTGCCTGAAAATACATTCTTATTAATTCCAATTTGTGGCAATAAATTAGCAATAAATGATTTGAGGGGTTTCAGTTGAACTCCGACTAGAATTTAACTTATGTGTGTGCTAGCTTGACGTCAAGCTAGCACATACACGTTTTCTCCACCAAGAAAGTGCGAATTAATTCAAAATTTTGGCAATAAATTGGCAATTAATTAGCAATAAATGATTTGACATGTTTCGTGTCGGTGTGGTGACTTGGCTGTTCCATCTTGACGCATTTAGGCTTGAGGATCTTTTTCATGCAGTAAATCTCTAAATGATGCCTCTGAGCTAAATTCAAATCGCCTGTTTCGCCGCCCCTTCTTTCTCGCATGGTTGGTGAAAGAAGTGTAGCGAAATTTACGTGGTCTGACGGAAAGAACAGGTCTCATCGCCTGAATCTCGCCACGTAAATATGGCACTTTCAATTCAATTCAATAACGGTCATCTATTCTTATGATACTTTTTGGAGTAAATAGAAAACTAGAGGTGGTACATAATGCCACAGACTTTCTCGTAGAAAAGATTTTTAATTTCCTTGGTGTAGACTGGTACTGTACAGTCTTGTCTCTCCTTGCCTGCTTCCATCTTTTGCGGCCCAAATTACATTTTTTTTAAACTTTCGCAACTTTTCGGTTTTCAAATACTAGACACTAATTTAAATTTTAAGCATATTAAAGAAGCCTATAACGTCGACCTAAATAGCAATTTTCATTGAAACATTTGAAAACGTTTTTAATAAAATGACAAATATTCAATACTGTGAATGCAAAATTTGAAGCTTTTTTACAGGAATCTATTGAGTTATCGATAAGCTTCATTCAAAGTTGAAGCACTTCTGCTCAGAATGTGCAATAATGTTTACAAATAGACGGAAATAGTCATATTAATGGCGTGAGAGAGAAAAAATACATTTGTGTAATTTTTGAAAAAAAAATTTTTCAAATTAAAATTTGGAGACATTTTAGAGAAAATGGCGTTTGAGCGTTTCCGAAAATACGGAATTTTTACCTCATTAAAGAAAAAACTGTTAAGTTTTCGAGAAATTTTACTTCATATTATTTAAAATACAGGTACTTCTAATACAATACGTGAAGAAATTGCCTGTCGAAATTGTCGACCTAAGAGACATGTCAAAAAAATACGTTTTTGTAAGAAACAAAGTGGTACACCAAAAACTACTTAACGTCATATTAAACAGTCCGATAAGCACCATCCATTGAAAATAAAACTTGAAGATAAAATTTGGAGCCATTTTTAAGAAAATGGCGTTTGAGCGCTTCTGAAAATGGGGGATTGGGAGCTCGTTTTCGCCGGAAACTGTGTTTATGAGAAACTTTATTTCACATTAATTAAAGCACATGTACTCATGAATATAATAATATTAAGAAATCGCATCTAATGTAAATATTACCGACGTGAGACACAAGTAAAATAATAATATTTTTGTAATTTTTTAAAAAGAAAATAATTTAGCAGAATTTAGAAAAAAGAAAAGATCAGTTTAGCGTTTATCTTATCGTGTAGGTTTCGTTAAGCATTAATCGTACCAAAAGTTTAAAGATATAATTTGGTGCCATATTTGAGAAAATCTTTTTGTAATATTTAAAATTGCAAATATTGCACGGACTATTGCACGAAAACCTAAAATTTACAAAAAAATCCACATGACCTTAATGAAAGAATTATTTATTGGCAACAAATTTCATTTGAATGAACAAAATTTGTATCTTAAATATTGCAGTTGTAAGAAGTTGTCGAAGAAAATGCATACTTTTAGAATTTCCGAAAATTCAGAGTTAATCCTGAAAATCTAACCAATGCCACCTTTATAACTGTATTATCTTCCTGAGTCCAGTGGGGTTAAATTTAACACCAAACGTTTAGAAATTTTCTGGACAAACGCTACATGCGCCACTTGTTTAGAAAGTTCACAGTTGTGCCGATAGATTTCTGGACAAATTGTAGTTGTTTAATTGTTCGCTCCGAGGTGGGGAGAGGGCCTTGGTGGATGTATACCCACTCTCACAGAATATTGGTGATGCCTTGTGCGGCCAAATCTGGCTTTTCCACAGCTTGGACAACCATCGCTGGACATTTACCAAACCGGCCAAGGCATCCGCCTATCTTTGGGTTTTCCCAAGTTTCAGACACGTCCCCTTCCCCCCCTCGAAGATTTTCCCCCCAGTTACCCAAAAGGCGGGCAATTTCTGGGGTCGGACGCTCCCTCGCTAACGTGACGGGGGTAACAGGAGGGGGGGGGTGAGGGGAAGGGGGGGTAACAGGAGAGGCACAGAAACAAACGGATTGGTGCGCGGGGGGAGGATCACCCGCCAATTCACGGGACGTTGGCCGAACCTGGACGCGACAAACCCAAAGGGGCGGGTAGGGGCGACTTTTTTATCTTCTTTAATGAAAATGAAGTCTAATTTATGGTATCTAATATTGTAGAAATTTTGTCAGATTAAATTAATAGTATTGAAAGTTTTGTTTACAAACTATTTTAAAATGCTAATGGTTCTAAAGAAAGAAACACTAACTATTACAAATAA
Source organism: Teleogryllus oceanicus (assembly GCA_964035755.1). Classification (NCBI taxonomy): domain Eukaryota; kingdom Metazoa; phylum Arthropoda; class Insecta; order Orthoptera; family Gryllidae; genus Teleogryllus; species Teleogryllus oceanicus. Next base: position 113,482,761 of record CAXIVR010000002.1, read on the forward strand.
TTTTCGGAAACACAATATAAATTTACAAAATATACACATTTCCTATAAACAAATTGAAATTCATGTTCACGTATTTAAAAACTTGTTTTTTGACATTATTCCCCTTTTTTGGAAAAAAGGCAAAACACACATTTTTTTACGATTATGAAAATGTAATCGCCCATTTTTCTATAGGAGCAGGTGCATGCAAACAGTGATTTCGTTAATAAATTTAAAAAATTGCGGGTGCCCCAAGTAGATTATCATTGAAAAATTGCTATTTTAATATTGTTGACTATTTGTAAAATTTTTGAAATTTATTGTGATAATCGGTGAAAAGGAAGTAGGAACCTTCATTAAAATATTTCGAAAATATAATTGTCTTATTCTTCATATTTTTTCAAAATTTTTTTTCTGTTACACCTGGAAATTATATTTTCCCTTAGTGATATTTTTATTTATTTATTTTTTAAGGTTTTAAGGAAACAGTACAAATCTGATATCCGAATGGGCCTAAAATAATTAATTATTTTCAACATATCACATTGCATATATTTGAAAAATTGAAATAATTGATATCTTTAATAAATAGCTAATAATAAAAACAGAAATTTTTAATTTTTTTTAATTTGTAAAATCTACACTAATTTAAAATATTTTCTTAAATTTTTTTTGAAAACCCAGTAGAAAAAAAAGAATAAATTTAAATTACAATTTTACAAATAATGAAATTTTCTTAAAACGAGCTGTTAAAAAAGAAAAAAACGTTTGAATAAACTTTAAAAAATTGAGTATTTATTTAAAAAAATTTAAAGGGGGACAATTTTCAAAAAAATATTTAAGGCCAGTTTTTCCCGAAGTATTATTTTTCCCTTTTTAGGGGTTTTGTATGCCCTTAAAACATTTTTGGGGGTTTTTTTCGATTCAAGAAGCTCTCCCGCAATTCAAACATCCGGAAACCTTGACACGGTTATCGATATTAAATAAGAAACGGTTTTTTTACGGAAACACCCCGTCCTTGTTTTTAACGTTTAATTTGAAAAAATTTTAGCATGAAGATATACAACAAAAATTTGTGCTCATAAGATCCCAAACGAATGCTTTTTCGAACCTGAAAATACTTTTGGGTTTTAGATCATCAGGGAAAACACAAGAGATTAATGAGACACAAGTTCTCAAATCTGAAAACTAAACTACATTTTTTTATTATTTTCACGAAATGAAATTTAAAATTTCTTTAATAAAAAAAAAAGAATTTTATTGTGCTCAAATATCTTTCAATTAAAAATATTTTTCCCAAAAAAATTTTCTGAAAATTAGTATAAAAAGTCAGATAAAATTTTTTTATTAATTACAAGTTTAAAAAAGAGTAAAACAGTAAAATGACTAATTTAAATGAAATAAATACAAAGACAGTTTTAAATCAAAAGCAAAATTAGTTAAAAAAGGATGTTAAAAATCACCCCCTTCACCGTATTAGATTTATAAACCTATTCTCTAAGAAAGAAAAGTTAGGAGGACAGTGAGCATCTCTTCTATAGTCAAAGCACCTTTGGTTCTTTCATTATCCAGTGCACAGGAGCATCTTTACAGTAAGGCTGTTCTTCATTTCGGGGGGATAGGGTGCGAACTGCACGGGGTGCCCGGAAAAGGGGCATGCCGATCGAAGGAAAACTTTCTTGCCTCGGGCGGAAACGGATCAGAAAAAGCTTATGATCTGATTTTGAAAAGAGTTCTGCCACTCGTTTGCACCAAAACATCGTTGGAAAAAATTTTGGTGGAAAGGTGATATTCCCAAAAAGATGTTTTTTCGGTTTCTAGGCCAACTTACTACCTAGTCAGGGTTTCATTTCCATTATCCCCACGTGGCCGGGACACGGGAAAAAACGTAATTCAAATGATGGAGAAATTAAAAGGTATCTTCGATGATTTGATGTTGGATTTTGATGTAAAAGGTTTAAGAGAGAAAGGAAATGGAGACAAGGCGTAGCTTCCTGTTGAAGGGCCGGGTTCCCCCTCGACATAGATGTGTGTTCTGATGCCCTTACGTTTCCCCCCAAGAAAACCCCCAAACTAAAATCAATGGTCGTTATATGCCCTAGTAGTTAAAAAATTAAAAATATAAAAAAAACCCAAAATTTTCCCAAATTGTCAAAAATTTCACTTTTGAATTCAGACTTTCAATAATCTTGCCAATAAAACCTAAGGACTTTATTTCCGGGGTTTAATTAAAAAATGGAAATTTTTTAAAAAAAAATGAAATTTTCATATATTCTAATTCGATTATTTTTATAATTTAAATTTCAACTCCCCAGGATTTTACAATATTGCAATGATATTCATTGTCCCAAAACATATTTTATTACACTTTCTATTTGTTGGTAAAATAAACATATTTATTAAACGAGTACCACTAATTTAAAATTTTTTCTTTAATTTTTCATAGTTTTGCTGAGGAACAGGAGGAAATAATTGGCCAAATTAGTTAAGATTTTAAATATTTTACTATTTTTTAAACCAATTCAGCACATTACAGAAAAAAGATACGAAAAATAGTATTTAGGGGTTTTGAAGGAAAATTTTTTTGAAATCACGAACCCCAAAAAAATTTTTCCAAAAAGACTCTGCGAACATGTATTTATTTTTAGACTCGTTGTGGAAAAGGACCTTTACGCAGGGTCCCCAAAAAAATTAAAACATTACTGACTTTAAAAAAGTATTCTTTTTAAAAATTGATATTATATAGCAATTTCTTGGGGATTCTGAATCAATGATATTCCAAATTTCTGGAGGGTATGTTACATTATGCTCATATTTGCATTATTGAAACTTTCTAAAAAAGAACTCTTTCTTTTTATTTTAAATTTCATTCAAAACTATTTTATTACAAATTGTAGAAATGTCCCCTTTTTATTAATATCTCTGAATTTTTAAATTGAATTACTAATTTTTTTTCAAATTTTTTATGAACTTTTTCTTCTTCTCGGAAAACCAAATTTAAAAATGAAGTTATAAAAAATTGAAAATTTTTTTTCCAAATTTAAAAAATTGTTTTGCAGTGAAAGCAAAATTTTTCCCGTGAACGCATAATCTAAATTTTCCCAATTTCGACTTTCTTCTTAAGGAGTGAAAAGTTACGTAATGCTACGCGAAAAACGGCGTTGTCGGTAGAAAAACGCATATTACACCCCCTTGTGACAAAAAAGGGATAAATCCATTGTAATTTTTAAAAAAAAAATCCCCAAACGTGGTGTAGCCAGAACCCATTTTTTGTGGGTGGTTGATAGCGAAAAATCGACTGAGGTAAATGTCTGTCCGTCCGTCCCTAAACCCGCTAGCGGCTCCGTTCACCGATTTTCACCAAAATTATACTCCCAACGACTGGCTGATGCAACCCAATTTAAAACCGATATTCAATTGGGGGGGGTATTTTCATTACCCCGGGGGAAATTTTTTCAAATGTTCAAAAAAATGTCAAAATTTTTTTAAAAAATTTAAATAAAAAAAATTAAAATTTTTGGGATATTGGGAAGTACATTTAAGAGAATATTGTGGTCTCATTTTTGAAAACAGATTTTTCGTAAGTTTTCCCACAAGAAAATATTAAAATTTTGAGTTTTTTTCCCTTCATGAAATTTTTTCCAAAGATAAAATTTAAACAGATCATGTCAATTTTGAAACTTTTGATTTTCCCCAATAATTTTCCCGTGAAAATACGGGTGAGAAAGTACGCGCTTTTTTAGCATCACTTGTATTCTTTAAAACTCTCCTACTTCTAGAAAAGGCTCTTCTCGAATAATTGCAAGCCCCTTTCTAGTTTAATTATACAATGGGGATGAAGATGCATGAAGAAAAGAAAAAATATTTACTTTCTTTTTTAAAGAAAAGTTGCATTCTATTAAATTAAAATTATATTATATTAATATATTTTATTTTCCCTATATTATACATTTTATATTATTTATATATAAATATTTTAAACATAAAAGTAATCTGAAAACGAAAAAATATATACTGAAACGATTATGTTCTATTTAGCATAGGTTTGATTTTTTTTAACACGTGGCAATTGAAACACAAATCTTTTTTAGCCAAAGGGGGAAGAAAGGTACGCTGTCGGTTTCTAACTTGGAGTTCAATCCAGAAGGTGATTTTTTCTTCTGTTACGGGGTTTTTCAGAATTTGGTCCAAAATTTTTTTAATTTAATTAAATTTTTTTGAAAGACTTGGGGGCCCAAAAAGGGCCGTTTTCGCCCATCAGTACGACACTAGAAGCCTGTTCTGTACCAACTGACCGAGGCGCTGGTGGCCCCATTTTGGGGAATTATATTTTTTTTGAAAAATTAAAAAAAGTTTTTTAAAGACTACAAAATTGAAAATAGAGTCTTTGGTTGAAAACTTTTTTCCCTTTCATGTAATATTATATTGGGGATGAATTAGAGAAAAAAGTATGTGCTGTGTAGTTCAACTACTTCGTTGTTTACATTGGCATTATAATTTTTTTAAAGAAAATCAATCAACTATTTTGATAATTAAAATATTGTTAGCATTATATCATTAAGTTTGGTTTAAAAGCTGAATAAAATGAAAATTTGTCCAAAAACCTTATTGTGTTAATTGGATTAAAAAAATATTACTTGTTAATACTACGCGGTTCTGATTTCAGCTGGGTTTAAAGACGAGTTACAGTTCAGTCTTATCGCAATGGGGAGATAAATTGAAGATAGGGGAAAAAAGCATTTCGCAGGATAAAGCTCCCGAGCCCCCAAAAAAGAATTCGAATCAAAATTTTTCCCCAAAGAACCATAGAAAGATCGCGCGATGATTCCCATTTTATCAAGAATGTGAGTTTGCTGAACCGGGAAGTAAATGTTATCATAAGAAAAAAAATGTCAAGATAAATTATTCACAACACCCTAAACGGGGCAAGGTACCCTGTGATAGCTCCGTGGATTAAACGGGTAGTAGATAGAGGAATGGCCCCGGATCAAACCTGCCGAATATATTTTTTTTTTACCTGATCCTGGAACACTTTAAATACATCATCACGAAGACATTCCAAAATTCTTGAAGGAGGGAAAAACTTTTTTTGTAAACATAATGGATTATATTAAGATTGTGTGCTGGATCTTGTTTTCCCAAGCAAGGGACGAAACGAAATTTGGAAGAATACCCAAATATTAACAGGTCTCAATTGCAATATCATTATCATATTTTTGTAATCGTTAGAAATAATATAAAAAATTCTGTCCCAAGTTGTATAATCACTAGTAATTTAATATTTAAAGTTCTGAGATAATCAGAATCATAACAAGTCTGTGGGTTTATTAAAAAATTTTGAAATGGTAATTTCTTGTTCTCTTATTAATTTAGAAAGGAATATGATTTTTCAGTTTAAAAAGTTTTTTAGAGACTTTTCGAACTCTTTAAAAATTCCCTTTTTGTTTTTGTCTTTTGATAAATCAACCCGAACGCACCCCTTTAATTTTTTGAAACAATTGATTTTTTTCTTTTATGGTTTTTTAAATTTTTTTAATAAGTTTTTAGGGGAGCCAATTTAAAATTTTAACTCCAAAAACATAATAAAGTACGTTTTGACGGGCTGGAAAGAAATCAATATTTGTTTTTTTAAATTTTTCCCCTTTTTTAAATAAACAATTTTTTAAACGGCTTATTTTTAGTGCGGGGTAATGAGACTAGGTGCCCATTCAATAAACCCCTTTTTACAAAGAAAAAAAGGAATTTTTAATTATTTATTATACCCAAAGATTATTCGCTATGTTGTGTAGGTGACCCAATGCAAAACCTCATTTAGTCTCAAATGGGAAAAAAACAAGGGGGTGCAATTTTCGGATCTCAAAATGTCGGGGAAAGTCGTTTTTTTAAATCTTAAAAATTTTATTATAAAATTCATAAATATGATAACGGATTTAGATAAATAAATATATTATCATGTTTTGTTAAAACATCAGTTGCCCAATATTGCTTTTTCCAGAAATTGTACTGTTGAGAACGAATATGTTTGGAGAATATGTTTCTTTTGTTTTAAAATGTTACCTCAGAGAAAAAGGAAAAATTTACAGAACAAACATTTCGTATTCTAGAACATTAAGGCTTGAGATTACTGAGAGCCCAAAAACTCTCTCGGTGAAATCGTTTGACCGGTTTTAAATCGATATTGACGATCGAGTTCTGCGCGATGCCTTTTTTTTCTGTTCCGCCTGTTTTCCCCTAAGTGGGGTTTAAAAGAAAAGAATGTTTGGGAAAATACTTGTATTTATTTATTGCTTATAAGATCTTTGTGAACATCTTTAATGAATTAGTTTGATCCCTTTATTACAAATTTTATACAAATGTGTATTTTTTAATTTTAGTTAGTAAGAATTTAACCTAATCTCGCTTGGAATTAAGATAGTGAACGTTTTGACATACATTTTGCATTCATTTCCCAAAAATTTTACAACCTGTATTTTTTAGGGAAATGAAATATGAAAAATTTTACCCCGTTCGTTAGTATTCCATATTGTGACCTGATAACCGTTTTAAATTGAGTACAAAGATGAATTTTCGGGCAGGAATAAAACCCCGCATCGTTCGATTTCGCCCAGTTGCTCTGACCACAAGTTTCCCGGAAAAAATGCGTTTTACATTTGGGGTTTTTGGGGTTGTATTCCCACGCTTTTGATATTTTAGCTTACATTTACGTGTCAGGGGAAAGGTTTGGACATTTAATAATTGATATCGGGGATTTTTACAAAACTCGTCCCAGTTTGGGACAAATTACTCGTGTTTTTTTGATTACATAAATACATTCTTTTTAAATGAATCTTTTTGAAAAAATAAACCCCCTTGAAATGACAATCAGAAAGCAGAAAATTCTCGTATTTTTTTGTATCTCACCTTTGGAACTGTGTAAACGTTTGAGGATTTTGAACTATGATAATTGTTATCTCAGCACAAAACAAAACTTTTCTTTTTCGTAACCACGAAAATACGTAGTATACGTGTACATTCGTATGTGACGTATATTCGAGTATATTTGGGATACGTAGTATAAGAAAGTTTGTAATACAGCGGAAAATCGATTTCGGATTAAACGGTAATACACGTTTTGGGGTCGAAAAAGGGTTTATCCCAAAATCCGTCCATCCGTTTGGGGTCACACTAGCGCCTAAACCACCAGATCCCCTTTCCCAAATTTAGAAACCCCCGTTTTTTTCCAGGAAATGGGAAATTTGAAAAAAACTTTTTAAATTTGGGGGGACTTTTAAATGAAGCCTTCACATTTTCAAAATTTTTCAAAACCTCCTAATTTTCTGGGGAAAAAAATAAAATACACTTAGAAGGATAATAGTTCCCAATTTTTATGGGTTTAAATCTGAATTTTCGAAAATTTAAAGTTTGAACATTTTGGGGCCACCACAACTAAAAATTGAAAACAGATTTGTCTTTCAAATGAAATATTTGTCCATAATTCGTTCTTGCATAACAATCATGTAGGGTTTTTTAAATGAGGGTTTTTTTGCAAAAGTGAACAAATTTTCTTTTTAAAGAATTTTTAAATCAAAACTGCAATGAAACCGTTTTTTTTTTCTTACTATTAAAACCAAAAACCCATTTTTGGGAAAACGTACTTTTATGTTTCTTTCGTTGCGAAATTCCTGTCTTCAGCTAGCAAAAATCAACAAGTATCACTGTCAAACATCCTAATATTAAAGATTGTATAAGTGACTGCAGGGGACGCATGTAGTTCAGGTGCTTGTTTGAAGAACTGAAGACTCAGCACGTCCGGCCTGTTCATAACTTTTTTTTTTTGACTATGAGATTTTAAAATACTTTTCTTTCAATAATTTAAGGTATGCATTTGGTTTGTTTGAGATTTTCAAAACGAATGAAATGTTAATATGAACATTTATTATAATTAAAAAAAACATTACCAATAACAAGAAAATAAGAGTTTATTTTATATAAATGTGAGTAGATGAACAAAAGATAATAACTGCGTAATGATAGTGATTTTTCTTAAGTCAATAAATGTTTCAATTTTGAAATTTCTGCAGAAAAGAATTCGAAATTTGGGGCCCTGTCGAAACTTTCGTAGCCCAACGTTATCTCTAAAAATCCTCGGCAGAGGGGATAAGGGTTGAGCGTCAGGCTGGGAAACCGAACGCAAAAAAATTTCATAGTACTGAACTGAAACATTCTTAAGTAGAATTAACTATTTTTTAAAAAAGGGGTTTCTTTGCTTTTTTATTTTTCTTATTTTATTTTAAAATTTAAATTGCGAAGTGCGGAAAGCAAGAGTTTTAAGACAAAAATTGTAAGATTCTTTAAATTGAGTAAGTTTTGGGAAAAGTTAGTATCTGTGTTGGTAGGCAACGCTTAGGTTGGCTTCCAAGGAACGCGTTTCAAACCGAGATATCAGCGGTTTTTTTCTAGACGAGCAATGAAAAAAAATTTAATAACGATGTCGGAATTTTAAAATTCCTTTTTTTTTCAAAAGATCCCCCAAAAATCGGGAAAAAATTTGATGTACTTTTGATTACTGGTCGTTTACCAGATCATTCACTATCCATATTTTCCGTTCATAGGCCGTTTTTGGTTTTAATTGGAGTCTTTTTCCCTTTCCCCAATTAAAATTTACGTCCTTTGTAATTAACTTTTTTTTTTTGTGTCCCCTGTTCTTTGTAAAATTTTTTGCTAAATTTTTTTTTTGCTTTTAAAAAATTTAAAAAATGCTTAACTTGCTATACCAAAATATGAAGAACTAGAGGTGCTACAGAATGGGACAGACTTTCTCGTAGCAAATGTTTATAATTTTTTTGGGGCTGGGTTTTAAAGGGTTTTTGCCAACTCACATAAGGGTTTTTGCCCTTCTCTTGCCAGCTGAATCATCGCCGCACAAAATACATTTTTTTACATTTTTTCAACTTTTGGGTTTAAAAAAGCTCTTTTTTCCCGAAACTATTGAGTTTTTGAAAACTTCCTCAAAGTCATTTGAAACATTCTACTCACAAGTTAAATAATCTATAAAATCTATTCAAATGCTATATTAACAGCGGAGGGATTTTCAAAAATTCATTTTTGTAATTTTTTAAAAAAAAATAAATAAAATTCTCTTTAGTATGGGTAGTGATTTGGCATTCCAACCAAAAAATTTTAAAAAAAAATTTGGGGCGTTTTTGGGGAAAAACTTTTTTTTAAATTTTAAATTAAATATTGCCCCCATATCGGGGAAAACAACTAAAACTTTAAAATTCATGACCTTATTAAAAGATCTAAAATAAAAACATTTCATTGAACAAAATCTCTATCTTTTAAATTTTTTAGTTGTAGTAAAAGGGAAAAAATTTAAATTTTTGCGATTTTTCAAAATTCGGGGTTAACTGAAATTGGGCATATTTTACCTTTTGCATTTTACATGGAAACAGTCCTTGAAATTTTCGAAAAAAATTTTGGGGCGTTTTTTAAAACAATTTAAAAAGTCCGGGGGAAATAGTCCCCCAAAAATTAATGAATGTTTTAAAACATAGCTTCAGCTCAGGTGAAAAAACAGGGTTTCTTCAATTTGGAAAAAACGTATGCAAGGTTTAGGGGCGGGAGTTGTATCAGACGGGCAGACAGACATTTTTTCCAATTAGTTTTCACACGGGTCCACAAAATGGGAAATTTTGGCTACACCGCGTGTTAGAGGGCTTTTTCTTAATTTGCCTTTTTGATTTAGTTTTTTTCACCAGAGCGGCAATATTTTTTGCAGAAAAAGGGAGTTTTTTTGCGCAGCATTATTAAAATTTCTTCGTATATTATTGTATATACGTAAGTATCGAAAAGTAATATGTAAGTGTTTGTTAACATGGTCCGCAGATAAATTTAAGGGAAAAAGTTTGAAATTGAAAAAAAAATTCTTTTTAAAAACCCTGTATTTTTTAAATTTTGATTATTTTTGGGGAAATAAATATGTTTATATGCCCATTTCTAACATTCTGAAAAGGTACATTGTTGTGAATGATATTGATTAATAAAAAGTCCATTATTAAATATTTTTTCAATCATTCATTCAAGAGTATGCTCAACTATTTTACTAAACCATCAAACCCGGATCCAAAAAAAAAATGGGTCACGTGCCCTTTCTTCATCCTAAAAATATTCATTTTTTTCTCATAATGAACTAGGGGAAACTAGTAATGAATATGAAATGAAGATCTTTTATTTATATAATATTATTTCATCAGAAACAGTTCTTTCCCTTTTAAATTTACGTTGAAATACTTTTTACATTATTTTAAAACACCCACAAGTCATGGATAGTAAAACAAAATGTTGGGGTTTGATTATGCATAATCCAAATAACTAAAAAAAGTTGGTGGGTATGTTTTAAAACTTCGAGAACCCAAAACCTTTTTAAATTTATACATAAGGTTTCCGCTTTTGGGGTCAGCGTATCACTTGAAAAAAAATAGAAAAATAATTTTTTTTTTTTCTGTAACATTTAACCCCAAATTAAAAAACATAAAAAAAGGGGACTAAAATAAATAAAAAGTCAAAAACATTTTAGGGGAAACTAAAAAAATCAAAGAAAAGGATATTTCCGTAGGAAAAGGGAAATTTAAATATCGGGTTAAGAGAGGGGGACTAATAATATTGCTTTTTTAAAAAATAAGCTAGGGAAGGAATTTAAGACTTTTAAATTTTTTTAAAAAAAATTTTGAAAAAAACAAAGCAATATAAAGCAATGGGAGAGCTGTGAGTATAATAAATTAGAATTAAAATATAAAAACTCTGGGTTAAAAGCGGGAAATAATTTGGGGACGATGTTGTCAGATACTGTTTGATAGAATACTAAACGAAGAGATTAGACAGAAAAAATTGAGAGACAAGTGATCGAAAATGTAGAATCCAAAAAACTCCAAAGGTATGTGCAGAATCAGGACAGAATATAAAATTTTCTTATTTAAAAAAAATTAATAAACAAAGAAAATTTGATTATTTTTTGAGGGGTCCTTTAGATCAAAATCGATATTATTTTGGATTTTTGATTTCAAACTTTTTTAAATTTTTATGTCCTTTTTAATGGAACAACCTTCCGAATTGACAGGTGGGAAGTAAATATTGTATTTAGGTAAAAAAAAAAATGATTGAATTATTTTTAAAAAAATTGACGGACTGAAGTGAAAAGAAAATGACAAATAGTAAATTCACATTTTTTTGTTACCGGAATAATGTCAATTCCCCAAAAAAACTATTTTCGATCCAAAAACATATGTGGGGCTTTTAAACCCGGGAAACCTTTCCTTTTGGGCGATAAATAATTCACCGGAAAATGTTGGAGATGGAGAATGACAGAAAATGTAATTAAAGCCAGTGGGTTTGTCAGTATTCCAAAGGCAGATTTTTTTAAAAACCCCGACATTTTTCATTTTTCCTATGGTAAACATGTATTCTGGGGTTTAAAGTTGAAATATCAGATCATTTTTGGGAAATTCTAAAACTTAAGAAAAGGGGAAAGCAATGGTGACCCTGAAGATTTTTACGAACCCAACAGCGATAGCCCCGTTTCCCCTTTTTCCCGACCGATTAAAGTGGTCAAAAGGGGACCAAATGCCAATAATTATAAAATTTGTTATTTTGTTATTATTTAGATTTTTTTGTAAAATCGTTCGCAAAATACTTTAAAGAACACAAACTATCAATCAATGGGGAAACATTTTAAAAAGTTACATTTTAATATATGAATTTTCAAAAATAAAAATTGAGTTTTAGTTTTTAAAATTTAATAACAATTTTATCTTTTAATTTTTTTAAAAAAAAACCAAAATAAAAAAAAAAAAAATTTTAATTTTTAAAATTTTTTAAACCCTTAAAAAAAGGCAAAATTTCTAAAAAATTTTGAAAAAATCCAAAAAATTGGTTTTGTATGAAAAGTAAAAAAGTAGTGGAAAATTTATTTTAAAATATTTTTAAAAGATTTTTTTTTCTGATTTTCGTGACAAGATTTGAAGTTTGACAAAATTTTGAAACATTATTAAAATTACAATTTTGAAATAATTTTTTTACCGGGAACCCAGTGATTTTTTAATGGATTAGCAAAAAACAGAGTTGGCATAGGTCATTTTATCTAGAAAGAAAAGATTTTTTTTTTTTTTTTTTTTTTTGGGGATGATTCAAAAGAAAAAAACTTTGTGTCATTTGTTTTTCTCGAAAATAAAAATATTCAATGTAAAAATATACTTGCATAATAATATAAAATATTTAATTTTATTTGCGTTGGGTTTTGGGAAAATATCATAAATTAATTAATAAATTAATTGATATGATTTTTTTTTTTTTAAAATGTTTTTATGTGTTTATTTTTATTTTTGTGTGTGTGTGTGTGTGTGTGTGTGTGTGTGTGTGTGTTTTTCCCCCAATGTTCCCAATAGACGAAAGCTGGGGTTTCTACCTTTTCAAACATTAAGATATTAAAATGTTATATAAGAGTCTATGTCGTTTTTTTGATTTCACGCAAAAAACCTCAAAAACATACACATTGGGTTTTTTAAATTTGGGAAAAACCCCGAAAATGCAACACCCAACGAATTGAAGAGGGAATTTAAATTTTGATCCAAACAAAAGATCAATAATCATTCATTTTTACAGCCTTCCCAATTTGTCGGGTAAAAACTTTTTTGGACTAAAAGGGAATTTAAATTTTAAAAAAGATTTTATAATAAAAATTTTTTTTAAAATTAAGCCGGGAAAAATAGATTTTTAATTGGGGGCATCTGGAAAATTTATGATGAAGTATTTACAACTGAAAGCTGCTATCTCGAGGGTTTGTGAAAAAGACTTAAAAATTTCTTTTAAATTTTTAATTTTTTTAATAAATAACAGGTTGAAAGCATACAATGAAAATTTTTTGATTTTATATTAAATATTACAAAAAAACGACGAAATTTGAATGGAGTTTAAAATTTGTCATTTTATTTAAAAAACCTGTTTATAACATTTTTAAAAATATGTTTTACTGGAAATTGCATGCCTTTATTTATGTCATTAAATGTATATACAAAATTTATGAAAAACTGTTGGTTGATTTAATATTATATTCAAATATTTACTATAATATAACTCGCCATCACCGCCTTTTTGTAATGTTCAAGATGAGTAGTCCGCCTCCCTGAAATGAAGCTAAAGCGGATTGGTCAGCTCGATCCCGCAGTGGGGCAGGGTCGGAAAACTCTGGAAAAGTTCGGCTCAGGACATCGCCCATTTTTGTGCAGCGAGGTACCTCGAGCAAAGCAATGCTTCAAATTTTTCCCAGAAAGGTCGTACAGCCAAACCCTAAAGGGGAAAGATAATTGTTTTATTGTAGAGAACTTAAACATGAGAAAAATGTTCTTCTCAAACACCTAAATGTTCTAATTGTAATGACTTACACAAATTTATTGATATAAGATGTCAAGTATATAAAAAATACCACAGAAATTAATAAGATTGTGGCTTATAATAATATATTCTACAATGATGCAAAAAAACAAATTCTTGGACAAATTGAAGCTCCTTTACTTAGAAAGAAAATTTTCCTGAGCTAAAACGCACCACAGATTTTTAAAAGAACAAATATCGTATCTACGTCTCATCGGTCAAGTTAGTTAATGCCTTATTTTAAGTGGCAAGTCTCGGGCCAACAGACCCGCTCTTCCCTCTAACCACGCAAATTTTAATACGCACCTTTCACCACCTAGCGGAAAAAGGAGGTATTTCTTGGGCGACGAAACTGGTGGATCTCAATTTTGATCACAGGCTTCTTTTAGGCTTGAGGATCGTTTACATGCAGTAAATCTACTGCATGGACAGACAACTACTTCCCAACCGAAACGCAAGGTGTAGATGATCTAGTTGAATCTCTTTTTCGCTCTTAAAAATCCACGGCTTTGATCGGGTTTGAACCCGCTAACTAGGGTACACTAGTCCGGTACGCTTACCGTTATACCATCGAATACGCGTCAAGTTCCAGTCGAAGTTCAAGTACAGTCAAGTTCCATGATTAATTCCGTATTGAAATTCAAAGATGTTGCAAGATTGATCCCAGAGGAAGAGCAATGTTCGTCTTCCGATTCTTCACTTCAAAATTGCGTTTCCAGTAACATTTCAAGCAATGTTCAAGTACCCTACCCGAAAACATTTCCGAAGTTGAAATATTAGGAATATCTGAAAGTGAACTTTTACAGCAATAGTATTCTTCTGTGAATCACAGCTCCCTCCCATCTACTGTTGCAATTAAATGAGCTAATCGACTCAGCAATGAGTCGTTGATGAATGTAAAGACGAATGGTTGCATCAAGGAAGTAAAAATAAAAATTAAAAAAAAATGGCAGGCAAATTTTTAAAATAATATCAAATAATAATTACTAATTAGAATATACCAAACGTTTCTTACCTCCACATAATAAAATAATAAAAATAATAAAACACATAATCAAATAATAAAACAAAAGCAATTGAATATAATAAAAATACTACCAAATCAACTAGAAAACCCCAGAGAATGTTGTTTTAAATATAACGATATAAATGTAAACGATTCGGCAACAGTGGCTAGTCTCTTTAACCAATACTTTTCTAGCATTGCTGCCGATCTCACAAAGGGTCTTCAGGCACAAAATTCAAACACAGACAGTTCACCCAAAATTTTAGACACAATGTTCGTTTCCGAAACTTCTTCCTATAAATTCTGAAATAATCAGTAAACAAAAAATAAATATTCGTCCGGTTTAGATGAATTCCCGGATTCTTTGTTAAAGACTTGTGCGTATGCCCGTTAACTCACATATTTAATGCATCTTCATGCACTGGAACGTTTCCCCATATTTTCAAAACAGCTAAAATTAAGCCGCTTTTCAAAAAAGGCAACAAAAATGAAATTCAAAATTATCGGCCCATTTCTATTCATCAGTTTTTCAAAATATTAGAGACTTTTTTACGTACGAATGGAAACCTTTCTCACTAAACACGACGCGCCTTCAGATTGCCAACATGGATTTAGAAAATCAAAATCAACGGAAACAGCTATAATTCTTGGCTGTCCGGGATTAGCCGCGTCATGGTCGATGGTGCTGACGTTTCGGCCAACTTGCTGTGGCCTTCTTCAGAGCTGTGCTGCTGAGCTCAGCAGCACAGCTCTGAAGAAGGCCACAGCAAGTTGGCCGAAACGTCAGCACCATCGACCATGACGCGGCTAATCGACAATAAATCAACGACTCGCCGCGGAAGCCTACGACTCTCGGAAACAGCTATATTTTCAAGCCGAAGACATCATTGATCATGACATTTTACTTTCAAAATTACCTTCATATGGAATCCGTGGTATTGCTCTAGATTGGTTATGTTCGTACATTAAACAATGATCTCAGAGAGTTGAAATACCTTACTGGAATGATGGAACATTGCGTACGCACCTTTCCGACTTTTTGCCCGTTGCATGTGGAGTTCCTCAAGGATCGATTTTAGGCCCTATTCTGTTCCTACTTTACGTAAACGATGTCCTCGACGATTCGAAACGGAAACGGTTCTCTTTGCGGATGATACGAACATCCTTTGCAATAAAGAAACCGTAAATAGTACAATATCAGATGTTTCAAATTGGTTCGAAATAACAAATTAATAGTAAACGAAAGAAAACGGTTTTAATGCAGTTTTCCATTTCAAATAAACAATTCTGTGCTCCATTGAAAATGAACAGTGTACCATTGACTGATGTTAAGGCAACAAAATTTTTAGGTCTCTCAATTCATTCAAACCTTAAATGGAACGTCCGTTTAAATGAATTGAACACAAAAGTAAGTTCATTATGCTACACGTTCAGAATTCTTGCAAATTCAGTTAGCCTTCATACTGCTCGTTGTGTATACTTCGCGAATGTTTATTCCCGCCTGAGATATGGCACAATATTCTGGGGAAATACATCTTATAGCTCCCAGACTTTTAGATTACAAAAACAGATTGTACGAATAATAACCAAATCCACCCACGTGATACATATAAGCCTCTCTTCATTAATCTAGAATTTACCATTACCGTGTCTTTTTATTTACAGATCAAGTGGTTTTGTAAAAAATGACTTGCTCAAGAGGCAGGAATATATTTTCAGAAAATGCGAAGTCTATTACTATAACACTCGACGTCAGAAATCATATTCATCAGGTGACAGTATCAACAGCTCATTACAAAATTCACATCAATACATGTACATTATTTTACAACACTTTGCCAGATGACATTAAACGATTAAATTCAATAGAAAGTTTAAATTCCAGAGTGAAATCGTTTCTGCTGCATAACTGTTTCTATACAATTAGAGACTATACTGAGCATCACAAGAAAAGTAACATTAATTTTAACAATGATACATAATGCATTATTTACCATTTGGACTGTATAAATGTGTATAAACAACCTGTAACAACTATTGTAATACAGCTTCCGGGTCAATGACCCCCATCGCAATCAGGTTTTTCGTCCAGTTTCCCTGATCCATTGAGCAAATGCTGAGATGGCCCCTTGTTTGCTTCTGAACATAAATGTGCTTCATTTTCTGTGACGTCTTCTAGAATTCAGTGGAAATACAATTATTCAAATTATCGTTTCCATGTTGTGGCACAGAAGTAATAAGACAAAATTTATTGCTTATTTATCCTTGAAAGTAGATTTTATTACATGGGAGTTTTTGTTTGTTTTCTCCCTTTAAAATTCAAAATTTATGTAGTGTATGACTTAGTGTAGGGATCACAGAATTTTGAAAATGTGCACACAATTCACTTTTCCCCATAGCACGTCATACGCAGTTTTTAACTGTTTTTGTGACGTAAAATAAATAAATAAATAAATAAACATAAATGAACGCTATTCGACTAAAAATATTACAGTGGAACTGTAGAAGCATAAAAAACAATCCTGATATACATCAATCGAAATGATTACGATATCATAATAGTTAGGAAACATGGTTTAAAACCTGAAGAGTTTCTCTTACAGAATTTTAATGCGAGTTTTGGTTAGATAGGGAATTTAGAGGTTTTTGTCAGAAAATCGCTGTCTCTCAGCGCATGATTACAATACTTTTTCTTCTTACGTATACAATTACGAGAAAGGAAGAAAAATTGTTTTTCATTATTTCTATTCAACGAAAAATTTTCAATCAATTCCAAAGGTGCAATAATCAGTAACATAAAATGAGATTTAATAACAATATGAAATGAACATGATAAGAAAGGAACCTTCGGTTCTTTACTTGGTATTCTTCACAAATCTATAAGAAAAACATAATAAAGTACGGCTTCAACAACATCTGAATATTATTGTTGAGAATCTATGAGAAAACCACGCCGGGCGCTGGTAACGAAAAAAGGGGTTCAACATCGTTGTGAAATGTAGAAAAATCCTTTAACTCGTGCTACAGAAACCAATGGTGGGTCGTTGATACAGAAAAATCGAATGACGGCGAAAAGCCTGTATGTTCGTGTGTCTGTTCTGTGTCTGTTCGTCTGTCTTGTACTCTTTCTAAAAAAAAATATATGACCTTATTGAAAGACTTATTTATGGACAACAAATTTCATTTGGAAAGAAAATCGTGTTCACTTTAGAGTTGTAGGAAAACGCGGAAAATTCAAACTTTTCCAATTTTTCAAAAATTAAGTACACAGAAAATGGAACCTATGTCACCTTTATAAGTGTACTCTACTCTTAGAAGAAATTTAAAGAAAAATTTGGGGCCATTTTTGAAAAAATTTTGAAAAACCACCTAAACGAATTAACGCTTGTAGGACACATTTTCCCGTGAAGTGGAAAATATAGTGTTTGGAAAATGCTCAGTTCAGGGAGATTTTTTAAAACTTTCAAATCAGAGGACTGAATTTCGAAAGAAGGAAGAACGACAAAGAAAAATTGAATACTCCTCATTCATTCTCAAATAATTCTTCAGTTCGAAGGTCTTTAATTAATGCTGCACAATGTGCGACCCATAACCTCACCATGGCGTTGTTCTAAGGCCTCACCCTCAAACGTTTTCTTATTTACCTTTTACTACATTAGCATTAACCATTGATTAGTTATAATAAAACATAAAGTAGCAAAGCACAACTATTTGTGCGTAATTCATCGTAAATCGCGAGTAAACCTACATAAAATATTGGTGGAAATGTAATACGCTCATCAAATTTCTTGTCAAAGTTTTCTCATCAAAGTTCAAAGACTTCCACAAAGTTCTTCATCAAAGATATATGTCATCTTTTATAGTGTAATACCGGCCAAAGCCGCCGTATGTTATATCTTTCCCATTAATGTCGCCAACAATGAACTCGGAAACACATCTCAAATATCCATAGTTGAATATTATAACAACGAAATATCAAATTTTTGTAATAAATGTTCCTTCAAAATTACGGCATTTTCTGTTTTTCTTTCGTGTTATATTTCAATACTATTATTAAAGAGAGAAAAACTCTCATTGGGATAATTTCAATTAAATCGATGCAACTCGGAAGAGTAACGTCGTGCGAATCGCGTTTACGCTCGTTTCTTCGTACTCAGAATTCATCTTGTAGAATTCATCTGCATTAGTACGGGGACTCCCAAATTTAAGAAAACGTTCATTGAATACATTTCTCCAATACATTACATACAATTTTTAACTGTTTGACATTAAATGAATGAAATATACAGCGTCGTAATAGCTCCATGTCCGTCCCGACAATCAGCAGAATCCAAAAGAAATTCAGAATGACAGCTCGTCAAACGGAGCGGGGGAAATTCAAATTTGCTATTTCAAAAATTTGTAAAATTATCTAAAGTACTTATATTTCTAAACAATTGGACGTGATCTTTTTTAAACGACTGATCATTTTAAAGGAATATTTGAAGATCTTTTTTTGATGAACACATTTCATTAAGGAAACAAACTATCTTCAGTATTTAAGTTGTAGGAAGACTGAAAGAATTGCTTTTGTTGCATTTTTCAAAAATTCAGTATATGAACAAACGAAAATCATCTGCGCCATCCTAAAACGTCCATTACGCTATCCGGCAATAAAATTTAATAAAAAAGTTCATGCCTTTAATTTTGAAAATGTTTCTGTGGTCTTTAGAGTACCATCCAACAATAAAATATTGATTTGGAATTCAGGGGCCTTGATATCATCTACATTGCTTGGGGAATATCAACTTTGGAGAAATTGCTTGAACAGTTTAGCCGCCAGCATTTTTCACAGAGGAGACGTTTTGCCATTAATCGTTTTTTTCTGATTAAATACCACCAAACCTGGATTCTGGCTACACCCACATGTTAAAGGATTTTATTCTATATTTATTAACTGAATTTATCCACTTATTTTGACACCAGGGCCCAAAATTACAGTTTTTATGTCGAAATTAGGCCGATTTCCGTAGCACATCTCATCTTACTTTCTCGTATACGTACGTATATACGGAGTAATATATGTAGTATAGAGAAAATTATGTAATGCTGCGCGAAAAAACGGCGAATTTTCGACAGAAAAAATTCATTGTCGGGCCGTGAAAACAAAGAAGTCTTTTTATAACGCAGCACAAATTCAATAGAAAAATCTCTAAAACGTGGTGTTACCATGCACCCTCTGTTTCGTAACTGCTTGTCTTCACCCATATATAATCCAACTGCACATCCACACTGCCCATGCACAATTGTAAACACTATGCCAATACTATCTGTACGGGATTCTTTCGAAATTGAAGAATCTCTTCGATGTGACTAGTCGGAGCTTTAAGATTAAAAAAACTTTTAAAATTTGAGGGTATATTACATGAAGCCCCCCGTCATTTTCAAAATTTTCTCAAAAAACGGCTCCAAATTTTTCTTTAAATTTCTTCTAAGAAAAGAGTAAAATACACTTGTAAATGCGTCATAGGTCCCATTGCCACAGTTAACTCTGGATTGTTTAAAATTTCAAAATTTTGAATTTTTTGCCGTCTTCCTACAACTCTAGAATTGAACACAGATTTTTCTTTCAAATGAAATTTGTTGTCCATAAATAGTTCTTTCAATAAGGTCATATATTGTTTTTGAAAATTTACAGACAGACATGAGAACAGACACAAGAACAGACACAAGAACAGGCACAATAACAGGCACAATAACAGACACACGAACAGACAGGCTTTTCGCCGTCATTCGATTTTTCTGTATCAACGACCCACAAAACTTCGGTTTCTGGCAACACGAGTTAAAGGATTTTTTTCTATATTTCACAACATGAGTTAACCCTTTTTTCGTTACCAGGGCCCGGCATTAACAGTTTTCCTCGTAGATCCTCAAGAATAATATTCGAATATTGTTGAAATAATGCTTTTATTATTTTTTTCTCATAGATTTGCGAAGAATACTACAAAGAAAGGAGGTTCCTTTCTTATTGCATTTATTTTATATTGTTAATAAATCTCTATCATTCTATTTAAGGATTTTTTCAAATTTGAAACTGGTAAATTTTTAGTTGAATAGAAACAACGAAAACATTTTTTCTTTATTTTCTGGTAATTACTTAGTAAGAAAAGAAAGTATTATAATCATGCGCCGGGAGACGGTGATTTTTCGACAAAAAACTCAATTTCGAGCTCTGGTAACGACAAAAGTGGATAAATGTTGTTCCTATGTATAGTAAATTACTTCCTCCAATAGTTTGTAACTATTCCATGTTTTGGGTCCTTGTTTCTCAAAAATCTATTTACGACAAAACGTCTGACTGTCTATCCGTCTGTAGTCCTTAACACCGCACGTTCTTTTTTAGTCAAATCTGTGATATATGGCAGTTTAAAATAATCGTACAGGCAGTGTCATGAGTTTCTGTAGTGAGTTAGAGGAGAAAGTTGTGAACGTAAGATTGAATCATCCATGGCGAATAATTTTATGAGTAGAAACAATTTTGCGGTTAAATGCATAGTTATAATCATTTGTATCCATTATAAATATCACATAAAGCATGTGTTTTAAGGCGCCACTACTTATTTTAGTGGGGTATTAAGGTCTTTAAAAATCACATAATATGCCGCTATTTCAATTTGACTTCAGAACGACTGCATGCGCTCCCGTGTTGAAGTCTATGTTATCGCAACTTTCATCTGTGATGTGTTTTCAACCTTTGGCGATAGCTGCCGAAAGATAAGAGCGGGAACTACATTTCCGTACAGCGAGTTCTAGAGAACTTATTTGGTTGAAAATATTTCTAGGTAAAATGAGCCATGCAGTTGCGTGGGTTTTATGTTTCCATTCTTAATGTGAAATTGATATCTTGACACATGTAGCACATTTATCTAATTAAAATCTAAGTGCATTGAATATCACGATTATATTCTTTCGCAATAAGTGTGCCTGGATAGTGTGATTAGAAGTGTCTGTGATAGTACAGTGCGGTCGAACCAGACTCAAACTTATGCGACCCAAGTTCAAATCCTAGTAACGCCGGAATTTTTAATCTCCACGTTTACTAGTGCGTCAAGAGATTACGTAATGCTGCAGAAGGATGAGCGAAATTTCTACAGAAAAACACGTTTTGTGTGCCGCCCTTTGAAAAAGTGATTGGTTTTGTATTAATTTTTGTATTATTTTCTATACACAGGGCTGGCAAAACGCTAGTTTTGTGAACACGAGAAAGTGATTTTCCAAAACCTTTGACAATCCGTAATTCTAGAGCCTAAAATAAATATGATTTTCACCTAAAATGGATATTCCTTGGACCGAACTGGTTATTACGAATCTTCAAATTTGAAACGAATCTTTAATTTTTGAAGGTACTATACACCAAACCACATTATATTTTTCAAATTTTCTCAAAAAGAGCTCCAATTTTTCTGTAAATCTATTCCTCGAAGCAGGAGACGTTTAAAAATGCCGTACGTTCAATTCTGGGCGAACGATCTGAATTTTCGAAAATTTCAAACAAATATTCTACAACATTGTCGAAAATCAATATTAATCGCCAGAGATTTTTGTTTCAAGAAACATCTTTTTAAAAAATAAATCTTGAATTAATGTAAATTAAACACTCTTGAAAACTGCAAATGCAAATGCTTCACTTTCTTTTTCGCGTAGGACAGGAGGGAAGTCTTCGTGCTATGGTGGCATAGGGGAAACGTCCGCGAATTAATTTTAAAGCACCGAGATCGAATCCCGTCGTGTAGAAAAATATTTTGTGCTGGAATAGGTGTTTTTTGTTTTTGTTTCATTTGCAAGTTCACGTAGTCCGTATTGTATATTGTAGCGATTACGAATAAGACGTGAAAGTACATGCTGTGAAAATACAAGCATCACTTGTTTTGAACATAGAACACTGTGTAAAATAGTTTGTATAGTAAGATAAACTTTATTTAGGTGAATAAACTTAGACCATTCACTTTGATTGTCTATAGTCAAACTAGACGAAATTGAAATCAGTGTCGTAATAAGAGCATATGACTCATATATCCAGTGCGTTTATTTTTTAAAAATCTTAGGTCCCTGGAACGCGCCTCAAAATTAATTATTAATAGCAATAGTTATATAATATAATTTAGTAATTATTTCCCGAGAAATGGAACGCCGTTCCGTCGCGTTCCGAGACAGAAATCAAGCTCCTGCATCTATGCTTCGTTAATACCAAAATAATGATTTGCGTACCGCAAGTAATATTAGAACAAACCCATGACAGAACTTTTCGTTAACATAAGTACTGTCAGATGTCATTTTCGCAAGACAAGGAGTCAAATTTAAAACAAAAATTATGTTTGAATGAATTTTGATTAATTATGTGTAACTTTCCATGATATTCAAATGTAATATTTTATTGCTAAGATCTAATAGGTTAAATAACTTCGGCTTAAGAGTCTTGTTTGATAATTTCCAATTCTATTGTAATAAGAGATATCTTATGATACTCATGTCGTAAATAACTGTTTCGGCAACTATTATGTTTAATGTATGTCTAGCAGGTTTCATTATTCTGAGAAACTGACCATACGAATCACGTGTACTATGCGATTCACACAGGAGCACATGAATCACAAATGTATTTAATAATATAATTTTTTGCTGATGAATCAACGTTTCATTGATAAATTTACTTTCAAAAAATTTTCATTAATTTGCATATTTAAATATATTTATCACATGTAATTACATGTTTATTAAACAAGATGGCATTATATGAAGAAGAGACATTGTTTTTCATTTGATCATTCAGCTTCATCTAATTACTCATAATTACTTTAATTTTTCTGCTTATCAGTTTTTTAATCTCAGACCTCCGATGAAGACGAATCAAATAACATATTAGATATTTTATGCTTTGCCAAATTATAACGTTAATAAATGCTTATATTTATTGAATTGCTTTATAATAACTCTGGAAAATATCGGTTTTCTGTAGGTTTTGGGGTGTTGAAAACATTCAATAGGTAAAAGCAATGTTAAGCTGGTGATCACACATTGCTTATTTTATATTTTTCTTTAGAGTAGTTTATAATGGTTAAACGTATTCAACGATTGCACATTAAATACCATGAACGGCCCGTTTTCGTTTAATAAACAGCTATGTTCTCCTTATACAGATGGTCGTCCAAACTTCTAGCTTTCGGTAGTTTCGTAGAATGGAAAGTATGGTCAACAAATCCACCTTCGAACCTGGACGATACTGCAATGGAGTCTGGGTTGGGAAGGTACATACGGACCAGCAAGTTCGTTCTATGAATTTACCGGAAAAAATGCTACGGCATTGATATTTACTAAACTGTAAACAAACGCTAAATCTCTTTGAATTGTTATAACATCTTTTTTATTTTCTTTCAGTTGTAACAACTCGTTTTACCAAGTACGTGTCTTGGAATTGAGAAGTATTTATTTTCAAGCATTTAGGAATTCATGAAATTTCAATAAAATGTTCGCTAATCTAAAAATGTTTTTAAATATTATTATGACGTTGTTTAAAATATACAACAATGCGCCGATTTAGCACATGTACACTGGATTTGAATATTATAAAATTAATCATCAATTATAGTTTTTGAAAGATGATCCTGAATTATTGAATGATAAATTGAATTGAAAATATTAATCTAAGTGTATATACGTTCATTTAGAAATTCCTATACTTGTGTAAATAAAGTAGCATTTTGTGATGTGTGATTCTACTGGTGATCTTTCAAATACACAAAATAAATATTTCTCTCTATTAGGAATGTTAATATTCCATTTATCAATCTAATACAGCTTACAACAAACAGCTCGTTAATCTTAACGACTCGTTTACTAACGTCACGTTAGGTGAATGTAGGATATGGATCACTGGATCGGTCATTTAAAGAAATACATTAGTTTGCCAAATGACCGATCCCGTGATCCATATCCTACTACTTATTAACGGTCGTGATTCCTACAATGGTTAGGTGTATGTTGGTGAAACCGGCCCTTAGGAACAGGAATGACAGTAGCAAGTCTTCAGCTGTCAAGAAAGATCATTTCCATATAGGAGTTGTAGATGCGTAGTAGAATAGATTTTTCTTTAGTTTTTTTTAGGAGAATTGTCGGTGCCAAGAGAGCAGTTGTTAGAGAATTTAGTAACTTTATCAAGTTCATGCAGTGAGATATCCACGTTAAGTTGGTATTTTTTTGCTAAAATTTCATTTCCTTTAGGGATCATTTTGGTTTCTTGTTCGTTTTTATATGAAAGAAATTATTGCATGTAGATGTTGGAACTGGAGTTATTGGATAATATCTTGGCAAATTGGTTGGCAATATCAGTTAGTATTGCTTTTAATAGAGGTGATACAAGATGATTTATTATTTCTTGTAATAGCTTTAATTATTCTTTATGTAGCATTGCTGTTTCAGTTACCGTTTAATGATGATAAGTATTTAGACTAAGAAATGGCTTTGCTTTCTTTGGAAAACTCTTCTGGTGGTAGCTCTGGTCTTTTCTGTTCAAGTCTGTTCTCAGTTGATTTATGTTTCTTATAACAGTTAAATTCATGTTTTGAATTCCTCACTGCTTCATTACAGTCGCTGTTTTACCATGGTGTGCTTGCCGTTTTAATTTTGAAAAATAATTTAGGAATAGCCAAGTTTGCTGCAGTAATAATTAAATTACAGAAGGATTGGATGGTAGCAGCAATGTTGTTAAATTCAAGCGGTATATTATCTCCTATAGGAGATGGAGAGCTAAATTTCTAATACTTTTCCCGGGATTGGATGGTAGCAGCAATGTTGTTAAATTCCCTATCATTTTGAGTAGTCAAAACTTTCCCAAAAAGCATCTGTATGCAAGGGATGCGGATAAAAGGGGATATCTATGGCGCTAAAAATTTTGGGATATTGTGTAGTCTCCAGTGTTTAATAAAATGGTTTGGGGTTTTTAAAAGATTTTCAAGTACAAAACCTCTGTTATCATTTTATAAGACCCCATACCGTTTTTGATTGTTGAAATACCTAAAAGAGGATTGTTTTCAATTCTTAATTCGTCATTAAATCTTGTGGGAAAAATTATGCTGTTTGGAAAAATATAAATTACATAAAAAAATTAAAGTTGGGGGGTGCATCATGATAGGATTCGCTATTGCAATTTTAGTTTTATCAATTCTTCATATGGGATGGGTCAATGTATATTCAACTCATCCACTTCATGATTAGTATAGTTCTGTTTATGAAAAGTATTTATAACCTTTGATATTATGATGAAGTTCTTTACAATTAGTTTCTTGAATGCAAGTGATTATGGGTGGATAAGGTTTGGTGGGGGGATAAGGAGGGGTGATTCAGTAGATGATTTTTCCCAAAAGGTGGTAGCACAGACTTTATATTTTTACAAAATCTGGTAAATTTTTTTATCTTGCATTTGGAAGATGTTGGTCAGGTTAAACATCATTTGAATGGGGGGCTCAGGTGAGTAATCTTTGCCTATGAGGATCGGGTCAGGCATTAATTTTCAAAGAAGCATTTTAAATTGATGGTAGTTATGGGATATTTTGATTTCTTCAAAAATTGATTTTGGGGGAGAATAAGTTCCTCTACAGTTCTTTTTAGTTATTTCAGTTTTCCCCTGGCTCATTTATTCTTTTTCTTTTTTTTCCTATTAGGTTGTTTCAGGGTTTCTTTGTATTTGCTTGTCTTGGGTGTTAAAGATTCAGCAACGGGGATGAGTCAGTTTTGGGGGACCTCTAATCTAAATTCGTTTCCCAAATTATTTAATATCAGATTCCTTTGATTAATAAAATGCCCCGATTGATTATCAGTTTGGAAGTTTAACGGGGGCTTTCTTTATGGAAATTAGGGGTAGTTATGTCCTTAACTGGTTGGAAAATTCTTATTTTGAAAAGTTTGGGTTTTTCAGTTGCGGGGGAATCTTTTGGAGTTTTTTTTTTTTTTTGTGGGGGGTGGAAATTCTATTGTCATTTCTAGGGGGCAAAATAATTAAAATTATGTACATTAGTAGTGGGTGCACATTGATTTTTATTGGCTGAAAGTCCTGTCGGGTCAAGGGCCCCCATCTCGATCGGTTTTTTGCCCAGTTTCCCTGAACCATTGAGCAAATGCTGAGATGGCCCTTGATTTGCTTCTGGACTAAATGTAGCTTCACTATGCGCACGTTTTGTTGAACTTTCCTTTTTTGAGTGGTATGGCTTGGGGTGAGTTTCTTTTTTTAACAATCAAAATATAAAAATCTGTTTTCCTTTCTTAAAAATAATTTTTCCCGACAAAAATATCATTTTTTGACATTTTCCCCCCTTTTAAAAATTTGTTGATGTTATTATTATTATTTTTTTTCATCTTTCCCCCATTAATAGTTAAATTGTTGGAAGGGTTCAAAACTCAAGAAAGCGTCCCGGGATTTTTTTCCCTCCATACGTCACATACAGTTTTGACTGTTTTGCTAAATAAATAAATAAATCTGGTGTGATTTTGGTGAGGACTGGTTAGAAATGTGGGTCGTCTTGCCGGAAACCGCACATTATCGTGGAAAATAAACACGGTATGTTGTGTTTGACATACCAGTGCTTACTTTTATCATCCGGATCGATACAAATCTCGCCCTAAAGCTCAGAAAAAGGGGGAATCAAAGTTCGGACCCCGGCTGTGATAAAGACGTCTTAGTGGAAGGTTTGATGTTGTTTTGGAAATGCCCAGGATTAGCTCGTTAAGTTTAATAGAACACACATTAGATTTTGTTCATTGTTTATGACGAGTGGACGTATATTAAATGTTTGACAATAAAAAGAAAATCTGTGTCTATTCACGATATGTTGAGCAATCTTTTCTGTTGAGGAAAAAACAAATCCTGTTAAAAGAGATTCTTGAAACAAAATGAATATCTTCAATTTTGTACTTTGGGAAGGCACCGTAAAATTCAAGTTTTTGCAATTTTCAAAGATTTATGTTATCAGTGGAAATCAGAGCTACCCAACATTACAAGTGTTTTTATTCTATCCTTACAAAGTTTAAAAAAATTGGGCGATTTTTAAAAAAAATTTCTCAGGGCTTCATTTAAGTCCCCAAAATTTGAATTTTTTTCAAAAATGAAGGCATTATCTCGCGTCAAAGTGGAAAAGATTTTTAAATTTTAAAAAATTTACGCATAGTTTGGGGTATTTTTTCACATACACCAGACAGACGGAAGGACTTTTAAAAACAACACATTTTCGGTATCAGGGACCTCAGAACGTTATTTCCGTTGAAATCTCAAATTTAGTTATCCTCAGCATTACATAATTCTCTCCATACTACTATATTAATCCGTATATACTATGTATACAAAAAATAAACTGTGATGCTACAGAATACAAACGTTCTCGTAGGAAATTTTACTAATTTCCGTGTTGTGGACTGCCTACGGCCTTCCCCCATCCTGTGGTCAGCTGCCATTTATTGCAACAAAAAGTATACCCCCTCTACAGAATATGGGTGATCCTGTGCGGCCCAAAACTGGCTTTCACAGCGGGCAACCATCGCTGGACACTTTACCAATCCTGGCGTCAGGGGGTATCCGCTCTTATTTGGGTTTTTCTCCAAGTTTCAGACCGTCCCCCCTTTCCCCTCAATTTTTTCCCCCTATTATCCAAAGGGGGGGGGCAATTTCTGAGTCAATGACGCTGCCTCGCTAACGTGAGCAGGGGAATAGGAGGGAGGGTGAGGAAGAAAAGGGGGTAACAGGAAGGGCCGAAACAAAACGGATTGGTGCGCGCGGGGCGGGATCCTCCGCCAATTGCACTGGACGTTGGCCTGAACCCCCTGGACGCAGAAACCCAAGGGGGCCCCGGGTCACGGGAAGGGGGTGGCATTTTTTTTCAGTTCTTTACCAGAAAATGAAGTCTAATTTATATATCTAATATTGGAGAAAATTTTTTAAAAATTAAATTAATAGTATTGAAAATTTTTTTTCTTACAAACTATTTTAAAATGCTAATGGTTCTAAAGCAAAAAAAACACTAACTATTACATAATAATTTTCGGAAAACAATATAATGCATTTAAAAATATACACATTTCCTATCAAACTTTAAATTCATGTTCACGTTTTAAAAACGTGTATTTTGACATTATTACGCCTTTTTGGAAAGAACAATAAAACATTTTAATTTTATTATGAAAATGTTGCCCATTTTCTTTTGAGCAGGTGCATCAAACAGTGATTTCGTTAATCAATTAAAAAACACTGGGGGGTTCCCAAGTAGTTATCATTGCAAAATTCTTTTTTTTAAATTTTTTAGACTATTTGTAAATTGATGCAAATAGTGATAATCGGGGAAAAAATGGGGAAACCCCTCTAAAAAAATTTAAAAAAATCATTGTCTTTTTCTTCATATATTTTTTAAAAATTGCTATTTTTTTTGTTACCCGCTGAGAAGATTTATCTATCCCCTTTCCCAGTGATATTTTTATTTATTTATTTATTTATTTATTTATTTATTTAAGGTTATACAGGCAACAGTACCTCTGATGGCCTGAATAGGCGCTAACATAATTAATTATTTTCAACATATCCCTTGCATATATTTAAAAAAATTTTAATAATTGATATCTTTAATAAATAGCTAATAATATAAACAGAAATTTTAATTCTTTTTAATTTGTAAAATCTACACTGAAGTTAAAAATTTTTTTTAAATATTTTTAATAACCACGTAGTAAAAAAAAAATAAATTTGAAAACCTTAAAATTTCAATCAATGTAATTTTTTTTAAAATGAGCTATTGAAAAAAACAAAACTTGTTTGAATAAACTTTAAAGAGATTGATTTTAGTTAAAAATTTCAATTCCGGAAATTTTTCCCAAATTTAAAAAATTTAAGCGGAACACAGTTTTCGAATCTATTATCTTTCCAATTTATTTAGGTTTTTTTATAAGAAACAGTTTCTGGAGTGTTTGTTCGATTCAAAAACTCTCCCCAATTCAAACATCCGGAAACCTTGACACGTTTCGATATTGAAGTAAAAAAGGTTTTATTCACAGAAACACACCCTCCTTGTTTTCAAACGATTAAATTTTGAAAAAATTTTACCCTTTAAGATATACCCTGACAAATAATTTGTTCAAAAATCCCCAATTTAATGCATATCGAACCCGAAAATCTTTTGGTTTTAATCCAGAAAACCGAGATTCAATGAGATCACAAGTTCTCAAATCAAAATAAACTATCTTTATTATTTTCAAATGAAAATTATCCTTCTTTAAAATATAAAAGGCTGTTATTTCTCAAATATCTTTCAATTACATATAATATTATTAAAATTTTTAAAATTAGGTAAAAATCAGTTAAAATATTTTTATTAATTACAAGATTAAAAAGTAAAAAAAATAAAAAAAGATAATTTTAAAATAAATAAAACAAAACAATTTTTAAACAAAAACAAAAAATTTGTTATAAAAGGCATGTTAAAAAACATCCCCTTCATATTAGTTTTAAAAACCCTATAAAAAATTTAAAATTTTAGGGCATCCAGCATCTCTTCTATGAAAAACTTCCCTTGGTCTTTATTTTAGTCGGAGCATGCTTTACAGTAAATCTGTTCTTCATTTCTGGGGGGTAGGGTGGGTAACTGCACGAGATGTCCCTGGAGTGGCGTGCCCGATCCGAGGGAATAACAATTCTTGCCTCGGGCTTGACCACGGGTAAGAAAATCTTATGATCCCTTTTGAGTTTGAAAGAGTTCTGCCACTCTGTTTTCACTCAAAAAGCATGTTGGTAAAAACTTGGGGTGGTAAAAATTACCATAAAATTTTTTGGGTTTAAAAACTTTACTACCCAGTCAGAGGTTTTATTTTCCCATCCCCCCGGGCCCGGGACGGGGGAAAAAAGTAATTCAAATGATGGAGAATTAAGCGATATCTTCGATGTATTTGATGTTGGATATATGATGTCAAAGGTTTACTAGAGAGAAGAGGAAATGGACGACAAGGCCGATGCTTCCTGGGTTCGAAGGGCCGCGGGTTCCGCCTCGGACATAGATGTGTGTTCGTGATGTCCTTACGTATTCTCCCTACAGAAAACGCCAAACATAAAACATCACAGTGAGCGTTATATGACCTAGTAGTTAACAAGAGACATTAAAAATATATACAAAAACAACAATTTCCAATTGTCAAGAAAATTTCACATATTTGAATTCAGACTTTCAATAATCGTTGCCAATAAAACCTAGGACTTTATTTCCTGGTAAAATAGTATTATAAAATGGAAATTTATTTAATCAAAATGAAATTTTCATATATGATCTGCTAATTCGATTATTATTTATAACAATATTCAACCTCTCAGAGATTTCTTACAATATTGCAATGATATTCATTGTAGCCAATACATATTTATTCACACTTTCTCTATTTCGTTGGTAAAATAAACATATTTATTAAACTGAGTACCACTGAATTTAATAATGTTCTTTCATTACAATATTTTATAGTTTTTAAGCTGAGGAACAGTGACGGAAAATAATTGGCCTAATATTGAGTTAAGACTTCATTGAATATTTTACTATATTTTACATTCTCGAATGCGCAGCACACTACACAAACAATGATATCAAGTAAAAATAGTATTTAGGGGCTTTGAAGGAAAATTCGGCTTTTGAAATCACGAACTCCAAAAAAATATTTCCAAAAAGACTCTGCGAACATGTATTTATTTTAGACGCGTTGTAGGAAAAGGACCTGTGTACGCATGGTACCGCAAAAAAATTAAAACATTACTGACTTCTAAATCAATGTATTATTTTTCAAAATTGATATTATACTAGCAAGTTCATTGGGATTCTGAATCCAATGATATTCCAATATTTCTGGAGGGTATGTTACATTATGCTCATATTGCATTATTGAAACTTTCTGAAAAAGAACTCTTTCTTTTTTACTTTACACTCTTCATTCGAATACACATACCGTTATTACATATACTGAGTAAATATGCCTTTTATTAATATCTCTGGAATTTTTCAACATTACAATTACTAATCTGTTTCAAATTTCTCATGAACTCTTTACTCTTCTTCTCGGTATAACTAATTCTACAAATGAAGTTATAAAAAATTGTATAAATGTTTTCCAAATTTAGAAAATTGCTTTGCATGAAGCATACAAATTTTCCGTGAACACATAAATCTAAATTTTCTCATATATTGACTGCACTTTCTTCTTAAGAAGTAGAGAAAGTTACGTAATGCTACGCGAAAGAACGGCGAATTGTCAGCAGAAAAACGCATATTACACCGCCCTTGTGACGGAAAAATGGATAAATCCATTTGCTAAATTTAGAAAAAAAATCCTCCAAATCGTGGTGTAGCCAGAATCCATGTTCTGTGGGTGGTTGATAGCGAAAAATCGACTGACGGTAAAATGTCTGTCCGTCCGTCCCTGAAAAACGCTGGGGGCTAAACCGTTCAGCGATTTTCCCAAAAATTTCTCCCAATCGATCGGGTGATGTCTTGCCCTTTTTAAAAATGAATTTGAACCGATATTCAATTAGGGGAGGGTACTTTACGCAAGCCCCTGGGACGTATTTCAAGTGTTCAAACAAATGGCTCCATAATTTTTATTACATTTTATGGTTGGATGATGAAGTGCATTTAAATATTGCGGAGTCTCATGTTCGTTGAAAACTGATTTTCCGTAAGTATTCTACAAGTAAAATATTGAAATTTGAGATTTTTCCTTGATGAAACTTTTTCCTTAAAGATAAGATTTACTAAATAAGATCATGTTACATTTTTCAGAAACTTTTAGTATTTTCAGCATAAGTTTCCGTGAAAATACGGGTGAGAAAGAAAGTACGCGCTGTTTTAGCATCACTAGTATTCTTTAAAACTGTCCTACTTCTAGACATTAGGCTCTTCTCGAATAATTGCAAGTCCTTTCCAGTTTTATTATGACAATGTGGTACTGAAGTACGCATGAGGAAAAGTAAAAATATTGTACTTTCTTTCTATAGAGAAAAGTTCGCATTCTATTAAAAAATATAATTATATTATATTAATATATTTAATATTCTATATTATACATTTTTATATTATATTATATATCACAGTATATTTAAACTTAAAAGGATGACCTCTGAAAACGAAAAAATATATTGAAACGATTATGTTCTATTTAGCATAGGTTTTATTATATTTAACTACTTTTCTAAGTGGCAACTGGAAACAAAGCCGCTTTAGCCAGATAGTTTAACGTCATAGGTACACTGTCAACGCTAACGTTGTGAGTTCGAATCCAGAGAATTAATTTTTTCTTCTGTTATGGTGTGATTTCAGTAGTAATATGTCAATATTTTGTAATTAATATTAATTTTGAAAAGACTTGGGGCCGTAAAAAGGGCCAGTTTTGTCAAATCCATCAGTACGACGACCAAGCCTCCGTTCACCAGCACTGCCATCACGAGGCCGAGGCGCTGGTCGTCCCTATTTGAGGAACTCTATATATTTTTGAAAATGGAAAAAAAGTTAACTTTTCAAACCTACAAAATTGAAAATAGAATCTTACTGGTTGAAAACTCTTTCCCAATTCATGTAATAGTATAATGTGCGGAGCAGTGACATTAGAGAAGAGAGTATGTGCTGTTGTGGTACAACTACTTCGTTGTTTATTATAAGCATTATAATTTCTTTAAGAAACAATCAATCAACTATTTGCTGATAATTAAAATATTATTGCATTATATCATTCAAGTTTAGATTTTCAAGTTTTCATGAATAACGAATGCAAATTTGTCCGGAAATTCTCTTAGTTGTGTTAATTGGTTTTAAAAATCACATAGTTACTTGCTTAATACTACGCGGTTCTGTATTTCAGACTGGTGTTTCACGACGAGTTACAGTTCAGTCTTATCGCGTAATGTGGAGATCACCTTGAAAATATGGGAGGGGGCAAGATAGCAGTTCGCAGGATAGAAGCTACTTCGCGAGCCTACAAAGACATTCGAATCGAAATATTTCTAACTAGAATCAACTATAGAATAGTATCGCTGATGATTCACATTCTTATCAAGAATGTGAGTTTGTAACCTGAAGTAAATGTTGTATATCATAAGAACAATAAATTTCAAGATAGAATTCATTCTACAACACCTCATCAGTGCTGTAAGGTACCTCTGTAATAGGTCCGTGGATTAAACGCGTAGTAGATAGAGGAATGGAGCGCCAGATCCAAATCCTGCCGAATATGTATTTTTTACCTGATGCCTAGAGACATTAATCACTATCATCACAGAGACATTCCAAAATTCTTGCAAGGAGGAACAAGCTTGTTTTGTAAACGATAATGTGATTATATTAAGGTGTGTGTTGGTATCTTGTATTCCAAACGTATGACGAAACGAAATTTGAAATGGCTAAAAATATAAGCAATTAATCTCAATTGCAATATCATTATCATATTTTTATGTAATCGTTGAGAAATAATATGAAAAAGTCTGTACCAAGTTGTATAATCACTAGTAATTTACATATTTAACAGTTCTAGAGATAATCAGAATCCTTAACAAGTCTGTGGAGTTTATTATAAAATTTTGCAATAAAGGTAATTTCTTCGTTTTTATTAATTGAAAGGAATATGTCTTTTTTACGTTTAACAAAGTTCATAGAAACTATTACGAACTCATTAAAATTACCATTTTGTGTTTGTGCCTTTGTGATAAATGCTAACAGAACGCATCCCTTAATTGTTTGTAACAATTGATAATTTTATTTCTTTTATGGTCTTCTTAAAATTTTTTATGTAAGTCTTCGGAAGGTGGGTACATTTCAAAATGTATGAACTCCAAAACATAATAAAGTACGATTTGACGTGGTCATGTGAAGAAAGAAATCAATATTTTTTATTATTATCTCATTTTAAATAAACAATGTTTTGATACAGCTTATCTTTGGTGCAGGGTAGACTGAAGGACTAAGTGGCAGCATTCAATCAGTCCCAATTTCTAAAGAAAATAAGGAATTTTAATTATTTAGTTATATCCAATGATTATTCGCCATGCTTGTGTAGGTGATCAATGCAAATCACCTGTCATTTTAGTCTCAATATAGGAAAAAACAAGGAGGTGCAATTTCGGATCTCAAAATGTCTGGGATAAAAGTCGTTCTTTTAAATCTAAATATTAAATTTATTATAAAATTCATAAATATGATAACGGAGTTAGATAAATAAATATATTATCATGTATTGTTAAAAACATCAGTTGCCCCTAATGTATTTTCCAGAAATTGTACTGCTTGAGAATGAATATGTTTAGAATATGATTTTCTATTACGTCTTAAATGTTACTCTCAGAGAAAATGGAGAAATTACAGAACAAACATTTCGTGATCGTAGATACGTACAAAAGGCTTGCAGATTACTGAAAGACCAATAACTCTCTCTGTAGCTGAAATCGTTTTGACACCGGGTTTTAAATCGGAGGTATTGAGGATCGAGTTCTGCGCGATGCCTTTTCTTCTGTTCCGCGTTCTGTTTTACCTAAGTCTGAGAATTAAAAGATAAGAATGTTTAGCGGAAAATACGTGTATTTATTTATTGCTTATAAGATCTTTGCTGAACGTTTATACTATATAATAATGTGTAATTATTTTGATCCCGCTTTATTACAAATATTTATACAAATGTGTATTTATTTATATTTAGTTAGTAAGAATTTAACCTAACCTCGCTTGGAATTAAGATAATGAACGTTTTTGACATACATTTTTGCATTCACTTCCAAAAGTTTGTCTATCTGTCACTATAGAAATGAAATATGAGAGAAATATTTATCCCGTTCGTTAGTGATATCCATATTGTGACCTGATAACCGTATTAATTAATTACTAAAGATGTAATTCCCCTTCGGACAATAATCAAACCCGCATCGTTCGATTTACGACCAGTTGCTCGACCACTGAGCTTCCGAAAAATGCGTTTTACAGTTGGGTTCTTGGGCTCGTGTATTCCCCACGCATTTTGATATTTGTCATCGCTGTCATCATTTACGTAAGTCAATATGAGGAAGGTTTGGACCTTTAAGTAATTGATATCAAAGTTGTGACTTTACACAACGTCGTACCCAGATTGTGACAAATTACTCGTTTTTTCTTGATTAGATAAATACATTCATATTTTGCAATATGAATCATTTATGTAAAAAATAAACTCACCTTGAAATGACAATCAGTAATGCAGAAAATCCTCAGTACTGTTTTTTGTATCTCATCTTTTGGAACTGCTGTAATACGTTTAGATGGATTTTTGAACCGTGATAATTCATTATCTCAGCACAAAACAAAACTTGTACTTCTCATTTTACTTTCTCGTATACGCACGAATATACGTAGTATAAGTAGTATATTCGTATGTGACGTATATACATGTATATTCGTGCGTATACGTAGTATGAAAGTTATGTAATACAGCGGAAAATCGATTTCGCGATTAAACGGTAATACACGTTTTAGTCGAGAAAGTGGTTTTATCCAAACCGTCCGTCCATCCGTCTGTGATCACTACTAGCGCCTAAGCCACGTACGATCCTTTCCAAATTGAAGAAACCCTGTTTTTTTCTGGCTGTAGTTAAAAGCTTGGACATTTTGAAAAATCTTTGAAATTTGGGGTACTTGCATGAAGCCTTTCGGACATTTCAAAATTTTCTCAAGAAACAGCTCCCTAATTTTCTGGTAAGAATAGAGTAAAATACACTTAGAGAAGGATGTTATGGTTCCAATTTTTCATAGTTAACTCTGAATTTCAGAAAATTTTAAAAATTTGAACATTTTAGAGCGTCTTCCTACACCTACAAAATTGAAAACAGATTTGTCTTTCAAATGAAATTTGTTGTCCATAATTCGTTCTTGCATAAGAATCATGTAGGCTTTCTTGAAATGATGGCATTTTCATTTTTAAAAGTGCAAGCAATATTTACAATTTTAAAGATAGTTTTGAAATGCAAACTGCAATGAAGTATTTTCTTTCTTACCCCTATTAAAACGTTCAAAACCAATTTTACTGTTTCTTTCGTTGCAAGCAACACATTCCTGTCTTCAGCTAGAAAAACTCAGCAAGTATCACTCGTCAACACATCTAATATAGCAAACATTGTATAAGTGACTGCGGGGAGTGACGTCATGTAGTTCAGTGCTTGTTTGAAGAACTGGAAGACTCGAGTTCACGTCTGGCCTGTTCATGCACGGCTTTTTATTTTTGACTATGGCAGAGATTTTAATTAATACTTTTCCTTTTCAATAATTTAAGGTATGCATTTACGGTTGTCGTTTGAGAGTTTTTTCAAAAACGAATGAAGTAGTAATAGTGTAACATTTGTTATATATTAAGAAAACATTACCAATAACACGAGAAAATAAGAGTTTATTTTTATATAAATGTGAGTAGATGAACAAAAAGATAATAACTGCGGAATGATAGGTGATTTTTCTTGAAGTCAATAAATGTTTCTTAGATTCTAGTAATTACTTGCAGCAAATGGATTCTGAATGTCGGGCCGTGTCGAAACTTGTCTGCTAGCCCAACGTTATCACGTCTAATAATCACCTTGGGCAGAGGCGATAAGGGTTGAGCGTCAGGCTAGGGCCGAAAGCGCCTACTAGCAAAATTACATAGTACTGAACTGAAACATTCTTAAGTAAATTAACTATTTTTATAGTGCCGCGTAGATTTCTTTGCTTTCTTATTGTCTCTTAGAGGTAATTTATTTAATATTTAAATTGCAGAAGTGCGGAAAAGCAATGAGTTTGAAGACAAAATTCGTAAGATTCTTAATTGAGTAAGTTCACAGAAATGCTTACGTACGTTTGTGTTAATTGTGCAATCGCTTAGGTGCGTGGCTTCACAATGAAGAGGAACGCGATGTTCAAATCCCGTACGATATCGGCGGTTTTTATGACGAGCAATAGAAAATAAATTCCTAATAACGATGTCGAGAATGTTCTAAACATTCCTTTTCTTTACGAAGATACCGTTACAAAACTGTGGAAAGAATTTGATGTACTTTCGATTACTGGTCGTTTACCAAGATCATTCCACTACTCCATATTTTCCTGTTCATAGGCCGTTTTGGTTTTACATTGGTACGTTCGTTTCCTTCCCAATCCCTAATACGAGTATTACGTCCTTTGTAATTAACTTTATTTATTTGTGTCTCACTGTTCTTTTGTCAAGTTTTCTAGCTGAAATTTTTCTTTGCTTTTAAAAATTAAGAAATGCTTACACTTCGCTACTACCAAAATATATGAAGAACTAGAGGTGCTGGGAATGGGACAGACTTTCTCGTAGCAAATGTTTATAATTTCCTTTGTATTGGACTGGTTTTAAGGTTCTTGCCAGCTCACATAAGGTTCTTGCCGTTCTCTTGCCAGCCAGCATCTATCGCCGCACAAAATACATTTTTACAATTTTCTCAACTTTCAGTTCAAAATAGCTCTTTTTCACAGGAATCTATTGAGTTTTGAAAAACTTCCTCTAAAGTCATTTGAAGCACTTCTACTCACAAGTTAAATAATCTATACAAATCTATTCAAATGCTCATATTAACAGCCCGAGAGGTATTTCAAAAAATTACATTTGTGTAATTTTTAAAAAACAATAGAATAGAGCAATATCTCGTTTATGTCATCGGATATGCTGCATTGCCTTACAACCAAAAATTTAAAGAAAAATTTGGAGCCGTTTTGAGAAAATCTTGTTTATGTAAATTTTAAAATTGCAATATATTGCCATATTGTGCAAATCAACTAAAACTTTTAAAAATTTGCATGACCTTATTAAAAGATCTAATTATAAGCAACACATTTCATTTTGAAGCAAATCTCTATCTTTAATTTTTGCTTAGTTGTAGTAAGACGCCGCAAATATTCAAATTTTAGCAATTTTTCAAAATTCGGAGTTAACCGTGAAAATTGGACATATTCTACCTTTATAAGCGTATTTTACTATAGAGTAAACAGTCCTTACAGAAATTTACAGAAAAATTTGGAGCCGTTTTGAAAAAGAATTTAAAATGTCGGAAGGCTACAAATAGTCCCAAAAAATTAATGAATGTTTTCAAAAATCATAGCTTCAGCTCAGGTAGAAAACGACAGGGTTCTTCAATTTGGAAAAATCGTATGCATGGTTTAGGCGCTAGAGTTGTATCAGACGGACAGACGGACGTTTACTTCAATTGGTTTTGGCATCACGGATCAACAAAACTGGAATTATGGCTACACCGCGTGTTAGAGTCTTTTCTCTTGAATTTAGTAATTTTTTATTCGGTTTTCGTCGCAGAGGCGCTGCAATGATTTTTCTGAAAATGCGCAGTTTTTCGCGCAGCATTATATAACATTCTCTGTACTACGTATATTACTCTGTATATACGTAAGTATACGGAATGTATTATGTAGTGTTTGTTAACATGCGTCACGCAGATAAATTTTAAGGAATAAGTTAGTGATGAAGTTGAAAAAATAATTCTTGGTTTTAAAACCATGTATTTATATAATAAATATTCGATTATTAGTTGAAGTAAATATGTTTATGTGCCCATTTGCTAACATTCTGAAAGGCTACATTGTTGTAGATGATACTGATTAATAAACAAGTCCATTATTAAATATTCTTCTCAATCATTCATTCAAAGAGTATGCTACAACTATTTTACTAAACCATCCCAACCGCGGATCAAAATAAAAGACTCAGGGTCGTGCCCTCTCTTCATCCTAGAAAATATTAATTTCTCTCTCCTGTGAACTAGTGGTAGCTAGTAATGAAGATGAAGATGAAGATCTTTTATTTATATAATATTCATCAGAAACAGCTCTTTACCCCTTAACTTGACGTTGAAATACTTGTTACATTATTTTAGGAGACACCCAATAAGTTATGCAAGACTGGTAAAACAAAATGTTGAAAGTTTGATTAGTGTATAATCCAAATAACTAAAAAATGTTGGTGGATATCGTTTAAGACTTCGAGAACGGCTGCAAAACCTTTTGAATTCATACATAAGCGATTTCCCGCTTTTTGAGTCAACGTATCACTTGAAAAATAGGTAGAAATATTTTTTTGTCTCTGTAACATTTAATCCAGAAATTAATAAAAACATAAAATGGAGACTCAAAATAAATAATGTAAAGTCAAGACACACACACATGGTTTGTAGAAATCTCAATATGATCTAGAACAAATGGTATATTTCAGTAGGAAAGGAGATTTAAATATATCGGAGTATTTATTAGAGCAGGGGATCTAATAATATTGACTTTATTAAAAATAAGCTAGGAAGAACTAGTTATTAGTAGACTTCATAATATTTTATAAAACAAAAATTTTCGAAAGAAAACTAGAGACCAATATACAAGACAATGGTGGAGAGCTGTGTTACGTATGAATCGGAAATTAGGGTAGAAATGATGCAATAAACTCTCAGTTGGCACTATGAAAATGAATTTTAGGAGACGATGTTTGCAGTATACTGTTTGATAGAATACTAAACAGAAGAGATTGGGCAGATAATAATGATTGAGAGGCAAGTGATTGAAAATGTAGAATCCAAACAACTCCATTGGTATGCTGCAGAATGCATGCTGACAGAATATCAAAAAATTATATTTAATTGAATCCCTTTCTGAAAGAAGAGAAAACGAGGAGGCCAAGAAATCTTGTAAATTCGTCATCGATTTGACAATGAAGGGCAGAAGAATAGAGGAAGATGCCTGACGGGAAATAAAACATTGGTGTGTAGATTGCGAAAAACAGTCATTAGAACTGTAAAATGCTCGGCAAATTAATAATAGTACCTTTAACCCGAAGTGGAAGATACCGGATGAAGAAGCCTTGTTATTATGTGCTGGCACAAGTAAGCGGGAGCAAGATCTGTTAAGATCTTGCCGAATATAAACCAAGCAAAGTAACGTTCTTGTTTGAAAGATTAAATGAAAACAAAGAAAATTTGATTATTTTCTAGAAGTCCTTTGAATAACAAATATCAGATATTACTCTATTTTGGTATTTATGATATTTGTAAACTTTTATACCATTTATCAGCATGATCCTTTCCAATGGGAACAACTATTCTTCCGAATAGACAGGTCGAAAAGTAAATATTGTATTTAGGTAAAAAAAAAGATGATTGAATTATGTTTTCGAAAAATTGACGGGAGTGAAGTAAAAAGAGAAAATTATCACAAATAGTAAATTCACATTTCTTGTATGTTGCACCAATGAATAATGTCAATTCCACAATTAAAATCTATTTTCGATCCACCAATAACATATGTGGTCTCTTTAACCTGGAAATCTTTCGCTTTGGCAGCGATAACATAATTCACCGGAAAGTGTTCGGCAGTTTATCGACGAATGACAGAAAATGTAATTACAATAGCCAGTAGGACTTCTGATGCAGTATTCCAGAGGCAGATTTTTTAAAACTCAGACATTTGTTCATCATTTCTCTCTCATGGTATGCAACATGTATTCTCAAGTTAATAAGTGAAATATCTAGTATCACTTTCGGAATCCTAAGACTTAAGTAAAAAGGAACGCAATGGTGACCCTGAAGATTTGGTTACGAACCCAGCAGCGTACTTTGAATTTCTCCTTCTTCCCGACCTTGCATTAAAGTAGTTTGCCGAAGTGTGCGACAAATGCCAATGAATTATAAATTTGAGGTTATTTCGTTATTATTTAGATTTTCTTTGTAAAATCGTCTCTGCGTGAGATATACTATATACGAACACAAACTATCAATCAATGGGCAGTACATTTTAAAACGTTATTTGTAATATAGTAGCAATGCGTTTCAACAATAATAAATATTGTAGTTATAGTTTTAAAATTCAACCTTAATTCATATTATAGTACTTTAATTAAATTACTTTATAAATATTTATAACTTAAATAAAATTTTCCCAAATAAAAAAATTAATTACTTATTTTGTTTACAATATTTATTAACAATTCATTAAAAATTATAAATATGCAGTGCAATATTACTGAAGATGCGTTAGTAGACACATATCAATAAATTGGCAATTTTGTATGAAATGTATAAAATGTATGAAAATGAAAATTTTATTTTGCAGCAATATTTTACAGAAGAGGATCCCTATTCATTTCTAACGATTATCGTGACACAGATTTCGAAGTTTGACAAAATTTTGA
This sequence comes from Teleogryllus oceanicus, assembly GCA_964035755.1. NCBI lineage: Eukaryota > Metazoa > Arthropoda > Insecta > Orthoptera > Gryllidae > Teleogryllus > Teleogryllus oceanicus. The sequence continues at coordinate 113,524,378 of CAXIVR010000002.1, forward strand.
AACATTATTAACAATTACAATTTGGAAATAATTTATGACAGGAGAATCTCTAGTGATTCTTAATGGATTAGCAAAAACAGTGTTGCACATAGGTCTGCTTATCTGGAAAAGTCGGTGTAACATTCCGATGACGTGTAAAAAACTTTGTGTGCATTGCTCGTCTCTCGAAAATAAATATCGTAATGTAAAAATATACTTGCTATAATAATATAAATATATTAATTTCATTGCGTTGGATTGGGAGAAATCATACATAAATTACATGTAAGTAATATATTGATATGGTGTGTGTGTGTGTGTGTGTGTGTGTGTGTTCCTCAATGTTCACGCAATAGACCAAAAACTAGTGTTTCTACCTTTGCAAACATTAAAAAAGATATTAAATGTTATATAAAATTCATATGTCGTTTTGATTCTCACTGCAAAAAATCCTCCAAAGACTAGAGTCACATATGATTTTTAATATTTGCGGTAAAAGAACTCCATAAATGCAATCACCTAACGTTAGATTGAAGAGGAGTAATTAATTGTGATCCCCAAAACAAGATTAAAAATCATTCATTTGCTTACAGCTGCATACCAATCATAATGTCTGCAGTAAAAACTTTCATTGTGACTAAATGAACTTTTAAATACTCAAGTTTATTTAGTATTTTATATATCAAAACTATTTAATTACAATATTAATATCCGTGACCATATAGTATTTTTTAATTGGGTCATCTGAGAAATTGATGATGAAGTATTTCACAACTGAAAGCTGCTATCTCGGAGACGTGTTTGTGAAACTAACTCTAAAACGTATTTCTTTAAGTTATTAATTTTTCTAATAAAATAACTAGGTTAGACAATGCATACAATGCAAATTATTTGCATTTTATATTAAATATTACAATAATAACGACAAATAACAGACATGGAGCTTAATAGTCGTTGTCAATGTGCATGTTTGCAAAAAAATAGTTTCTAACAGTTTTAAAAAATGTTTTATGGAAAATTGCATGCCTTTATTTATGTAATTAAATGTATGCAAAAATTTATATAAAACTGTTGGTTGATTTAATATTTATATTCAAATGGCTACTATAATATAACTCGCCATCACCGCCATTTTGTAATGTTCAAGATGAATAGTCCCGCCTCCCTGGAAATGGGCTAAAAGCCCAGTTGGTCAGCTCGATCCTGGGGGCAGGGCAGAGGTCAGAGAAAACTCTGAAGTAAAGGATTCGGCTCAGGACATCGCCATTTTTGTGCAAGCGAGGTACATATATACATATATATGTATACACATGTATATATACACATATATGTTATAAAGAAACAAAAGACTATTGTGTATTGTTTTCCTAAAATTTCAGTCTGCCATGCTACCAGACAAATGACTGATACCCGCCACACGTAGAGGCACCTGGCTACTGATTTCAAAGACAGAATAAAATTGATGAATGATGGTATGTATCAAGAAGCGCAAGTTCTAAACTATTAATTCACTTGAGGTAAAATTTTAAATGACACCAGATGAACTCTAAAACACAAACCTTCACAAGGAGCTAATTACAACACAAATATTTGGTAAGGTAAAAAATACTTAAAAGACGAATCAAGTTCAGAAAGAAGTCTGGATTTCTTTATCAGAAAATCTATCAAAAGTATATTTGGATAAAGAGGAAAAATTTGCAATTCTACAACTACTTCATAGAAGAAGTACAGAGGTTGAAAGAGATTACAGAAGTTGAAAAAATGTACCTGGGTACCTCAGATGGAAACAATTGAAAACTTTTAAAGAAGAGTTTATAAGATAACAAATATCTGGAAGTAAAAAATTTGAGAAAAATTGCCAATGATTTTATTATCAATATATTTAATGGAAGACACTCAAACGCATGCCAATGGATAAACAAGTTTGAACGCTGTTTTGTGGAAGAGAAATTCTAAAATTTTCCCTTGACAGGTTGGTACTCAAGTATGATTTTGAAAAATACAGTAGAATCAGAATGGAACAATTTGAAAAAGAACGCATGCATAAAAGAAATCAGAGCTGTACTAAAACAACGACAAAAATGGGGATAATAAGCCAGTGCTATTTTTTCGAAAAAATTGAGTGAAGCTCAAAGGAAAGAAAAAGCAATTTGCCTTGAGTGCTTGGCAATAAAAGGGATTGTGATATGTGGCACCATTGGCTACTTAGAAGAAATTTTGGTGCCTCCAATCTAAACCTTTAAAAATTTAAATATAAAAGCAGAACACATTAAGAACTGGGTGATTTGACATACTCTTTGTCCCAATACAATTTTAAAGTTAAATATAATCCTAGAAAATTAAACCAAGAGGCAGACTGTTTAAACAGGCATCAGTTCTAGAGCCTGTTAAACTCAGATGACATATTAAAGTGTAAACCCAGTGAGAATTAGAAGACATAAAAAAAGATCAAAGAAGATGCACAGAACTACAAAACAATAGAAAAAGCTAATATTCTAAAATGAAATTTATTATAAAAATTGAAAGAAGAAAAACTCATTATCAGAAGAATTTAGTAAATATTACTAAAATATGTACACAATACTGTTACCTGGGAAGAAGCGCAGATGATAAATAAAGTAACACCATTCTTTACAGCGAAAAATATAAACATAAACATATAAGATTTGTGAAACTTGTATCGGCAAAGATAAATCATGAAAATCAAAATTTGGATTAAATCACACCTAGGTCAAGCAACGTACCCTTTCAAGATAGTTTCTATAGATACCATCAGAGGTTACGGAGGATCCCGGTCAACAAAAAAATACCTACACCTACTGGTCGACCATTTCACAAGATATGCTTATATTTTAACATCAAAAAATCAAAACGCTGATGATTTCGTAAAACTAACTGAGGAAGTAACAAAAAACCATGATGTCTAGATGGTACTAACAGATCAATATCCAGGAATAAGTTCAAAAGAATTAAAACAATTCCAAATAAAGAAAAAAATTAAATAGATTTTTACTGCCATAGATGCGCCAATGGTCTCAATGAAAGATTAAACCAGACTTTAGTGAATAAAATAAGATGTATTATGAATGAAACTGACAAAAAGGCTGCTATTGCTATGGACAACTATTGTGAAAAAAGCTGTGGAGAAATATGAGACAGAACATACAGTGACATAAGTCTCAACAAAATACTTTCTAGAGGGTAAAACCATAAATATCCTACCACATGATCAAAGCAAAATGCACAGACAGAAGATTTAGAAGAGAGGAAAATAGCACTCAAGGAATACAATAAAACCTCATAATGATAACAAAAAATATTCAGACCAACACAGGAGATAAATTGAATTAAAAAGGAATCTTGTGTACATGAACATGAAAATCATACAGATATGAAGAAATTAGATGAATTTAAATTGAGCCATACTCGATATTAGGAAAATCTTTTAAGTCAATCTATAAAATTAATACCAGACACGGAACAAAAGAATCAAATTTCTATGATATAACAAAACTTAACTCCAATGGTAGAAGGTTTTGATAGTTGAACAAATGCAAAAGCATTGTTCATTTCCCAGAGAGAGGGTTTATTACGAAACCCAACTGAGTTTTATTTCAAATTAAATACTCGGATATAATCAGTATATACTGCAAAAAATGAAAAAAAATTGCTAATGTTGAGTATGTCAAATTTATTTGTAAATATTAATTTAAAATGAGTAAATGCTGCCATGGGTGAAGGAATATTTTATTATTAAAAAGGGCAGATGTTAAAACCAACCATCACTGAACAAAACAAAGAATAGTTTTCCTATCCTTTCACCCATATCAAATATTGCTGGACATTTTCTTGAATGTTTTCTCACTTTCCAATTCCTCCAGATGCAAATTAGAGCTCTCTAAAACAGAAACATAGATAGGTCAGAAGTTATGTGAGGAAAAAATGGTTACTTTATTTTCAGATTACATACAAAATCATACTAACTGGCAGAATAATGAGGTCTGGAAAGGGAACCTCAGGAGTGGCAAATGGCTTTGATGTACCATCTGCACTCCCCCTCCACTCTGCCAAACTAGCCTCGCCATGTAAATGAGTAAAATATAATGTGTTTAGTGACTAAGGAAAGCAAGGAACACTGATCAAAATAAATCAGTATTACAGTAGTCTTTGGCAAATTAAAATACCTTTCAAAATATTCAGTGTTAAAGAGTCCCTAGTTAGCTCCAACACTTTCTCTTACACTTTTCCAAAACTCCACTCCTGGACTGGTGTCATTAAACTAAATTGGAAAAATCAAAGAAAGAGTTAATATTTTGTTGGCATGCCCGGCTCTGCTGTGGTGTAATCGAGAGCATATTGGACTTTTTACAACTTTCATAAACCAAATTATCCATTGCACGTCAGATATTTCACACTGTATCACCAAACAGTTACTTTAAAACTTTTAAGTTACATAAGAAGTTTCCAAGTTATTAATAAAAACAAATACGTGGTATTAATCACATGTTCATAACCTATTTCTTAGTATGGCTAAATGATCACCATAAAATAAAACGACTCACAGTTATCAACAAGACGAGTCACAGAAAAGCGAAAACTACTCACCTAACGCAATTAAAACAATCTTCAGACACAGGTCAGTTTTCTCACAGGAAACCTCTATTTCACTCGTTCCGCCGTGGGATTTTGCTTACACACACACATCACCACGTGAATAACTGGACCGGTCGGTACGGTGGCGCGGCCTGGGCGCAGCACTGCCACTGACAATCAGTGAAATGCTGGCAGTCATTATGAAAAGCTTCACATATTCACTGATTGTCAGCGAAACTACACATTTCGACTGAAGATATCAGTGACTTTGCGCTCACTGATTGAATCAGCGACAATTTCACTGATTCAGATTCAGAGAGTACTCTCGCATTTCCTGTTCGAATGTCTTCGAGTTTTTATAACAACGAAATATTAAAAAATGTGTGGGTAAATGACAGAACAATTAAATCGTGTATAGAGTAAAATATTAGTACTAATATCTATCATATGTTTCCTATTTTTGTGATTGTGCTCATTGGATTCTCTGTATTTTCGAATTTGAATATCTGACTTTGTTCGATAACTCCCATGCAGATTCAGTAATGTTTATATAATTCACTAATACATTTATCAATTAATCTTTAGTGTAATAAACTAGTATTAAATGTGCTTTCAATGATTAAATACATTTTAGATATTAGTGCTCGTTGGCACTATCGCAATTACTGTTGGAAAGTCAAGAAGATTTTATAACAACGAAGTCTTAAAAAATTATTATTTAATAAAGGACAAGAGCAATTAAATAATTATTATAGAGAAGTAAGAAACTAGTGCCATATATTTATTAACTATGCTCTAATTTTATGTGATTGTGCTCGTTAGTTCTCTGTATTTCGAATTTGAATATCTGGTTTGGTTCGTTAACTTCCATGCAGATTCCATGCATATATATATATATATATATATATATATATATATATATATATATATATATATATATATATATATAATGGCAACATTTTTCAATTTTTGATCTAATGTACTAGTATTATTTCTGCATTTAATTATAAAGATTTTACATAGTAGTGCTGGTTGGTATTCTCCTTTCCTGTAGAAGTCGATTAGGTTTCATAACAACGATGTTTTAAAAATTGAATCCTGGTTATATTGAAAGGTTTATTTATTCCATAATCCAAATAACTAAAAAATGTTGGTGGATATCGTTTAATACTTCGAGAACGGCTGCAGAATCTTTTGAATTCATACATAAGCGATTTCCCGCTTTTTGAAGTCAGCGTGTCACTTGAAAAATAGGTAGAAAAATAATATTTGTTGAAATCCTCTAACATTTATTCCAAATACATGCCAGAAAAACAAAAAATGGAAACTCCAAAATAAATAATGAAAATTCAAGATACATGGTTGTAGGGAAATCTCGATATGATCTAGAATAAAAATGGTATATTTCGAGTAGTAAAGGAATTTAAATATCTTGGAGTGACTATTAGAGCTGGTGGATCTAATAATAATGAATTTATTAAAACAAATAAGCACGGGAAGGCCAATTATTAGTAGACTTCCTAATATTTTATAAACACGAATATTCGAATGAAAACTAAGAGACAAATATACAAAACAATGGTGGAGCTGTGTTACGTATGGATCAGAATTTGAGTTAAAGCATTTAATAAACTCTCCGGTTATGCTAAAAAAATGAATTTTGGAGACGATTTTCTCAGTATACTGTTTGATAGAATACCAAACGAAGAGATTAGACAGATAATCAAAATTGAGAGACACGTGATCAAAAATCTAGAATCAAAACAACTCCAAGGCCTCACGGAATGCCTGACGTAATAAAAAACATTGGCGTGTAGAGTGCGAAAAACGGTCATTAGAACTAAGTCTCGGCAGAATTAATAATAATTACTTTAAACTGAAGTGGAAGATACTGCATGAAGAAACCTTGTAATCGTAATGCTGGCACAAGTAAAGAGGTAGCCAGATCTTGCCGGAATACCAAACCAAAAGCAAAGTTACGTTCTTATTTGAAAAGATTAAATGAAAAGTCAAGTTAATGTTGAAATATTTAGTATCACTTTCGGAATCCTAAGACTTCAGTAAAAGGAACGCAATGGTGACCCTGAAGATTTGGTTGCGACCCAACAGCGATAGCGCAGATTTCTCTTCCTTCCCGGCCTTCAACGTCAACTTGCGTTAAAGTGGTCGCCGAACAGTGCAACCAAATGTAAATGAATTATGAATTTGAAGTCATTTTTTCGTAATTATTTAGATTTTCTTTGTAAAATCGGCTCTGCGTGTGATCTACTAAATACGAACACAAACTATCAATCAATGGGCAGTACATTTTAAAGCGTTACATTGTAATATAGTTGCAGTGCGTTATAACAATAGTTTCGTTATAATTTTAAAATTTAACATTAATTCATATTATAGTACTTAACTCAAATTACTTTATAAATATGTATAAATTGAATGAAATTTTTCCCAAATAAAAAAATGCCTTTTTTTAAAAATATTTATTAAAAATTCATTAAAAAATATAAATATGCAATGCAATATTACTGAAGATGCAAGAGTGAGACGTAATAAATTAGCAATTTTGTATTAAATTAAAAATATCTAAAATAAACAAAATTCAATTTGCAACGATATTTTACAAGAAGAGAGATCCTATTCATTTTTCTGACGATTATCGTGATACAGATTTCGAAGTTTGACAAATTTAGAAACAATATTAACAATTACAATTTTGGAATAATTTATAACAGAATCTCTAGTGATTCTTAATGGATTAGCGAAAACAGTGTTTGCATAGGAATGCTTATCGAAAGTGGATGTAACATTCCGATGACGTGTAAAAAGCTTTGCTCTGTCTCGAAATAAAAATATCGTAACAATAAATATTTTTGCTATAATAATATAAATATATTAATTTCATTGCGTTAGATTGGAAATCATACATAAATTACATGTAAGTAATACATTGATATGTGTGTGTGTATGTGTGTGTGTGTGTGTGTGTGTGTGTGTGTGTGTGTGTGTGTGTGTGTGTGTGTGTGTGTGTGTGTGTGTGTGTGTGTGTGTGCGCGTGCGTGTTCCACCAAAATTAACGCAATAGATAAAAGCTGGTGTTTCTACCTTTGCAAACATTAAGATATAACAATATTTTAAAAATAATCATATCTCGTGTCTTATTCTCATGTAAATTTCCTAAAAGACTAGGTATCACATATGATATTTAATATTAGCGCTAAAGAACACACGCAAAATGTAATCGCCCGTATCGTTATATTGAAGTGAAGTAATTAATTGCTCATTTGCTTATAGCTGCACTTACTAATCATAATGTCAGCAGTAGGAAACTTTCATTGTGACTAAATGAACTTTAAATACTTTGTTTATTTAGTATTTTACATATCAAAACTATTTTATTAAAATATTAATGTTTGTGACTATTTAGTATTTTTTAATTCGGTCATCTGAAATTGATGATGATATTTCTGGCTTCAAGCTGCTATCTCAGTGACGTGTTTGTGCAACTGACTCTAAAATGTATTTCTTTTAAGTTATTAATTTTCTAATAAAATAACTGGGTTCGACAATGCAGCAATGCATTATTATATTAAATATTACTGTGCCCGGTAGGAGTATAGAGTAGATAAATAAGTCACTAAAAATAAATTAACTTAAGAATAAATTAAATAATTAAATTAAATTAAATTAAAATAAAATAAAAACGGTTAAATAAAACATTAGGGCGAAAGGAAGTGGGAATCGGAAATGTTAGGGCAGAGGCGATGGTGCGAATGATTTTCTGTGACGCTGTTTGATTTCAGATGCCGAGGAGGCCAATCACTGGAAGGAGAATGCGTGACGTCCAGGAAATAAATAGTTTTAAAAAATCGTATAGATTAGAATGTACTCGGCTTTTGACTGCAGGTTTTCCCTTTTCGGTTTTTTCCCCTCAGCCATATCTTATGGCCTCTCTTACGCGAATTTGATGCGTTGGAGCGAACATTTGGGGTGAATGCCAGAATACGAAAAGGTTGAACATACGTGACTGTAGGTAGCAATGGCTTAAAGACCTTCGGCCTAGCCACTTAGCATCACGTTCTCTAATTTGTATGTAATAATTACCTATTAAATAAAAATATATTTAACACTGAATATCATTTAACGACAATGTGGACATGGAGCTTAATACTCGTTGTCAGTGTTATGTTTGCAAGAAACCCATTTTATAACTGTTTTTGAAATATGTTTTTACTGGGAAATTGCATGACTTTATTTATGTAATTAAATGTATATACAACAATTTATGTAAAACTGTTGGTTGATTGAATATTTATATTCAAATATTTACTATAATATAACTCGCGATCACCGCCATTTTGTAATGTTCAAGATGAATACTCCCGCCTTCCTGAAATATAGCTAAAGCGGATTGGTCAGCTCGATCCTGCAGGGCGGAGCAGGAGTCGGAAAACTCTGGTATAGTTCGGGTCAGGACATCGCCCATTTTTTGTGCAAGCGACGGTACATGGATCAGGCATTTTCCTTTTTATGTCTCTTCTCGAGATAAATCCATATGGCTCTTGTGTGGAGAAGTGATATATGTACCGACAAGTTAACTCTGAAGAGCTGAGATCAGGTGTCGGAGCGGATAAAAATGTTGCTGGTTGAAATCAATTTTGCTGGTTTATGCAGTAGTATAATTGCATTTTGCGAATGCGAGAAAGAAGTATGTCCTTTAGCGCTTTATTTTACTGCAACCCAGTCATTTTAACTTATTTTATTCACCCAGAAATTACCCTTTGTTATTTTTAATAAGTTAATAAATATTAACTAATTAATTAATCATTAGTCATTATTAAAATAGACTTTCATACAATTTTTATGAAAGTTTTTTTAAATGAGTGTTTTTTATTTCTTTGTTTGCGTATGTTTGCATAAAGCCTCACAATTATTTATGTTTGTATACCTATACATCCCTCACACTTAGAGTTATTAACGTTATTAGATATTACATTAAATTGCACTTCATACTAACATGATCCTATTTATTTTTTCTGTGTAATAAAACAACATTTATTTGTTCCCATTCAACAGAAACAAGAAACTCTTTGGTTACAGAACACAAATAAGATACATAACACTTCCTCCCTTTTCTAACTTAAAATATAATCTTTTAAATAATTTGGTTTTCTAAGAGTCTCTCTAGGTCTCAAAACTGGTGTCACGACTTCAGCCGCGCGAGGTCTCACTCTCTCCGATGAAGAAGTGCTCGTAGATGCATGGCTTTCAACAGGCGGAGCAGCTCCTGCATCGGGTTCAGACAAATTAGTTGTCTCACTAGCAGTTTTAGTAATAATTGAGTGTTTACTTTTATGATTATCTCTTTCTGTCTCCTGAAATCCTCTTCTTATGTGATCTAATTTTCTTAAATAAACTAAATGGTTTAAGTTAATTCTTAGTTTCTGAATCGAGTTTTTGGTTATGTCTTATTTTTCTCTCCAAGCATATAGGTGCATTTTATCAAATACAGATCGTAGTTTTCTTCCCATTAGAAGTTCTGCAGGTGACTTCCAAGCTCCTGAATGTGCTGTCGTATGCTGTTTTAAAGCATTGCGGCTGAAAGATCAGTATCACCATATTCTAGTTTTGTTAAAATTTTCTTGAGTGTGTACCATTCGTTCCTTTGCCATTACTAAGATGGATGATAAGGAGATATGGTAGAAAATTTTATTAAATTCTTGTCGTAGAATTCACGGAGTTCTTTCGATGTGAATGCTCGACCGTTATCTGATATTATTCGATCTGGGATTCCCATTCTAGCGAAAATTCTTCTCAAAGTTTTGATAACTTCATTGGATGTCATAGATTTTATTGTGTCAACTTCCAACCATTTTGACATTGCGTCAACCACTATCAAAAAGTTTTTACCTTTAAACCCTTTGCCAAAAACGCCAAGTCAATATGTAAAGTTGACCATGGATTTTGAGTTCTTTTAAAAGTCTGATTAGGAGCTTTCGGTGGACTATTAGCACTCATTTGACATTTGCTGCAATGATTTACACAGTCTCCTATATCTTTATCAATGTTTGGCCACCAAACATAACTTCGGGCACACGATTTCATTGCCACTATTCCTGGATGATTGGCATGTAATAATCCAAAAATGTTTTCCGCGTCACTTCAGGTGCTATTAAACGATTTCCCCACAGGAGACAATCTTTATGCACAGAAATTTCAGTTTTCTTTCGCTGATACGGTTTGAATTCTTCTGAAAGTTCAGTGTTTGGCCATTGATGCCACATCCAGTATCGTACCTTTGATAAAATCGTATCTTTGGATGTTCCTTTACAAATTTCTTCTATTGGAATAAGATTTATTTGTTAGATTCTAATAAAAGAATATCACAGGAGATACTTTCTCATCTTTGCTATCATGTAAAGGTAATCGCTGAACAGTCAGCATTTGTTTTCTTTTCCTTTGTAATTTATAATTATAAGCATAGCATCAAACACCAACGTAACATTCTCGGTGACAATATTGTTGGGATTGGCTTTTTAAGGCTTAATAATCCTAACAGGCGATGATCAGTTGTAATGTGAAATTCTCTTCCTGGCACATACTGATGGAAATGTTTCACTCCTTTAACGATAGCAAGCGCTTCCTTGTCTATTTGAGCCTAACTTCTCTCACATTTACATAATGTGCGAGACCAATAAGCAATTGGTTTTTCCGTATTATTTTCCTTTTGTGCTAAAACAACACCAATTCCACAAGGCGAAGCATCACAATTCAAAATCAGTTCTTTTGTTTCATCATAATGGGTCAAAATCAAATCGGAGCTCATAAGTTCTTTTTAGGTTATTAAATGCTTCTTCATTATTATTTTGCCCATCGCCATGAAACACATGTCCAACAACCGATGCAAAGGTTCTACTATATTAGACTTATTTTTTAAAAAGCGATTATAAAAAATTTACTAGTCTAAATATTTCTTAATTCTTATTATTAGGTCGAGTTTTTGCCTTTACCCTATCTTCAGAAGGTCGTACTCCTTTCTCCACAATAATGTAACCCAGAAATTTTAGCTCTTTTAATCCAATTCTACACTTGTCTTTCTTTAGAGTGAATCCTGAATCTTGAAGTTTATCAAGTACTCTTTTCAAAATATCATTGTGCTCCTCTTGATTTCTACTGAATACAATAATATCGTCTAAATAAACCTTTGTTGAAATCGATGCCAGTAATGAATCCATAATTCTTTGAAAAAGTCCTGGCGCAATGGAAATTCAAAAGGTAATCTTTTACTTTAAACAATCCCATATGAGTATTTAGTGACATTATAGTGTTATGTATCTTAGTTGTGTTCTGTAACTAAAGAGTTTCTTGTATGTGTTGAGTGGGAACAAATAAATGTTGTTGTTGGTTGCCATATGAAAAATAATAAATAGATCATGTTAAAAGTGAAGTCGTACAATTTAATGTAATATCTAATATAATTTGGCGACGAGGATTAAAGAAAGTAAGAAAATATTAATAAAAAATATATCTGTCACTAACAAGTAACAGACATGACAGGTAATGAAGATGCGGCAGCACAAATGCGCGTTATAGGACCGACAATTGGACACGTAGGACCGTTTGATTTCAATGCATCGTGGTCAAATTATCAAGAAAGACTGGAATTCTTTTTTGAAGCGAATAATGTCAGTAATGAAAATAAAAAAACGCGCTATTCTCTTAGCTCAGTTTGGTGCACAAGCATATGAAGTTTTACGATCCTTATTGACACCGCAAACCCCTAAGACTTCCGTACACACAAATTACAGCAGAAACATCTTTCAACTCTACACCTAATAAAATAGTCAGGAAGATTTAATTTTTAATAAAAGAGAGTCCAAAAAGAAAGATGAATCTATAACAGAACTTGTAGCGGATATCGTAAATTAAAGTACATTTGTAATTTTAAAGAATTGAATAATATGCTTCGAGATAGAATAATTATTATTAGGTTACTTTATTGAAAGGATTACAAAAGAAATTATTTGCAGAATGTAATTTAACATTTGAAAGAGCCTTAGAACTCGCTATTGCAGCCGAAACAGCTCGAAAAAATGTTGAAGATGTTAGAATATCTGGTGAACATTCGATATCTAAGATAGACACATAAAAGTAAACCAGGAGACAAAAACAGAGGAAAATTAAACCCGTGTTATCATTGTGGTGAATTGTATAACGGGTCTACTTGTAAATTCAAAGACGTAAAATGCAATTATTGTAAGAAGAAAGGACATATAGTTAAAGCATGTTTTGAAAAGAAAGCTAACAGGAACAAAACATTTCAAATCCAAATAGAAAATGGGAAAACTAAAGAAATGTAATTTACTGGGGAGAAGAATGAGATTGCTGGTATTGTATGCCATTCATGCTGTTGGGGAACAAGACAAAATCATCGCTAATGTAAAATTAAATGGCGTTTTAGTTAAAATGGAAGTAGACCAGGATTTTAATATGATAATGAAGGTAAATATTAAATACTTATCTGGAAGTAGAAAAATATGCAAAATTGCTTAGAATAATTAATACAGCTGTTATATGTCTATATTTATGGAACGATTATATTGAAGACCTGAAGTAATCTACAGGCATAATTGCCTTAGTGGCTCTTAACTATGCCCAATTTCAAACGTGACACTTGAAATACATGCACGTTTCTAGAAAACTATGACAGCTTTGCGGTAAATTGCCTCAATTTACAAAATATCGCCTCATTCCCTCACACAAAATTTCTCGCTGAAATATTTTACTGGAATGCAACCTGAGCGGAATGCAAAGTATGCGGCAGGGCTGTGTACTTACAAATTTTCATTGGAGCTGTGCCTACTTCCGCACCATCGACCGCGTTCCACTTTACGGCTTTTGAGTGGCTGTTTAAAGAACCGCGAGTATTTGCCATACTGCCCTACAGGTGCATTTTTAAACGGCTGAAGGCTGAGGCGGATGCGGATCTTTTCAGCGGTGCCCCTCTGTAACGTGCTTGGGGCGAGGTGTGTTGCTTGGAAGTATTGACTTTGTTGGTACTCGCCTAGAAGCCAGGGAAACAGAACATTCCATTCTGAAAGAACATTCTTTGAATAGTTTGCCTGTGTGGTTGTGGTTTAACGCCGTTGATTCTTGGAGAGAGGGCTGTTGGGATTCCGACAAAACAATTTCGTGAATTTCAAAGGTTTCCAGTGACACTCTTCTTTAGGGAGAGAGCGGCACAAAGCAAGTGTTTGATGAAAACGTACTTGCCGCCATAATTTAGAACTTAAACAGATCAGTAAAATTAAAGAATCAATTGATGAGATACCAATTGTGCTTATTTAAAGGGGAACATGAAAATATAAGGTAGTGGAAAATGTGTATTAGCTGAAATACGCAACAAATGGCGTCAACATATGTAACTTAAGCTTCAGAACAGATATCGAGAACGTTCAATGACAAAGCGCCTAAAAATTCAATTCCAAACATTGAAAAGTTGGTAAAAGCTTATTATGATTTCTAAATTACATATAACATAATTATTTAAATACAATATATGTACGGAATTAATACAGTTCGTTACCTTCACCTACACATACCAAACTTTGGCTTTTTGACTTTTGATTAGTTAATTGATTAAAACGTAAGTCTTTAATTGTCTAAATGCAGAATTCAACAAGCAACGGTAATTGCTCGATAACCTTAAGATGAAACAACATGAGAATAGTAATCTATGTCGATATGATAGAATAAATGAAATTGCATCTAAACTTTCTATCTCACTCAAAACTGATTCAACTTTGTAATATAAATAATAATATATACAAAAAAACAATGTATATTAAGTACAGTGTTCCATAATATTATTTATATATTACACAAAATGTAGTATGTTATGATCTTGCATGTATACTGCTGAACAAAAACACACTAGTTTTTCCACAAGATAGCACGCACACACCTCAACCAGTATTAAAGCCCACTCCTATAGCGCTCAAGTAATGCAGTATTGTAATAAAACCAGTCTTCATGAATACTGCAATAACATAACGCTGTTCCATAACATAACGTGTGAATAACAAATGTGTGATGAATAGCAAATGTGTGGGTGATCTCTTCCTGGGAGACTAGCAGTCTAGAGACCAGCAGTCGCATGACTTCATCTGTGACGTAAGCATTGACGCACTGAATATGAAAATTCAGTCAATACGCGCAGTACGAACGTTCTCGAAGTAACATTGCAACGTCGTAGACTCATCTTTGAAGACGGTTCCACTTACGACGACCGTGACAGGCATTGCGTGGTGCGTACCTAGAGGTTGTTATAAGAATGATCTTCAGTTTCGCAAACGACACGCGGATGATATACGTTCTGTAGAATTTTAAGCTATCCTTGTGTACGTACCAAATAAACGTACATACGGTGAATCTGTCGTCTTACTCATCACGACGCTACAGACGAAGAAACAAAACTGGTGGCAGCGTATTGGAATCTGAAAAAGTGCAGCCATGGCGGCATAAAACGGATAGCATGTACATGAGCGGAAACCAGCGACGTCTTTGGGGGCAACTACCGAAGACGACAACGAAGTATCGGTGCTGAAGAACTTTGTAATAAAGCCACAACGAAACGACAGTCAGTCGTTAACCCATTAGTGCACAAATTATTTTTTTTCTTGATTTTTTTTGGTTTTGGTGATTTGATTCGATTATATATTTATATAACTAGAAAAAATAATTTTAAAAAATTATCATTATCTTTATATTTTTTAAATGTTGCCATATGGCAACACTAAGCACTTCCCATGACACATTGGTGGTAATAACAAAAAACTTTTACAGGAAGCAAATTGAAATGAAAAATTTTAGTAACATCAATTGAACTGAAATTCTTTGAAGTTTGTAATTTTTTATTTTATTTTATTTCTAATTTATATTTGTATGAAATGGCACAAAATCAAGCTAAAGCCGCATACATTTAGAACACATTGTTCTCACAAAGGCGCAGTTTCTGCCGGCGCATCTTCAGTTTTCTTAACAGGTGGTTGATTGTGATCAATTTCATCTAAGACACGGAACTGCGTTGAAAGACAATTTAGGACGTCCAGGGCTCTTTGGTGCCTTTCCGTATCGAACAAGATACGTCTGAGCAATCTCACGTCGAAAATCTAGTTGTTGTGTATCATTACCAGACCTTCTGTACAAAACCCATACGTTTTGTGATGCACACATCAATCCAACCATGTAGAATCGGCCAATAACATTTCTGTTTCAGATCTGTATTCTGTAAGTGGCTATATTTTGGTCCATTTGTGGACCGCCCATGCATGCATTGCAGTTTTTTATTACATTTGGACATTGCACATTGATGGATTTGCGCTGTTTCTTTGAATATCTCTGTACAATATGTAAAGGAGAAATTCCATGACAATTTGAAGCTACTGCCACAAATCCTTCCATTTGCAGAGGAGTACTCCATCTTCTTTTGAAATTTTCGAGACAATGAATCCTCTTTCTTTCTTCAACAGTTCTTTATTTTGGGGAATTTGAATGTCATTAAAATTCTATTTTTTCTCTAATAGTTCAGTTGCTTGAATCCATTTCAAGAAAATAACTCAGCAAGTCAAACCAGCGTAAACAAATTATCAAAATAAACCCAGTAAGGAAATTTTGCGGATATTTTTTCATCATAGCTACAAGTGGTGCAGCAACTTTTAAACATGTTCATTGTCCGAATTGTCATTGATAGACTTACCTTGGTAAACTTCAAAGTCAGCTAGATATCCATCTGCTTTATTGAGGCACCAAACTTTATACCCAAATCTAATGGGTTTGCCTCTTATATACTGTTTGCAGGAATGTTTTCAAAAATATCATTGATTCGTCGTAAGACAAGTCTCTTTGAGGAACAAAATGCATTTTACAATTCTCATTCACTTTGTCGATGAGTGGACGAAGTTTAAAAAGTATCTTTATTCAATTTATTATTATCTTGAGATATGAAAGAATCTAAAATTGTTCAAATCTATTTCTACGCATTGCATTTGACACAAGTTGATTTCTCAGATCGTCTGCCGTATCCAGAAATGTCTCTTGCTCGGAACATCATTGTAATACTCGATAAATTATTCCAAAGAAGTAGAAATTTTTTTTAGCTCATTTGGAGATCAGAGCAATTTAAAAATTGTGCATATTTTCCCGTTTCCTTTACGATCATCTCTAAAATATTCGTGTCTAAAAACATTTCAAATAATTCAACTGGTCTTTTAGATCTAAATTCTGAAAATCAGGACTGAAATATTTACATTTTACTTAGCCACTTAACTAGGTCTCCATCAATATAGTACCTTTCCTTTAAATTTTGTGGGTCGCATGTCATCGGGAATTTGCTCGATATCTTTAATACTTATTTCTGAAGGTGCAGACAGCTGATTATGATTTAAGTTATCAGGAACCCCTCCATCCTCTTCTCCCGACCCTCATCTGTTAAAATAGCTGGTTCTGGAGGCTTAATAAAAACAGACTTGATGGGAAAAACGCAATTTTCCTCTTCCTGATTTTCATCCTCAAAGAGAATGTCCAGCGCTTCAGCTACTAAATTATATCGGGTGCACAAGTATAGACGCAGAAAAATCTGTGAAAAATGATGTTAGTTTCAGCTACCTTTCTATTTATCTATAGCGTTGCCATGTGGCAACGAGTGTAATTCGATGTTGAGAAATAATTATCTTTTATGTAAATAAAAAGGTGTAAAACAAAATAAAATGTCTTAAACCTTTACAGCAAATTCCAAAGAAAACAAATTCTGATTTAAGTATTTTTATAGTAGAAAAACGAAGAAAAATACCTGCAGACGCAATCGGAAAAATCCATGTTGAAAGGAGTACCGGTTTCTAACACGTTTACACGCAGATGAATGGCGACTGATTCATATCGGCTGAACTCCTTCCCGACTCATTGCAATCGCAACAATCTCCAACGCAGTTGAAGAATTGAATTAGAATTAGTTCGAAGGGCATTGAAACAATGCCGCTGCGCCGTTGCCATATGGTAACGCCCCAAACGCTAATGGGTTAATAGTGAATTGGTGGAAATAGTGAATTGGCTGATGGTGACTAGTAGTTCACACCAGACAGCCGCATCAGACCGGTAAATCATTAGGAGCGGCCGGAGGACGAGGTTGGGAAGGTGTCAGATTCGGGAGGGAAACCGTGAGGACAGCCGGAGGACAAGTCGGACAGGCTGAACCGAGGAAAGAGCAACCGGAGGACGAGTTGAGAAGGTGTCAGACCGGGAGGAAACCGTGAGGACAGCCGGAGGACAAGTCGGACAGGCTGCACCGAGAAGAGCAGCCAGCGGAGGACGAGTTGGGAAGGTGTCAAGACCGGGAGGAAACCGCGAGGACAGCCGGAGGGCGGTGGACCAGGCTGACCGAGAGGCAGCCGGAGGACGGAGAGTTGGGAAGGTGTCAAGACCGGGAGAAGCCGTGAGGACAGCCGGAGGACCGCAGTCGGACAGGCTGAACCGAGAAGAGAGCAGCCAGAGGACGAGTTGGGAAGGTGTCAAGACCGGGACGAAACCGTGAGGACAGCCGGAGGACAAGTCGAGACAGGCTGCACCGAGAGCAGCCGGAGACGAGTTGGGAAAGTGTAGGGCCGGGAGGAAGCCGTACGAGGACAGCCGGAGGACAAGTCGGACAGGCTGCACCGAAACAGCCGGAGGACGGAGAGTTGGGAAGGTGTCAAGACCGGGAGGAAACCGTGAGGACAGCCGGAGGACAAGTCGGACAGGCTGCACCGAGAAGAGCAGCCGGAGGACGGGTTGGGAAGGTCAATCAAGACCGGGAGGAAACCGTGAGGACGGCCGGAGGACAAGTCGGGACAGGCTGCACCGAGAGGCAGCCGGAGACGAAAATTGGGAGGTGTCAAGACCGGGAGGAAACCGTGAGGACAGCCGGAGGACAAGTCGGACAGGCTGCACCGAGAGAGCAGCCGGAGGACGAGTTGGGAAGGTGTCAAGACCGGGAGGAAACCGTGAGGACAGCCGGAGGACAAGACGGACAGGCTGCGCGAGAGGCAGCCGGAGGACGAGTTGGGAAGGTGTCAAGACCGGGAGGAAACCGTGAGGACAGCCGGAGGACAAGTCGGACAGGCTGCACCGAGAGAGCAGCCGGAGGACGAGTTGGGAAGGTGTCAAGACCGGGAGGAAACCGTGAGGACAGCCGGAGGACAAGTCGGACAGGCTGAACCGAGAGAGCAGCCGGAGGACGAGTTGGGAAGGTGTCAAGACCGGGAGGAAACCGTGAGGACAGCCGGAGGAAGAGTCGGACAGGCGCATTCAGACGGAAGAAACCGTGAGAGCAGCCTGAGAACGGGTCAGAGAGCAGCTGGGAGATCAAGGAACTGCAGCCAATTGAAGAAGAAGCTGAAGAAGCCACGTAAGTATTTGCAATTCCTTACTTGTCAGTCAGGCAATTTTTTTCTGTCGTGATGGCCTATCTAGGTAAAATAAAAAAAGAATTGCTTATTACCATAGCGGAGGAACTAGGTGAAACTGTTCGATCGAATGCGAAAGTAGTCACGCTGAAGAAGTTAATTGAAGAGAGTGAGAATTATGAGGTAGAATTTGTAAGAGAGCTCGTAGAAAGTGTGGTAGAATCCGACGAAAAGGAGAAAGAGAGTGCGAGACAAGCCACAGAAAGGGAGAGGAAGCCGAGAGGAAGAGAGAGAAAAAGAACGATTTGAACTCGAAAGTTGCGTCTTATTCAAGAGACACGATCGAATTCAGGTGACCGCAGTCATCGGAACAATACCCGCATTCATCAAATTATGGATAAATTCCGAAGCGAAAGATATGATATTACCCAGTTCTTAAGTGTGTTTGAAGGGCATGCCATGCGATTAGCTTTGCCGACAGACGAAAAAGTTAACAACTTAACTTGGAAGTAACTTGGAATATCTACGCACGTGAGTTACCGACTTATTGTCGCGAGTGGGTAAATGGATTGAAAGTCGAAACATTTGATGATTTATTAGATCTCATGGTAACAGATCAAATGAAAAAGCGAGTCACTCCTGAAATTCGTGATCATTTTATAGACGAATGGGGAAATTTATGTTCATCGTCCGTGTTGGCAGAAAAAGTAGATAATTATGACAACAATCGCGCCGGCATATATAAGAAGGAAAATAATTTTTTTAGTAATAGTGACAATAATTCAATGCCGGATTCCTCAACTTTTGTTAGAAAAATCTTTAGGAAAAACCTAGATAAGACGCCCGAAAATGCTGCGTTTGAAAAGCCAAAAGAACTTCAATGTTTCAATTGTGGAGCAGAAGGGCATTTTAAACGGAACTGTCCTGAACTTCAAAATATTAAGAAAATTAATAATATCGGAGAATTAGGCACCAACAAACTATTGGCTCCTCATTTAAGCGTAGGGACGATAAATGGCAAAAGCTCAGCAATTTTACGCGATTCTGGGGCTACGATAGACGTTGTTGATTGGAGATGGGTTTCCCAGGACGACTTCACTGGCGAAAACATATGGGTACAACAGCCCTTAGATGAACATCCCACATGTTTACCAGTGGCGCGAATCGAATTGGTTGGCGAGTTTGGTAGGATCGTCACAAAAGCAGCGGTAGCCAAACGAAACGTCAAATTAGACTATTACTTAATGAGTAAGTACACTACAGCCTCCTTTCGAAAAGATGGGATGTGGAATATCCCCTGAATCCGGCAAGCGCAATAATGATGAAGGCCACAAAGAATTGTAAGTCAGAGATAACGAATTATGATGGTACCGCAACCGAGGGCGCGGAAATAGATTCACCAAGGGAGGGAGAAGAGGAACAAGAAAAAATAATTAGTACGCGAAGTTTTGAAATTAGAGAAAATGAATTGCCTAATTATCTAAATAATGGAAGACAAAGAGAAGTAAAATCATCGGAGCCAGAAACAAAAGATTCTCTTAGACGTGGGGAAAGGATGACTGTTAGATCGAAATGGGATAGTGAGTATGTGGGCGACAGACTGAAAGATGATATTACTTTACAGAATTCTCAGAGTCCAGAGAATGTCAATAACAATGCAGAAAAGAGCGAAGAAAAAGAAAATAATTTTGCAGAAATAAGTGCGAAAGATAAGAAGCCAGTAGACAATCACGATCAATCAAGTAGTGAGAGTAATAATTCTAGTGATAATAGTGGTAGAAGTTCGAATGCTAATGAAAGTAACTCTAAAGTTTCGATTACTGTTGCAAAAAACGGTCATGTTCCGAAAGATAAAGAAACTGAGAACAAAGAAAATCTCAAACTTTGTAAGGAAATTGGTGAAGAAGAATATGCAAAATCTGTAAAATGTGCTTATGCAAATAAGCTTCCTAATGAATGTTCGACAAATAATAATCTCTATTCAGAAAACAGTGGCGATGGGAACATTAATCTGAAATTAGCGTCTGAGTATGAGGAATTCATGAAAGCTGTTAGCTTTGAATCTTCAGCAGTGGAAGACGGTGATATGGAAATTCCGGGTACTTTGAAACATGTGGGAACACCAGACACTTCTGCTCAAGAACGAAGAGATATAAGAAATTCTGCTGATAATGAATCCGTTCATGAAAAAGTGAATACAGAATCTGCTAATATTGAAGAGAAGATGCGCCTGAAGAATAGATCAGAAACAAAGTAACGCAACAAATCGATGTTCGTGACTTTACCTGCTTCTGAAGATGAACTTAAGCAACTCAAGCCATATATATATATATATATATTGATACAGAGCCAAAAAGGTTAAGCCAGGAACTGTCAAGTTGGGTCTTGAGGATACTTAAAAGTGACATTAAGTATCTTTTTTTAATTTGTTTATTTATGTTCGCTTTATAACAGCTCAGGTCATCAGCGACCTCATTGTGTT
Source organism: Teleogryllus oceanicus (assembly GCA_964035755.1). NCBI lineage: Eukaryota > Metazoa > Arthropoda > Insecta > Orthoptera > Gryllidae > Teleogryllus > Teleogryllus oceanicus. The sequence continues at coordinate 113,545,867 of CAXIVR010000002.1, forward strand.
TACATCAGTACATTACATTTCAAGGTTACAAATAGTTGAATCAATCCACCATAAACATTATATCAATATATCATAACAAAAATTGCATTATTATATTTCATTCAACAATTTACTTATTTCTAATAGTTTCACATTTTTTTTACAATCTTTTTCTGATTTGAACAGTGAATATAAGCTGCCTTCTATGTTGAATGATTTCCTTATATTAACAAGTTCTTGGCAGTCAAGAATAAAATAGAAGTAGACACAGTACCGCCACATTTGGACAGGGTTCTGGCTTGGATTTTTGAAGAGATGACCAGTAATTTCGGTTAAAATGACCGATCCTTAATCTTGTAATGACGACTTCTTTTCTTCTTTTGAAGTTTGATTTCGGTAAACCTGGTTCCAGACTGGACTTTCGTACTTGATGAAGCTTTGTAGACTCCTTCTTTCATTGTGAGTTGCAATACTTTAAACAGGAGTCCTTGAAAAGGTTTCTTATATCTTTCTGGGTGCCATGGATTTGCGGTTCAGCATTTGGTAATGATGTTGCCATTTTTTCAGCAATGTCTGCCCTCTCATTTCCAGTAATTTGCTTATGAGAAGGAATCCAAACTAGTTCTATTTTGACTCCTTTTGTGTTTTGGGTAAATATAAGTTCTTGGATAGTTTGGATTATTGGATTGCTGGTGTATCGGTTTTCAATGTATTTAAGGGTTGACATTGAATCTGAAAAGATGACAATAGGCATGTTGTTAGCAGATCTGATGCTGATTTCAATGGCAGCACTATTACATACTTCACATGTGAAAATGGAAAAAGAAGTAGTCAGGAGACGATATGAATTGAGTTAATTATCATTTGTTAGAATTATTGCATAACCAGCTTTTCCTTCTCGTTTTGATCCGTCAGTGTAAACTTGGTAGAAGTTATATTTTTGGAGCGTTTCTTTTATCACATCTTGAACATTTGTATTAGATTCAGAGGAAGGGCAAGGAGTATTTACTAATTGGGTGTTTATGGTAATCTTATGGTCCTGTCAGCGTGGGATGGGATTTAAACGTCTAGATAATATGAGTGGTTTAACAATATTAAAGTCATTCATGTATTTAAGGAGTCTTTCTCTCAGAGGTAGTGGGGATTTTGGATGTGTTTCATATATGGTTGTTCTGGGATTTTGGAAAATGGTTGAGTTTGTGGGATTGGGTGGGATACTAAACGTTGAATATGCATAATTCAGACATTGTAGTTTGCGTCTTAGTGCTCGTGGTATTTGTCTTGCTTCCACTAATAGGCTGTTGCAGGGGCTAGTTCTAAAAGCGCAAGACTTAATCGACAAGCACTGTTGATTATTGAGTTCAGTGTTTTCAATATGTTTTCTGGAGCTGAATTATAAATTACTGCTCCATAATCCAGTTGGAGTTGAATTAGTGCCTTATATGATTTGATTAAGCCTTCAGACTGTACTTCATTTAATGAGGACAACATTTGTAGTGACATTTAGTCTCTAATACAATCCACCTTTAGGGCAGATACATGATGTCTCCATGAGTATGATGTCTCCATGATCTCATTCCAAGGATTTTACATGTGTATGTCCTTTTAAGTAGATATCCTCCAATTCTTAGTGTAACTTTTTCATCCCTAATAGAGCGACTTTTGAAAATACTATAAATTCAGACTTTGTTTTCAATGGAGAAGCAAGATGAATTGCCCAATTACTGATATTATTTAGAGTTTCTTGAATAATGTTTGAAATAACTTGAAGATTTTTGCCACTACATAGTAAGGTGATGTCGTCTGCAAAAAGAAATATTTTCACAGTCTCTTTCACTAGGCTCACTTCATTTATAGCAATGAGAAAGAGTATTACACTTACGACCGATCCTTGTGGGAGACCATTAGTCAACTCAGCTGCCTGTGATAATTTGTCTTGGATTCTGACTTTGAGATATCTCATTTTTAGAAAATTACTAAGGAAGGCTAAGATATTTCCTTTTACCTTCAAATCTGTAAGAATTGATACTAACCTGTCTTTATAAATCATTTCGTAAACTTTCTCAATGTCCAGTGAAGAATGCAATCCCATGGTGGTTCATTACTAATGCGTCACAGATATCCGTGTCTATGTTTACCAGGTGATCGTTGGTTGATCGAATAGATCTAAAGGCACTCTGATGCGGTGGATGAGGTTTTTTGTTTTCAGGCTCCATTTTCAGCCGGTGACAGACCATTTTTCCAGTAGTTTACATATATTGCATGTTAAGAATATTGGACGAAAATTTATTGGTTGTGTGTGATCCTTATTTGGTTTTGGTATTGGTATGACTGTTGCTTCTCTCCATTGGCTAGGGAAGGATTGAGTGGTCCAAATATTATTATATAATTAGGTAGGTATTCAAGCCACGACTTCAGGGGAGTTTTAAGAAAACTACTTGGTAAATTATCTGGTCAGTGCTGAATTTTACAATTATTTAACACAAATAAAGTTCACTAATAGTGAATGGATGGTTGTGTTCTTCATTTAGTTTTAATAGTGTCTTGATGTGATCTTGGTCTATGCTAAAATTTTTTGGGCTAGAAGATAAGAAATTTGGGTCATAGTTGTTGTTGCTTGAATTATTTGCAAACGCATCAGCAAGTATGTATCTTTGATGTCTGTAAAGTGTTTTGTATATTTTCTTGTTACTTCTTGTTGTTCTCTTGACATTTTTTCTTCGAAAGTAACAGGAATAGCTGTCAATCTACGTTTTGTCATGAACTTTTTCCTGTGACATATTAAGTTATCTGATATAAAGTTCTTCCCCCAGGCATAGGAGGTTGTAACGTCGTAGACTCTCCATCTCTTTGTGAGAGACGGTTCCATACGACCGTGACAAATATTGCCATGGTGCGTACGAAGGTTGTTATAAGAATCATCTTCTGTTTCTCCGCAAACGACACGCGGACGATATACGTTCTGTAAATTTTTAAACTATAAGTGTATGTGCAGTACAAAATAAACGTACATACGTGAAAATCCTGTCGTCTTGCCTCATCACGACGCACAACATATAATGTTGCATTTTTTCAGTCAAATGGTTTCTTTTCTCGAGTTACTGAAGGAAGCTAATGAATCTTAGATACCTTTCACACTTCTGGATGTAGCATTGTTATCCAAATCCCGATTTATCTGTAGTTTCGAAATTATCTATGTAGATGTTTTGCATTTTCCCGAATTCCCTAGGAAACCTAACAGGGCAATGGACACCTCTCAAGAGGGCCCAGAGACTACAGAGTTATTTATGAATTTCTGCACATATTGGAAATTAGTAATAATCGCTTTCAACTTAATGGAAACTGACCGAATGTGGGGATCATTTTTTCAGTGGTAATGGATAAACAAAATTAAATTTTGAATATAATATTTATGATCATTGATTTTTATGTTATTTTTAAAAACACAAATGGTAATTTCGCAAGCAAGAAATGGGGAAATATTAAATTGCTTTCATGTTATTACTACTTATAATTTTCTAAATATATAATGAAAGTAAAATAATTAAGAAATGTCCACGTTTGTCGTAATTCTTAAAGGGATTAGACGCGTTTACATCCTCTGTGTAGGAGTCCATGTACATTTTGTCACCGTAATTCTTGGCATCGTAATACTTATATAAACATTTCATTCCCCTAATATTCAAGGGCAGGTCATCAACGCCCGCGACATTGACTGCACCTCTCTGGACAGCAAAATTCCTACTACCTTCCTTCTCTCCTTGTTTTCCCATCGCCTGAGATGTCCCCATCCTCTACATCTCCCGCATTGCCTCACCATATATCCCATACAGTTTTAGTTTTTCGTTCATTAAAAACAATTATATTATTATAAACAATTGTATTTATCTGAATTAAATGAATTAACTTTCATTGTTTATTTAGTAAATAGATTGCCAAAAAGAAATGTTAGCGTTTTCACATTCGTGCTCCACATTCGGTGTCTAGACCCATTGACGTTCACCAAATGAAGTAAAGTTATTTATGTTTCTGTATTATCATCTAGGAATTGATTTCGCTTTTCTTCTCTGGTTTTTCTAGTTTCTGAATTTTATATTCAATATTTTTGTTAGTAATTTGAGATCCTTGCTCTCATGAAAAATATTCTATATAATTTCGAGAAACTCTCCCAACCCTGACGCGAGTGTTAATTTTGCTGTACGGAAATGGGAGAACTAGGAGAGTCACTAGTTGGTAGAGAAAACCTCGAAAACGACTTTAAGCCACCTAAAGGTATCAACTTTATATCATGTGGACGACAGAGATGGAGGCAAGTAAAGAGGAAAAAAGTGAAATAGACAGGCACAAATACAAAGGCAGAAGGAATAGGGAGAATGTCTGAGAAATATGGAGAGAAAGAAAGAAAGAAAGTGAGAGAGAAAGAGGTGTGAGAGTGAACGTTCCCCGTTAAGATTTGTTCCGTTTCACCAACGCTTCCGCGGCTTCGGTTAGCTAATCGCCAGTTAACTTTAATGGGTGTACAAAATGCATAAGTTTATGTTTTCAGAAGGCCGTGAACTGGAAACTCTGTGGTGAATATGTTTACTCTGCTTACAGAGAATAAAGTAACAAAACACGGTATATACATTCCCGGCCATTCAATTGCAGTGAGCGAGCGTTTGAGCCAGGTTGAAGAGTATCAGAGATCGTGGGAGATTTGTTTTGCTGGATAAAGTTACAATGGCGAAAAGAACTCGCACTGTAAATTTATCTGCAGATGAGAAGGAAGTTCTTGTCGATTTGATCTACAAATTCAAGCCGATTTGTAATAAAAATTCCGATGGAGCAAATCGTGTAGAGAAAGCACGTGCATATGACGAATTTAATTCTCTCAGTACGTATGCGTTTCGCTCCCTGGAAAATCTAAAAACCTTATGGGAGAATACGAGGCGAGACCCAAGAAATGCTATTTCAGCGGAGAAGAAGGAAGTGTTTAGAACAGGTAAATATAATCTGAAATTTCTAACAAACATATCTTCCCTGAAATATATCACTCATCTCGTTTCGTTTTTCGAATTTTTGGCTGATCGGGAGAATAGCTACCCCCCTATGTCAAGGCTACATTAAGTCACATACGTTTCTAAGCAATTGTTTTTTCCATTCGTTCGTTTGATTTAATGAAAGTCATTTGCTTTATGCATTCTTCTCCACATATATTGATGAAGGTAAGTATGAAATTATTCTTTAATTGCATTTCATTAAGGCCAATTTCAGACTTATCTTTTTGAATATATGTGGAGAAAAAAACATTTAAAAAAAGTATTAGTGACATTATGTGGAAATTCTTAACATCTATAGTGTCAATTTACGAAACTTCACAAAAAGACTAGACGTGAGTACAATATTTTTACTTTTATATTTTTTTAAATTTTCTTAGTAGGAAATGACATTTTTTAATGTCAATTTATTTACTATTCCCTCTAAAAGAAATTTGGTAAATCCCGAGTTTAGGGTGGCACGGTTCCTTTGATTCACTGATTCGGTTCATTAGAAGAGAATCGACTCCATGAACTGAATCCTTGTTTATACGTAGTAATCGCATGTAGTTACGTTCATGATGTTACAGCAATAAATATAATTTAAAATAAAGGTAGATTGGGAGAATAGCTACCCCCTGCTCCAAAACCCCCTTTACGTATAAATCTCCGTAGCAACGTACTCTCATTAAGTGAACTGATTATTCGTACTTTTCACGCTACAAATTTAATTTTATAACCTACACAATTCTTTAACCAACGCATTTTTTTCACCAAGTGGTCCGCGACGTGCTACCGCACGTCGCTACCCGACGGATCCAACGTGCTACGTTCGCGAGGGCCTTCCGGCCCTCGCTCTCGAGACCTGTCCGGCGCACACGTTGTCTTATATACTCCTCACTTTTAAGAGAATTTATTTTAAAGGGAACACTCACTTTTAAGAAAATGCATACCTTCCATCTGAGTAGACACACAAACCTATTTGAAGAAGACTTGAATTGCGAAAATACACACAATTCCACGCCAACAAATTATCAGGTGACTTGTTCTCATTTAACATTGAACATAAATAATTCAGTTGTTATAGTGAACCGGGCAACTATAAACATAGGAATCGCGAGAAATAATGAATCATAAAAGGAACCAAAGGAACCGTGCCACCCTAAACCCGGGATCAACCAGAAAATTTTCTTAAAAGTGAGTGTTCCTTTTAAAATAAATTCTCTTAACGTGAGGGAGGTACAGCGTGAGCGCCGAAGCGACAGCGGAGGCGCGAATCAGGTCTCGAGAGCGAGGGCCGGAAGGCCCTCGCGAACGTAGCACGTTGGATCCGTCGGGTAGCGATGTGCGGTAGCACGTCGCGGACCACTTGTTGAAAAAAATGCGTTGGGGAAAGAATTGTGTAGGTTATAAAATTAAATTAGTAGCATGAAAAATACGAATAATCAGTTCACTTAATTAGAGTACGCTGCTACGGAGATTTATGCGTACAGGGGGCTTTGGAGCAGGGGGGTAGCTATTCTCCCGATCTACCGAATTTTTTAATCTCTTTATAATTTATATTTCCAATCCAGTACTATGCTTTAAAAGGTTTTTATTACAACTAGTTACAATTAACAAATCATACTTTTCTTATCTGAAAAAATCATAAGAGGGACTTCATACTCACAATCACTGAAAAAATTAAATACTTGTGATGAATTGGAATTTTAATTTTGTATAGTGAATTGAAATGTAGGATATTTTGTATAATGAAAGGATTTATTAGAATTGAATGTGAAGTTAAATAATATGTAAATAATTGTAAACAAACTGTTTTAAAAACTAATCGTTGTGGTTTTTATAGTCTCTTGTAAGTTGTAAAGTTTTTGTTAATGTGTAATATACCAAGGAGCATTTAGATGATTTCCATAATTTAATATTTTAGAATTTGAAGTTTATTATCAGAGAAATAGCTGCATCACCGCAAATAGTATATGCTTTCAACATTGGGGCCTTGGGATTTTCATGTAAATTACACATTATGTTACTCCCAGTTTAGAAGTTGTAAAGGAAATAATGTCTCAAAATCTCATAAATGTAACTGATGTGACTGTATTTACCTGTTTGAATGAATTTAACATATTGTTGACTGACATAAAATTACCTATTTCAGCTTGTTTTTCTTTGAGATTACTTAAAAGTCAAGCTGCAATTTTTATTTATTTCTTGAGGCATTTAACAAGAGTTGCTCATCACTTTAATGAGAATTTTCTTTTGTAAGTTTTATGGTATGCGAAATATAACCAATATGAATCATCACTGAATATTTTCAGTCTTCTTTCTTCCTGAGAATGCCTATATTATAAAAATAAAAATTGCAATAAAAAACTTAATCCTGTACATTAAATGAATATATTACTGGTGTTATATTCAGAATAATTGCACGCTTTACATACACAAACATTTATTGTAATTAACTGCCGAAAGTACAAAGGTTACAATTCCAAAGTCCAAAGAGCGTACCGAGTCACAAACCAAAATCTAGAAACCAAAAGTCCGGAGATGTACCAATAACAAGCAATGTCGAATCAGAAATCACACTGTACGATCTCTCGCAGAATTCACTGGGCGCACGGTCACTAACGCCTCACTCAACTCAATAGCCAATTACTCGTGCTTCTCGGCTGGCGGCGCTCGCCTAAAGCGGGCGGCGCTGGAGACTCGCTGCTGCGAAGCTGGCTCTCCGACCAGCCTGCTTTCGGGATTGGGCGGCGTCTTGTCGCCCGCCGCCTCGCTGCCTTCCCTGACCGCCGCTGAGCGCTGCTTTTAGGCGCGCTCTTAAACGTGTTTCACAGCCGCGACACCTCCCTCTTGAAAGCGTCGTGACGGTGCAAACGTACACGGCGTCTTGTGGACTCCCTTGGTGCTACCGCCGAAAGCTCCGGCGTGGGCGGTGGCGGCTCTGTGGGCTGCTCCTGTAATGGGCGTCAGGGAATCAGTCTCTCATAGCTCTCTCCCTATACTCCTTTCGGAGCCTCCTTCCTAATGTGTCTACCTGGCTCCAGCGTGTACCTGGGGCGCAATTGTCCCTGTGTCCCCACCACCGTTTTGCTATATGTCAAAACTTCATAAACTTTACTCCCTCGGGTTCCTATTACTACCCAGGCCACCAGGCAGGTTCCTTTTAAACGAGGTACAATAAACTTTGCTGCCTACCTGGAATTCTCGGCTGCAACCTTTCCTTGTGACTGTTACCTGGTACTAGCAATGACAGCAGCGACCTATGCTGCCGGCCATGCAGAATCTCTGCCGGGCTCTTCCTTCAGGTCCAGGTAGCGTCCTGTATGTTGCCAGCACCCGCATCAGCGCCCTGTCTCCTCAGCCCGGCGCCCCTCGCCTTCGCATTGCCGTTTTAAAGGTCGAACGCACCGCCCACCTCCCATTAGACTGAGGGTGGAAAGGTGGTGCACATATGTGCTGATGCCGTTGGACCACAGAATCGAAAAAATCTTCTGATGTGAACTGGGGTCCGTTGTCGGACACCAATGATTGCGGCAGTCCTCTGTCACGAAGATCTTCCCAAGGCATCTATCGTCGCCGCGGCCGTGGTGACTCCCATCTCCACTATGAATGGGAAATGGACAAAGCATCAACTACCACTAGCCACATTTTCCCCAAAAGGACCGGCAAAGTCGACGTCACTCTCTCCCAAGGCGCCTCAGGTGTCGGCCACGAGTGCCAATCCTGCCGCGGGCGGACTGATTCATTTGGCAGGCGTTGCAACTCCTAACCATTCTTCTATGTCAGAGTTCATCCTCGCCAATAGCAGGGGCGCCTAGCTAACTGTTTTGTACTCACAATCCCCAATGTCCTTGGTGTAAAATCCAGTACTGCTTCCTCAGGACTCTGGATCACCACCTTTGCTCCTTTGCTCACTAGCAGTAATAAAACTCCTGACTTAACTGATAAATCGTCCCTTTATTACCACGCAGTCTACTTTTCGCAACTCCTCGGCCAAGCTTTCTACATATTCTCTAACCACCGCAACTCCTTATCCTGGTCCGTAGCTGATGCAATCGTTGCGGCTGTGAGGGGGAAATCCTGAGCACCCCAAATCTTCTAGATCGACTTGCTGGCATGCTTCTTCCGATTCATAAAACTCCACGTCTGACCGACTGGTAATCTAGACAGCGCATCCGCGTTGGCGTGCTGGGTTGTGGGCCTATAATGAATTTGATAATGGTAGCAGTCAAAACAAAGCCCACCTTTGCAGCTTTTTGCCATACTTTCCGGCAACTTCTTACCCATATGAAACAACTGTACCAACGGCTTATGGTCCGTGATAATATGAAACTTGGACCCATAAATGTACTCATTGAACTTTCTAACCTCAAAAATTACTGCTAAAGCCTCTTTTTCTATCTGGGAGTAATTTTTGATGCTTGTTTAATGACTTGGACGCGAAAGCGATGGGGCGCTCTACACCCGCTTCATCCTTTTGTGATAATACCGCCCTACTCCATAATCTGACGCGTCAGTCGCAATCGTGGTCACCCTACCCGGGATGTAATGGTTAGCTGTGTCGCTTCGACGATCGCTTTCTTCAATTTACCAAGTGCCACCTCACATTCCGGTGACTACACAAATTTAACGCCCTCTTTTTAACGCATTCAAAGGGCTGTAATCGAAGAAAGTTTTGATAAACTTGTTGTAATAGTTATCTTCCCAACCAAGCTTGAAGCCCTTCACATTCTTGGGAGCAGGAGGTTTTTATGGTTCCACGTGGTGCTGCGTTGGCTTAATCCCGGGATTCCGTTACTTCATGGCCTAGGAATGTTACCTGTTGCTTGAAAAATTACATTTCTTGAAATTCACTTTGAAACCCCACTCTGCCAAAAGTGCTAACAATTCTTTAAGTTCCTAATATGTTCTTCCTGCTTTTGCCTGTTACGATGATATCGTCCAGGTAGTTAATGCATCCACTCACTTGTGACGTTATCTGTTCTAGAACTCTCTGGAAAATGGCCGCTGCTGAAGCAATTCCGAAAGGCAATCTATTATATCTAAATAGCCCCAAAGGAGTGTTAATCACTAATACTTCTTTGCTTCCTCATTGAGGGAATTTGCAAGTATGCATCTTTAAGTCTATTTTAGTGAATTGCTGACCACCTGCCAATTTGAAAATAATTCTTCCTGCTTGGGGATCGATATTGTTCAATTTCTAGTTGGTCGTTCACGTGCTTTTAAAGTCATCCACATAAACGCACATCCACATTGCTTTTTGACACAACACTAACGGCGTAGCCCAACTGCTTGTTGTCACTTTTGTAACTATTTCCTGTTCCTCTAACCTTTCAACTCAGCTTCCACTTTTTCCTTAATGGCTTACGGCACCGGCCGTGCCTTAAAAAATCTAGGCTTAACATTTTCTTTTAACTTAAGTTCTGCCTCAAATTTTTTGCATTTTCCTAATCCGGGTTGAAACACCTCAGAAAATTCATCTTTCAGTTCATCTACCAATGTTGACAGTTTTTCCTGTTGCAGGGTGAACACATTATCCACGACTCCCAAACCAATTTTCTCGAAACTGTCTAGGCCCAGAATGTTCATTACGTCATATCTGTCCACTACAATTACTTCCAAAACTGCTTTTCTGTTCTTATACACTACCGGAATTTTCACTTTTCCCATTACTTTAATCGGGTCTCTACCAAACTGAAAACTGGCTTCCTACTTTTTCACCTGGGGGAACCTAATTTTTTATAAGTGTCAAGATTTACTAAAGTAACCGTTGCGCCTGAGTCCACCAAAAATTTCACTTTATTTTTTCCCAATTCTAAATCCAGGATCAGCCTATTTTGTCCCTTGCTATTTAGCACTTGGTTCACTGCGTTGATATCCATTTCCTCTTGCTCTACTAATTTTCTTCTTTCCTGCCTTTCTAACTTAACCTGCCAACACACTTCCTTTATGTGGCCCACTTTATCGCACTTGAAACACTGTGCTTGCCTAAACCTGCACTGCCACCTCTGGTGTGACGTCCCACAGTATTTACACGACTTCCTTATTCCGTTATCAGCCCTGTAGTTGCTGCCACTATTCGTGCTATTAAGCGCACTGCCCTGGTTATCTAATCGCTGCTGATAACGCGGTGCCCTTCTGACGTCACTCGACTCGCTCGAGCTGGAGGTGTCCACCGATCGATGGTGCCGCGGCCGGCTTCTTATCTTGCGCTCCAAGGTTTTACTCTCACTCCTGCTGTTATCGCGGCGGCGCCGTTCCCCTGAGCCTGCTTGCATAACCTGATTATCGGCCGCGATCTGCCTTGCTGCCTGAGTTGTAACCTCGAAAGTCGTCGCCAATCTGCGGATTTCCTGCAGCGACGGGTTAAGTGCTTGCATTCTGATGCCGTCCTCGGGTGTATGCAGAATTACTACATCTCTAATTAAAGTTTCTGCGTAAGATTGTTTACAACTCTCAGATTGACACCTAAATTCACAGTTCTTAGCTAGCCCGTCCAGTTCCGTTATCCACTCGGCATGCGTATCTTTTCCTCTTTCTGCACTGAAAGAACGCATACCTGGCCGCGACCACATGTGGTTTCCTCTCATAATGTTTGTGTAACATAATTTTAATTTCTGACCACTTGAGTTTATTAATCTCGTGCCAGGTACATAACTTCTTTAACAGTGCGCAAATCTCACTACCGCCATAACTAAGAAACGCTGCCCTTTATTTTCTTCACCCCGACCCCACAAAAATCCAATGTTGTTCTAGTCTTTCCGCGTAATCACTCCAATTTCTAACTGCGGCTTGAAAGGGTCAAAGGCGCGGCAATTGCTTGCTTGGTTCTGACTCACCGCCTTCAGCGTTTCTAACATCTGCTGCATAAACTGTTGTTGCTGTTGCTGTTGCTGTTGCTGCTGTTGAATAAACTCGCAGCACTTGCGCCCAATCCGATTGAGATGGTGCGCTGCCATCTTCTACTTGTAGTAAATACCAGATTGTTGCACTTCACTTTCTCGTCGCCTTCCGTTACCGGCGACAACACGTAACCAACTTGCAAAAAGTTTTATCCTCGTCGCCAATTGTTATGTTCAGAATAATTGCACGCTTTATACACAAACATTTATTGTAATTAACTGCCGAAAGTACAAAGGTTACAATTCCAAAGTCCAAAGAGCGTACCGAGTCACAAACCAAAATCTAGAAACCAAAAGTCCGGGAGATGTACCAATAACAAGCAATGTCGTAATCAGAAATCACACTGTACGATCTCCTCGCAGAATTCACTGGGCGCACGGTCACCAACGCTCTCACTCAACTCAATAGCCAATTACTCCGTGCTTCGCTGGCGGCGCTCGCTTTAAAGCGGGCGGCGCTGGAGACTCGTTGCTGCGAAGCTGGCCTCCGACCAGCTCGCTTTTCGGGATTGGGCGGCGTCTTGTCGCTCCGCCGCCTCCGCTGCCTTCCCTGACCGCCGCTGAGCGCTGCTTTTTAGGCGCGCTCTTTAAACGTGTTTCACAGCCGCGACAACTGGGAATATAGTATCAGGGGAAATTTCTTATATAATATTAACGCTTGTGACTTCATTCACAGGAGATATCATTCTCTTTCTGTTCTGAATGGCCTCAGAAAACTTGGGAAAGTTCTTATTTACTGGGCTACCATGTTAATGAATTAATGTAATCACGAAACATGAAGAAATATATTTCATATTTAGAATTTTCTAGTTTTCACTATGCATTTTCTGATTTCACTTTATTCAAGTACATATGTGGCTACTTGTTGTTTCATATAAATCCTAGCACTCTTTTTAATAAAAATATAAAGAGGTTATCTGTTCTTTATATTTTAAATGATGAACTTAAAGGTTTTAAATTCAGAGATATATTTTACAATATTTGTGAGATTTTGTAATTCATTAATATTGATAGGTCATCCGAATATCTTTTAGTGTAATTTTAAAACAAGCAAATTCTGAATTCTTAAGTTGTAATACGTAACTTGTAAAGCTCGATGTTCAATTTAAAATGTCTGATTTTATGAATTTTGTATTATATTTTAGGTGGAGGTGTATTTAGAGGGAGAGGCCCAGAGCATCTCCATACAAAGGTACAGGGACTGCTAGGCCCTATTGCGCAAGGCCTAATTAATGAATTCGATTCAGATCGAAATTTCCATCTGCGGACAGAAGCAGAGGTAATTCTGATTTGCTCAGACATATTATTGCATTAGTAGAAGTGAACTTCAAATGTGACTGATTTTATAGCATGAATAGTTGGAAGATCTAGTACCATTTAATTCACATCACAGAGAAACCAGATAAAATGTTTCACTGATTTTAGTACTATTTAAAAAGCCGTGTTTAAAACTGAAATCAAAACTGGTTGCACTGTAATGTGAATTATCCCAATTTCTTTCAATGGTACATAAACTACCAGGGATTTTAATAATTTTCCTTATCAATTTTGTTTTAATTGTTTTTTTAGGAGGATGAGGAGGTGGAGGACGAAGAGGAGGTGACAACAGCAGCAGGGACTCACACCAATTGTGGCGTTGCGGAATATCTACAAGTGAGTGTGATGGCAACACACCCACCGGCAGGCCCGTCGGCAGGCCCGTCGGCATCCCACGTGCTCGATTGGGGTTCTTGGACCCCAAATGTTCATCGGACTGCTATAGCGTCTCCGCTTTTGATTTTGGATGAAGGTGAACAAATAGCGGAAGAATCTTCAATCCAACGACGAGCTCAAAGGATGAGCACAGATGAGCTAACCACAAATCAGGGAAGGGGGGTAACTAAAACTCAAGTCGCAGGAGACCTCGGCTGACAGACAGCCAGAAAGAACTTAACACAAAAAAAAAATAAAACTTGTGGAAACACTGATGGAATATGCAAATAAAGAGAGTGCATTAAATTTATTAATTTTAGAAGAAAAATTGAAACAGGGAAACTAAAAACAAAAAAAAATGGAAAATGAATTAAATGTCTACAATAAATTCAATGTCTTAAAATAATTGTTTATCATTGCCACGAGTTGGGTTAATTTCTCTTCTCTATCTTCCTTGTTGCCTTTGTTCCCTTATTCTTCCTGCTGCAATGATTTCATCCCATGGAGCAGGGATTTCCAAATCTGGGTCATCTGGTGGATCTGGATCATTAGCCTCAATTAAAATATTATGAATAAATGCAGTGGCAATGATGATTGCACTACAGTTCTTCAATCGGCATTGCATTCCCAGTGCTAACACCGGAAACCGTCTCTTCCAGATTCCAAAAAGTCTCTCGACAACATTTCGAGACCGTATCTGGCTTTCATTGTAGAGATTTTCTTCTCTAGTTGATGGATTGCTTAGTGGCATCATTATATATGGGCGGTTCGTGTATCCGCTAATAGAATAGAATCATTGAACTCGCCATTTTCAAATTTGAAATTAATTCTCGAGGAATTGAAAATTGTCTGGTCGTGAGTGCTGCCTGGCCACCGACATACAATGTCGATTATTTCCCTTCGTACATTGCAAATAACTTGCACGTTTAAAGACGTGTATCCTTTCCGATTGCGAAAACATTCCGCATACTGGCCTCCTGGAGAACGAATTTTGACATGAGTGCAATCTAATGCTCCGATTGCTTTTGGGAATTTGGCTATTCCATAAAAATCTAGGCCGACTTGCCTTATATCCGCTCTTGTCTGCGGAAATCTTATAAATCTAATTGCCAATCTAGCCAAAGCGCAGCTAACTCTATGAACAATATGGTTAGCTATAGATTTGCTGGCCCCAATGTAGTCGTCCATAACCTGCTGGTAGCCGCCAGTTGCATAATAACGTAGAGTCATAAGTAATTGGTTTATTGGTGCGATTGACGCGTTCCTGGAAATGAATATAAATTGAAATAATAAATTTCTAATAATGAGATGTTATTTTATTAATAAATAACGAACTTAATTATAATATTATGTAATTAATTCACATCATACTTTGAAATTTAAGGTTTTGTGATTTTGTTTCTAAAATTTTTGCAATGACTCGAGTTTGAAGAAAACTGTAGCACACCTTCTGATAATGAATAGTGGCACAATTGCATGTATTATATGCGTACGTTTTCTTGGGCCCCGGAATATCTACCCCTACTCCTTTGCCAACAATAGTGGAATTAATAATAAATGTTAGCAACGAGCATTGTGAACAAAATATGATAACCAGAAATATTCGCTCCCATGTAATAAAAACTATTTTTTTTCTTCTCTTACATGAAGGTCTGAGTTATTAATGGATACAAAAACAGTTCCACTTCATTTTTGACATTCAGTTTTTATTGTACTACTGTTTACAATATGGTAGAGTTTCTGCCACTCCTTGTAGTCATCTTCAGACCTTATTCTGATATAGATGGAAATTTCCTAAATATTTACATATGCACATTTGACAATTCTTATAGTGAGAGTATGTGTTCAACAGCAGGCTGCTCCTTCATAACTATGAAGAAGCAGCCTGCTTCATATTGTAAAAAATTAGTATAATAAAAAAAAAGTGAAATGAAATGGAACTGTTTTGTATTAATTAGAAACTACTTTGCATCGAAAAGTTAACTATAAATTTGATAATAACATTCCTTGTCAAAATAACCACACACCCCACTCCTCGCACAACGAACGAAGCGAAGGCTGAAGAAAACGTGCGCGGATGATATAATGTACATAATGAAGGAAAACATAACCTAATTTACATTCATGAAGGTTATATAACAAAATGGGTTTCATTGTGCATGCAAAACTGTAACTTAAATGATTTGGTTGTATTAAGTGGTATGTAACTATTACATCTAATATTTTCTGACCTGTTTGATGAAAACTCCAGATCTTGCTCAATCAATTCCAGGATTTCAAGTGTAGATTGTTTGGTACATCTGAATCTGGTTGAAAAGTCCCTGTCCTCGTATTCATAAAAATAACGTCTTCTTTCCCTGAAAACGCGCGGGCGCACAGATATTTCCAGACTTTCTAATTCTTCATCGTCTTCCAAAATATACTGGAGAGCTTTCTCCATTTTCTCTGCTGCAGAGAGTATATTGCTCTGCTACGTGCTCGAACAGAACTGCGCCAGAGAGTACTGCGCTGCGCTGCAACCAGCTTAATCAAGCGTTAACTGCTCCTAACGAAGCTGATTTCGCGCGTTAACGGAAAGTTAACACGTGTTAAAGTTTGGTGAAACACATTTTTTTAAAATTTATTTTTTATTTATTTTACGTCAAAAAAGCAGTTAGAAACTGCGTATGACGTGCTATGGGGAAAAGTGAATTGTGTGCACATTTTCAATATTCTGTGATCCCTACACTAAGTCATATACTACTTAAAATTGAAGAAAAAAAAGCTCCCATGTAATAAAATCTATTTTCAAGGATAAAAAGGCAATACATTTTGGCTCTTATCCATGTTGTCCTTCGGAATAATACTTCCTGCCGCGACAACATGGAAACGAGAATTTGAATAATTGTATTTCCCACTGAATTCTAGAAGACGTGCACAGAAAATGAAGTTACATTTATGTCCAGAAGCAAAACAAGGGGCCATCTCAGCATTTGCTCAATGGATCAGGGAAACTGGACGAAAAACCTGATCGAGATGGGGGTCATTGGCCCGGAGGCTGCAATACAATACTTGTTACAGGTTGTTTATACACATTTATATAGTTCAAATGTTAAATAATGCATTCTGTATAATTGTCAAAATTATGTTACTTTTCTTGTGGTGCACAGTATAGTCTCCAATGTATAGAAACAGTTATGCAGCAGAAACGATTTCACTTGGGATTTAAACTTTTCTATCGAATTTAATCTTTTAATGTCATCTGGCAAAGTGTTGTAAAATAATGTAATGTATTGTATGTGAATTTTTTGTAATGAGCTGTTGATACTGTCACCTGATGAATATGATTTCTACGTCGAGTTATAGTAATAGACTTCGGCATTTTCTGAAAATATATTCCCGCCCTTAAGCAAGTCATTTTTGACAAAAGCCACTGATTCGTAAATAAACAGACAAGGTAATGGTAAAATTCCTAGATTAATGAAGAGTGCGAGATTCAAACATGTTTGAATCTTGTCGCTACTTGTCGCCGCTTCTCGCCGTGTCGCGCGTATAGTTTTGCTGCTTTGGTCTTCAATTTCCCATTTCAAAGATGTCGAATAGCGATATAATGGAATGTTTAACTGAAGATGTGAAAAATACAAAGGAATTGTGGAACAAGAGATTGAATAACTACCACAGTGGAATTGTGAGCGGCGAATTGTGGAGTGGCAAAAGGAAGGAAGTGACAAAAGCACTGAAAATAACAAAAAAGTTTGTTTTTATTGATTAAATTATGTTAATGTATATTATTCTTATTGAATTTGTCAGATGCTAATTATATTGCGTAGTACATACATCACAATGCCAGATATACCAGTTTTCCTGTAGACCTAAATGAGGTTAGGTTTCTATTGTAACCAAACCGGCAGAGCTATTGAAATAATTGCAAATAGTCTGTCTTATTTACGGGCTTCTGTTGAGGGTGAATTAAACCTATTACTAACTGGCAGAGTGAATATCTGTGGAGAGTTTGTTGAACGCAACAAAAATCTTGAATGTTTCCTTTGAAACATTTCGACTGTCGCTGTCGCAGCCACTGTCGCAGCCACCTGTCGCTTACGTAGGACACCACGCGCTCTGTCGCGCGGCATCGCAACTTGTCGCTTGAAGCTGACGCAAGCTATCGCTTGTCGCTGGTTGTAGCTCACACAGGACACAGCCTAAGTACCTCGATTCCCTCTTGTCGCGCTCGTGGCACATAGCGAAGTCGCTAGACTTTGACACCACTGAGGTCCGTGTTCGATTCCTGCAGAATCTCATGTGAAATTTGTTCCAACAAAACGAGGCTGCTTCACAAGGGCTAAACCAACTCCTGTGAAGTGTCCTAAACCCTACCCCATCCCTTATTCCTTCCCAATTCTGGCCGCTGGGAAGTGACGCAGGAGCGCGTAGTAAGAGGCGCGTATGCGGAGATGCTACCTGGCGGTCCTCTTGACAACTGACTGCATCGCGACGTGGCATGACTTACAGGTAATGATAATAATAATAATAATAATAATAATAAAAAAAAAACCACGTAATACATAAATTTATAAATAAGAATTGAATTAAGAGATACATTTAGTAAATAAAAACAAGTAAATAATAATACTTAGTAATAAGTAAATAATACAACTTACAGATGTCATGCCCCTGGGCTCACAAACGCGACAAGAAATACAACGTCCCAGCATTTGTCTTAAGCGACCGGGGAAAACCAGGGAAAACAAAGGAAGTGTGCATGCTCTTCAACATTGAGCAACAAAAAAAATATATTTAAGATAATTTTAAAAACAAACAAACATTACTGACTCTGGAAAACTCTAAAGGTTTGCCCGAAAATATAAATTCTGATAGATATTAATTTAGCACTACGTATCAAATGTTGACAAAAATCTCAAATACATTCATGAATCATAAAAAGCAATATGAGAATGCACACAACCACCCGGCAGGACGACGGCTTAGGGCCGATTTTAGCTTTCAACATCATGTACCAAGGGAAAAGACGCATTCAATCAGAGCCATGACAAAATTAGACAATAATGAGTTAGAAAAATACTGGTAGATACAAAAAAACCTTCTAACCCTATAATATACTTAATTTATACTAATTATACTATTGTTAATTAAATTAAGAACTAACTTAAGAAAACAAAGAAAAGAACAACACAGTTAACATTTAACTTACAATTTTGAACTCACTTAAGAACTAACTTAAGAAAATACAAGAAATGGAGAAAAACTGTTAAAAAGCGATATAAAAATAGTAGTTTACGATATAAGTGTCGTAAAGCATCTTATTACAATACGAGATTGGAAGATTGCCAAACGAGGCCGTTAGGCCGAGTTTGGTAACCAATCGAGTATTGTAATAAGATGTTACGACTACGTATATCTACAACGTTTATCCACTTTGTAAAAATTAGTTAGATTTAATCTAAAAGATCGTCCTACGCGTTCGTTTAGTACTAACGATTTATTTTCTAGAAGTGGCGACACTGTTTCTAACAATGATAACAATTGAAACACATTTGGTGTCAACCTCAAGCTTTGTGTATTCTTTCCACGGTGTAAGTATTTTTTCCAATATGAGTGACAGCAGCTGTGATTCTGACATCGAAATAACAGCAAATGCTGCTCTAGACACGCTATTACCAGAGAAATCACGAAAAAATATGAGCGTGAATACACTTTATTTAGAGACTGGAGTGCAACCAAACATATTAAAACCATTTCGGAAAAGTTATGATGGCGTACTTCTCTGGTAAGTCTAAAAAGAGAAACCCTCAAGTCTATGGTCACATTATTCCATGTTAAAGAGTACAATATTACTTAATGATAATGTGGACATAAGTAAGTTCACACAATTGATAGCTTTCTAAAAGAAAGAGCAGAAGGATACATGAGCAAGAAATCTAAAATATTTTCGAAAGATGACATACATAAATTTTTAATAGAGGCAGATAATGAAATTTATTTAATGATGAAGGTGACATTAATAGTTGGCGTTTTGGAGCTTGCCGTAGAGAGGAATTGAAAATTTAGAATTAAGTGATATAGAGGATAAGAATACGTATATTATAATTAATATCCAAACACCAAGACATTAATTTCAAGACAATTTGTTATTACTCAAGGAAGTGTCAAAGAATTCAACTGTTCGTCAATATTTTCGCCTTCGGCCGGAAAATGTCAAGCACGATCGTTTCTTTCTCTCCTACAAGAATGGAAAATGTTCTTCGCAACCAGTTGGGATAAATACTTTTGAAACATTCCAAAAAATAGCAATGTATCTTGGTTTGAAGAATTCTGAAACTTTTACAGGACATTGCTTTCGTCGATCATCTGCTTCTTTACTCGCCGATGCAGGTGCTGACATGAATGTGTTAAAGAGGCACGGTGGATGGAAGTCAAATTCTGTTGCTGAAGGTTATGTCGAAACATCAGTGCAAAATAAAAAGAGATAGCTATAGAAAATTATGGGAAAATATTTCGAATGTGGAATCTACAAATATTTCAAATGCAAATATGAATTGTACAGCTTCAACATCATCGGGAATTACGGTATCAAATTGCAGCAAATTTGTAATTAATGTTTACAACAAATAAGCATAGCTATTATTATAATTTGAACTCTTATTCTGTTAAAAAGTTATGTCAATAAAAATTCTTTGAACAATTGTTGTTATTTTTAATAGTAGGAATCAAGCTAGTCGCGGAATAACCCATTACAAAACGAGTGTCGTAATGAAGTACTTTACCGCACTGGGTGCGGTAAAGAGCTTCATTACGACACTGAACCTAATGTCGTAATGTTTGACTTTACCTAACCAAAGTGGATAAATTACATTTACCTTACCATTCTAAACACATTTAGTACACACTTTCACATCATACAATATCAGCTCAGAAAAATAGTATTTAAATGTTTTTTGAATGATCGCAGAGTTTTACATTTCCTAACATTTCCTGGAAGGCTATTCCACTTCTAGTCGTTGCTCAAGTAAGATTTATTGTAAAAGTTAGTGTTGCTTTTAGGAATATTACATAGCAAAGATTTCTCGAATCTTCTTGTTTTAAGATAAATTTTATGAGAGAGGTAAGTAGGTACACCCGTATTTAATATTTTGGAGAAAACGCACAAACTATGAAACATGCGTCGGGCTTTCAAGTTTAGTATGTTATTAGCTTTGTAGTATCCGATATGTGATCATACTTTCTGATATTATATTGAAACCTAACACAGCATTTTGAACTCTTTGAGAGCGTCAGCAGTTGATTTCTTTACGTTACCGTACACAATGTCACCGTAATCAAGCAGAGGGTAAGAGGATTTACTAGTAGTTCTTTGGTTTTGGGTGGAAGGCATTTGTAAGCACACTTGAGTGAGTACATTGAAGCATACACTTTGCGGCAAGTTTCCCGAACACGAGGTTCCCAATTTAGGAATTTGTCGATGGTCAGACCGAGATTTTTAACTTGTGAGCATAGGGGAACAGTAGTGTTATCCAGTACGATATGAGGAATATTAAGATTTTTAAGTGCTTTATGGGACCAACAACAGCCAATAATAATTGATTGAGATTTTAATGGA
This sequence comes from Teleogryllus oceanicus, assembly GCA_964035755.1. Taxonomy (NCBI): domain Eukaryota; kingdom Metazoa; phylum Arthropoda; class Insecta; order Orthoptera; family Gryllidae; genus Teleogryllus; species Teleogryllus oceanicus. Next base: position 113,567,055 of record CAXIVR010000002.1, read on the forward strand.
TTTAGCTTAAGGCCGTTTCTCAGTGACCATTCATGTAAAGAGGCTAAATCCTGATTTGTTTTACTAATTAACTGAGACACTTCAGAAGGTTTCCCACTGACGTAGATCTGTTGGTCATCTGCGTACATATGATGATTGCATCTTGATAGCACTGACGGTATATCATTTACATAGATAAGGAAGAAAAGTGGACCAAGTACGAACCTGTGGCATCACGTGGAACTGATTGAGGTGACGAGAAAGTGTTTTCTACAACTACGACCTGTTGTCTATTACTAAAATAACTTAAAATCCACGATAAGGTAGAATCAGAAAAACCGAGATATTTACATTTTGCCAGAAGCACGTCATGGTCTACTAATTCGAAGGCCTTGCTAAAATCTAAAAGCGGTAGCGTTGTTATATTGCCTTCATCCAGAGATTGACGAATGTCTTCGATGACTCTAGCAAAGCCGTTTGCGTACTTACCCTCCCTAAAACCAGATTGAAAATTATTGAGAGCATCATTTATGGTGAGATACTTGTTTATTTGTTGACGTACAACTTTTTCGAGGAGTTTGGATAATGTTGGTAATATGCTGCTAGGTCGATAATCACAAAGATTTAACGAATTTAAACATTTCGGGAGGGGACGAATGTAAGCTAGTTTCCACAATTGGGGAAAATATCCGGTTGTTAAAGAAAAGTTTATAGTGAGTAAGCGCTGAAGAGCATCTTTAAAACCAATTTTAATTGCTTTGCCGTTATATCATCCGGAGCCTTTGAATTTGATTTGAGTGCCTTCACAATTTTTTCGACTTCTTGGCAGTCAACATTGTTGAAATGAAACTATCGTCACAGGAGTGAGGTACATGTGATTCCAGAGAGTAAAGTGTCTTTTCTTTAATAATAGGTCTATTTTATGCAGCGGAAGCAAATAGTCATTTAGGTCATCTAGGGAATTTCTAATGAACTGTCATTTGATTTACGTTGCAAATTCTAGGTTTTCAAAGTGTTCCATACTCCCTTCGTACTGGAATTTGTTTGGAAAAGATTATGATAATAACTGAATCTTAGCGTTTCTGATTTGTTGTTTTACGAATTTCTAAGTTTTATACTCCTTTTCATTTTCATCGGTTTTAGTAATTTTAAAACGGTTATATGCGGAATTTCTAACTTTCATATGAACTTTTATCTCATTTGTAAGCCATGGTGCAGCAGGCCGTCGTGACACGAGAGGTTTTCATGGAGCGCTTGTTAAAAGATTCGTTATGATTCATTGAACATATTTACTTTCGAGTCTAATGAGTATTGTTGATAAACTTGGTGCCAAGGTGCATGTTCACTGTCTACTTGAAATGCTGTAAAATCTAGTTTTGTAAATCACGGTAATTGATTGTTTTGTTTTTGTATTTAGTACATTTAGCTGAATATACAACAAAGAGTAAATCATGTTGAAATACCCGGAACAGGAACTTGACCATGTAATAATACTTTGGAAATATCTGAGACAATCAGTGATCAATCCACGATTCGTTTTAGATGAGTTATGAGTAGGATTCAATTTTAATATTTCAAATTATACTGAATTTAAAGTATGAATAAAGTTAGTGGCAGATATTGTGATGGATTTTAAGTCGCAATTAAAATCCCCATTAGAATAATATCTTGATACTTATCTGTGAATTCTGGAAAGTGAATCTCTAATTCTGACAGCCGTCCGTATTTGGAGGCCAATATACAACCCTGACAAGTAGATGTTTCCTCAATCACCATATCAACAAACATGATTCCAAGTTCTGAGTTACTGTAGATGTTTTTATTATTTTACAATTTATATCATCACGACAAACATAGCAACACCCCACCGGATTTCTCTTTTAAATTAATTTTTATTATATTTCTATCATTTCGTATGAGTTTATATTTAGGGATCGACACAAGATCAGACGGCGCAGTAGATTTCAACCAAGTTTCACTAATTAATAATACGTGTGAGCTAGCTTCAGAGAGAACATGACAAATTTCTGAGTGATGTTTCTTTAGAAATCTCTAATGCGCGTTAATGTGAAAGACAGACAAGTCACGAGGAAAGTGCGAAATGGACGCGTTGAGGTCAGAGAGTGTAGCAGGGCTTCGAGGGTAGGTAGCAACTAACGCCGGACAGGGGCCAATGTCCCAGGTAGGTATGTCCAGGGGCGCGGTTTCCGGCAAGACTTCGTCATCTACAGGTTGCCAAATTTCTGACATAGTATTTGAAAGTGTGTACTTTACAGGCAGAAAGAAGTTAAAATTAATATATTACAAGTAAAATTAAATAATAAGCAATAATCTAAGTATAAGAGAGACTTCTGAAAACAGATTCTAAGGTTACGCGCCATTTACAGGTAAAGGGGTCAACTTCACACATTCTGGTGATGCGTCTTTCCCTTTGTGGTATTTACATATATTGTCCCATCAAAGGACCACACATTTTAAGCTGAAATTTTGAAATACATTTTCTCAATATTTCTAACCTACGTGAGGTTAAATCCTCTCGAATAACTTTTCCACTACCTGCAAGTTTTCTTTTATTTTTGAATATTTCAGCCCTAATTTCACTATACTAATTTCACTACTATAATAGGGCGGCACTTGCCATCAGTCTTAGGTCCTATTCTATGGCTCCTATCAATGTCGTCAAGAGTAAGACTGACACCAATATCCCTTGCCAACTCTATAACTTTAGCATCAGTATTTTCGTTGTTTGACTCACTGATTCCAAACAGGCGGAGAGAATTTCTCCGCTGATATTGTTCCAGCTCGTCCATTTTGTCCATGTGGGCCGTTCTTAGCGCTGCGATCACCTGGCGTTGCTCGTCAATGACGCGGTTCTGCTGCTCGATGGTCTCCCGAAGTTTCAGAGCTCGTCCCGAAGCGCTCCTGATGAGACCCTGATTAATCTCTGGACGCTCTCCGTTATGCGGGCAGCAACAGATCTGCTCACGAGCGATGAAATTCTTGTTCTCGAGGAGGTTTTTGCAGCTTGACCCATGACGAGAAAACACGACAACAAGAATATTATAAAATGAAAATAAATAAAAGCACACTTAAAACAAATTATAGGTTTGTACGAGTGAAACGAGAAAAACACTAGGTTCTAGGCACAAGATAGACCGAGGGAGAAAAGGGCAGAGTAGAAAAAATGAACTAAATGAGAGAAAGAAAGATATATTATCAGAAAGGGACAAGAAGTGAGACGGGATAAAGTCAATAGACAAGAGAATAAATTTAACAAAAAATTGAGAATAACACAATTCCGGAGATGTAGAAGTAAGATATTGTGATATCAGAGATAGTAAACTGGGGAGAGAGAGTAAAGTTTACTTGCCTAAAAATAAGCTGCTGGAATTCACTGTAGCTTCAGAACTCACTGCTCACCAGACACCTGCTATAAGCCTCGTTTTGCTACCTGCGCTCCGGGACGTCCTCACTCGACGACGGTCATACGACAACTGAGGTAATGGAGGATTACTCATCAGCGCAAAGCGTTCAACGCCCCTTAAGGAGTTTGGAGACGCGTTGCGTCAATTTGTAAGACGCAACAAATTTTTAAAAAATTGCGTTTTCCGTTCGCCGCACTGGTGCGCAATCAGGGCAGCATTCGTGTTCCATTCGACCGCTAGGGCGCACCAGTGCAAAGAAGCGCATATTCCATTCGCATATCGACACGGACCCAGGGCGCACTCTAGGCCAGGGCGCACCCAGGGCGTAGTTTTTAAATAAAGAAATCACATGTCAATAATTTATGAATTAAGAAGTTAGAATTACCAAAATACTTCATAAAAATTACTGCAATGACCACAATTCAAAATTATTTTTCCGAGTTCCATCAGTGTGACTGACCAAGAACAACTGTGTATAATTTCACTGAGTAGCGCACAAGCACTGACTCAGTTCCTGTGAATCTGTTTCATCGTAGCTGCCCTTCAAGCGTGTGGGACACCTATAAGGAAACGATCTCTACAAGGAAAGCTGTATAAATGAAAAATGTCGATTTGAAAAAAATATCTGTGTGGCGGATGATATTTAATGAAGAATTTAATTTAGTTTTCTTTCAGCCAAAAGCAGGTATATGTGTCCTTATGTGTAATACAGGATGAATGCGTTGGAATATAATATTTATTATGTTTTGAATTTAAAATAGAGTGAACATGTCGATGACAAGGAATATAGCAAAAAAGAAAGAGAGGAAGATCGTAAGAAGAAATATGTAGTACAAAACGTTTGGGGATTGAAAACCCTTCTGCGGGTTTCATGAAGTATTATAATATTGCGATTACCAAATGGTGCGTCCTATTATCAGTATTAAATTTAATTCAGTTTTTTGCCTTTCATTTTGTTTGCATTTTAATCAGTTTTCTGTTTCTTATATAATTTTTTTAATGTATTTTAGGAATGGCGTTTAACTGATGCCAATGTTATTCTTGATTGAGCTAGATTGCTGTTTCCAAGTACTCGCGGATCAAGTCACGTCTTATTGCAATCGGAGAGCGGAAGAATATCTGCATTAAGAGTGGACTGACAATATGCCAAGCTTCAGAAAAACTATTCCAAAATCTCGAAGGAAATATTGATGACCAAAAGAAAAGATTGTAAAATGCCGCGATCGTAATATTTGAGGCTGTCAATCAATTAATATCCTAGCAGAATCTATAGCAAGGGCGGCCAGATTTGCCCGCATGTGCATTCTTATTATTGGGGATCCTATGGTATTTTATTTCAACCATCTATGTCTCCATCTGAGGTTGGGACTCATGGCAGCTGCCTGGGCCACAGGACCACAGGCCTTGCGTACACCTACAAATCTCTAGCAGAAACTTTTACTACATAATACGAACGATGTGTTAGAAAGAATAAAGATATCAAGTTTAGAAATTAAGAATACTCTTATATTACAAAGGTTCAAACTGTTACCAACTTTCTGATATTTGAAAATAAAATAAAATAAAATACCCGTTACCTACAGGGTCATATGTGATCAGTGAATGTCAGGGAATTTAAGAAGTGAATGAATGATCTAGTGGCGCCTCTAGAGTGACAAGATTAGTAACCAGGGAGGGCACCAAATATAGAATATTTACCGATAAAATGTTCGACCTATTTTCATCACTGGACATTTGATTGATGCACAAGTCTGGGCTAATGGATCCCAATTCTTTTGTTAATATTCTGTCTTCATAATTAAATTTTCTGTTGGGTAAATATATTACTTTTATCATGTTAAAAATGAATGACGATATTCATATGTTGGAAATTTTTAAATTTTTTTGTGCCAATTTTTAATTTAAAACACGTTTACGAATTCTCGTACAGATCAAATATAACCAATTTCGCACAGAAGCATTGAGAAACGAACTTTATAAACACCATGCTAACATACGTTCCTAACGTGTTATGCATTTCAATCACGCAAACACATGATGCGGTCACGCTTATGATTTATGAACGACGGAGTGCAATACGCGCCTGCGAACCTCTCACTTTCTTCCCTACATTGAAGAGGCTATATCGTGTTAAGGACCAGTGGCATTGACCTCTGCTGACCAATGCCCTGTTGCCGTCTTGAGCTAATGCCGCGCCAGTTATCTTTTCGAGCAAGGATGTAAAGGCACGGCTACCGGCGTAGAGAGCCGTTACAGTTTCTCTGTCGAAATAAAGGTTCAGTTCGCTGGAACTGGTTATCTGGATTCTCAAAAATATTTGATTAAAATCTGCCATTGTACAGTTATTGCTATTCGTTGGACTACCAATACAAACAACCATTAGTTTTATTTTTCTTGTTTTATTGATAGCAGTTACGTAATATATTACAACACACATTACTAACACTTCATTCTTCTAATAAACCTTAAGGAAACGACAGAGACACGGCTGAGAGACAAAAATATATAATTATTGAAAAACAAAACGATATATAAAATTCCACGTCTACAACTGATATCACTGTCATTTGTCAGATACATACTCTAATGTACAGAATAAAAAATAAGTAGTGCAGTTTAGGATTTTAACTCGAGATCTTCAGCACCGAAGAAGCCACCCAACCAAATGACTACAATACTGCCCGTGGGCCGGAGTCCTTATGTAGTGTTTTGAATATTACAATGTTCTTGATGCCAGAAAATTCTTCAATCCCACTTAAAAAGCTACTGTTCCTTTTTTTAGACAAAATTCTAAATTAAGCGTATTTTGAAATTTAGTATTTAAAACGATTACGCCAGAAATAAATATCCAAGCAAATTATGTATTCGTAGAAATATATGTTTGAAAACATATATATTGTCTTTATATAACTCAATCTTTGCGAAAAACACTCATATTTTAAGAAACAATTTACGAGATGATTTGAAAGACTAATATTAAGAGCATATTGCATTAAGAAAGAAATATGTATAATTATCTTTCGTCTAACGAAGTGTATTCTTCAGACAACGTTCACAGAAGTAACGAATAGTACACAGAAAACTGCCAGAATAGCAAACATTCGTTTCGGTTCATTTTTGAGTTTCATAGGAATATCATTTAGTCACACTATAGATCTTCATTGTATTGTAATACATTCATTAATTGTATTCATACTCCAATACAATTTGTCCGATTTATTTACACACTATTTAAACAAGAAGCTTTAAGTTAAAATTTACTATACGCACGAATAATATGAAACAATTGAATATTTGTAAAATTAAAAAATTAAAATTTTTTAATGGAAATAATAGTTACTATGTTTTCCAGCACCGTTTCAAGGTTGCGATAGATCGTAGCATCATTACGAACCTCGCAGCCGCGAGGCTATATAGTTCGAGTTCTGACGTTGGCGGATGTTCGACTGGTAACATATGCTGGTCAAACTTTAGTGCTGTTTTGAAGAAAAGTTTGAAAATGCTCCCCAGGGGCTTCAACTAAATTAACCCCTAAATTTAAAGAATTATTTTCAAAATCGCAGGGCCTCAATTCGGGCCAGATCGTTAATGGAAAATTAATTTTGACAAAAATTCTACGAATAGTTTACACACTAGTGTTCACAGAGAAACAGACAGACAGAAGAGCGGACACATGGACGAAGAGACGCACGTTTGAAATAATAATAACACTCTCTTGTGCTTAAGACCCAAAGGTGTATTGCCATTAAAATCGACATCGATTTCTGCAACATTACATATACCTCTCTAAATATGACTTTTATTACTCTTAATGTTGAGAAAGTAAAATAAATATATAAATAAATACACTTTCACACTCCACAGAGCAATTGTAATGTTATTACATAATCAGGAGTCCCACTAACTGGACTACCTCCACAACTTCTAAACGGTTCAGGATAACAGAGTACCGGATTCAGCTAAACAATGCGGAATCATGGGGCAAATAACAAGCCGTAGAGCAATTGTCTATAAACTTTTTAATTTTCAGAAATTTAATCATCTTCGATTTTTAAATGTAACTATATATTTTTTATCAACAGCAATGGATAGACCATTAAAGAGAAATTATAAATTATGTATCATATGCTAACATTTTGATAGTAACTTGAGTATAAGAATTAGGCTTTTTCTGACATGTGATTTTGAATTCTTGGGTAATCAGGTATAACGCTCTTGCAACTCGCTTTTGGGGAAGGAGTGGCCATCACGGCGCCTAGACTGTTGCACGTCTTGACTGAGAGAGGGTGGCAGTGGGGATAAGAGCATAACAGCAATTCTTGGTATTTACCACAGACATCACACTAAGAAATACCAAATTTAACAATCAGAATGGGAGATTTGTTCCATTTATTTATTTGGATTTAACGCCTTCTACTAAAATTTCAAACATTGAAGTCGTTCAAGAACGATATAAAAGAATTAGTAGCGTAAGGAAGATGTGTAATAATAAATATCATTTTCAAACTGAACATGAAGCCAAACACCGTATCTTCGTTGGTAAATGTCATTGTTAATTAAAATGATCACGTGCACTTTGCAACCATACGACTGCTGTTCTTGAATGGAAAAAAACGGTAAACTTCCGTCTTCTGTATTTTCAAGTTTGAGGCAGCACTTGGCGCTATGAAATGAAAAACTCTCTAATCAATATGAGCAGTACCGAATGCAGATATGAATTTTTGTTAAAGTTTGGTAAATTTACACTGATAGAACTCTCAAGAGTATTTCAAGTTTTTTATTACTTTGTTCTTCTGGTAGTACGTGTTTAAATAGGAAGTTATTTACCGTGAATAATAAGAGAAAATGTCTATCTATTATTTAATGAATTATTCAAGATATTACAATGAAAATCTTTAAGAATTCATTCCCATATATTAAAATGATGACTTGTTTCTGCACTGAGTTCGACCTTTGTAAATTTAGAAATGACTATAATAATAATAATAATAATAATAATAATAATAATAATAATAATAATAATAATTATTATTATTATTATTATTATTATTATTATCGTTTTCATACTACAATATTTTTTATTTCGTTTTTTTCGATTATCGTTGATTTGGAATTTTAGAAGAAGAACAGTTCAACTCAGATGAACAACGAGGAAAAAATTCTCATTCAGATCGTTAAAATTGATATTTGTTCGTATATTTTTCATGTCAAGATCATGAATTACTGCAATTACACCTACATCCTGCTCGACTACCCTCTCTCACTTCTCTTTGCAAAACAGTATCAACGTCATAAGACCACCTTCCCAATACGGCGACTGTACAAGGCTGCCACGTTTACTTGAAATTCTGATGCCAAAAATCTAATTTTATACTCAAATTACTCTTAAAATACTAACATATGATACATCATTTTATTCCAATGTTCATGATCTATCCTTTGTTGATGAAAAAATATATAGTTCGATTTAAAAATCCAAAGATGATTAAATTTCTCGAAAACTAAAACTATTATAGAAGATTCCTCTACCAACACTGTTATCCCATGCTTGTACATTTATTCAGCAAAACTACAACTCGATACCTTGAACCGTTTAAAAGTTATGGGGGTGGACCATATTTGGTAGGACACCAGTATCAGCATATTAAACCCTATGCAACATGATCGATGATGAAGTAAAAGCGATTGCAGTATACTAAGCGAATGAATAAGGATGACGAAATACGTCTCGTAGTGGAAACCTCGAAATGTTTTCTTTTCATAGCGTCAAATTCGGGTAGCTATATTTTCTTTATTAAATCTCAAAATATCCAAGCAATTTTTTCAAATTAAATAAAACTTCAATTTTATTGACAATAATACTAACCTGATATGACTTTCTACAAACAATTATGAGGAGATGAACTATTCATCCTAAATTTTCATCTAAATCGATTTTACCATTTGCTGATTATATTGTATATTTTACTACTCAGAGGCACAGAGCACGCTTGAAAGAACACATTAAGTAAACGAAATTGAGGATAGTATGATTATTATGTCGTAGTAGCTTTATTGTTGAAATGACGACTGATTCTCTGTAGAGATTTTTCTGTGTTTCATGAAGATGACCTCAGCGTATATATTTCGAAAGGCAGTATAGCTTCTATGATTTTGACGCGATAGCGATGACCTCAACCGTCACTTAGATTCAGAGAGTAGTGTCAAAAGCATTGGCGTATTAGTGTGGAATGAAAAGAATGCTTCTAAGGAATTGTTCTGAACTTCGAATAATTGATTTTTAAAAACCTGTTTATTTGCAAACTTTGGACCTTCACTGAAATTTACTTAACTGCATACGTAAGTTTACATTCCTTCAATTACAAATGTCCATAAATAAACATATGTCAATATTATATTATAATAGTATTATTACGTTTTTGCATATTACATGCTGATGCTAATAGCTAAAGGCAGCAGACTTACTGGTTAGAATGAAATTGTGGATGTCATAACAATGTATTTCGTATTTGGAACGTGTGAATACTGCGGAGCCGGAAGCTTTAATGTCTATATTTGTACGTGAAGACAATTAATGCAGAATTATTGTTTTCTTGTGTATTTAATTTGGAAAATTTTCCCACAGTTTTGTGAATTGGCTTCCTAAGAGTGGATAAAGTTTTCTCGAGCCAGAGTGTTACAATTTACGATTACAAGCTCAGCTTAATTTCGCCTTAGAATGTATGTGTGGAGGAAGGACGCATTTAACCAGGGTATTTCTGGAAGCCAATTGATGACTCTTTCTTGCTCCCGTTGAAGATGGTTCAGTAGCGACTCGAATGGTCTTTTAACATTTACGCTGTAATTGTTAAACAAATGAAACAAAGTATTTGATTAAATTAGAAATTAAGGATCTGAAAACCAGGAATATCTAACCAGCAACAATTTGCGGCAATGTATGCAAGCGTGTAGCCCTTGTCCCCCTCCACCGTCATTAGGAACAAATGTATTTGCCGGAGAAACTAGAGATCCGTTGCAAAGAGCTTGTAGAAAAGCTTAGCGTAGGAACTGCCAAAAAATGATTGTCATGGCATGCTAATTTCTTATAAATAATTACGTATCTCGGAAACGAAAGAGATAAGCGCTAATCGGATTGCAGATTTTACATCTCGTTTAAGGCAATTTAAAAAGCAATACGTTTTGTTTGAAAAATTTAAAATTGTAAACAATTTCAAAATTTTACCCAATTCTTAGTGAGAGGATTTCCTGATGTCCCAGAACCAAAACTGCAGATTAACATTTTGCAAAAAATTGCAATTTATAAACAGTTCCGTAATGTGCGCTATTCTTGCCCGAAGTGTCTCCAAGTTGTCCTGATTTGATGATAGCAAAATAACAATTTTGACATGAGATGCAAATTAATTTGCATAATATCTAATTTAATTGTTACTTTAGTGATAAATGTACAGTTGGTCTTTAATTTTAGTTTCTTTAATTGAAATGGTTCCCTAATCTGTCCCTAACTTGATTCAGAAAGACAGTATTTTGCATTATTACCAATGTAATATACATATGAACAATTGAAATATGCAATTATAATCGTTTTCTTATCACGCAGAATTCTGTAGTAATCCTGGTCATTTGCTAAATTCATACATTGTGTTTGGACAAGTGTATTGGGGTGCAAATGTGTATAAGAACGTATTTGTTCTCAAATTAGTGTTTTTATCTAATATCAATGTAAGTTATTTAAAAATTGTGTTAAAGTGCTTAAGTGCTATGTTTTACCATATTTCAATGAATTTACCTTCGTATTAAATACAGAGTTTGTTCATGTGTTTTTGTTGAAAATACTTCCACATCTGAACTAGCAGCGCCCGCCGCATTTTGTAGGACGTAATTTTGGTAGGTCACGCCCCCTGCATTGAGATAGGCTACGATGGTTTGTGATGCTCTGCCTGCGACGTTTCGTGGCAAAGGGCTAGCCAAGCCGTGCACAAAAAGCTAGACTTAGCCGCAGACATACGATCAATTTATGTTTCCAGTACTTTGCTCCTTGATAACACAGAAATTTGATGGATCTTGTGCTTGCAAGTTTCTGACATAGATGATTCATGGTTGTATCCTCGTATGTAGCACTTACTCTGCGTGAGGTTGGTTGTTGATGAAGTTTCTCGGCGGAATATCTGCTAGTGTTGTATAGCACGTATAGAGCATTGCTGACTAGGTTGCCTGCTGACGAATTCACGCCAGATGCCATTGGTGAAAGTTGAAGCCAGCCTCATCCTGATGTGGCAATATTGAAGCACTAGAAATATAAACTGATTGGTCGGTAACGAGATATCTGACACTCTGGATGTGACTTTTTCTCTACTGATAGTGTTTTTACGTGTGACGTCGTCATATGAGCCATGTGAAACGAACCTGGAGGATGATATCGTTTTGGCGGTCTTTTTTCCTTTGAACTTTATCGTCGATTTTTGTTGCTGTTTAGCAGTACACAGAAATTAGCGAAATCGTTGCATGGAGCGATATAATAAAAATCAGATAGTTTCTAAAAGTTGTCAAATTGCCTATTATTTGTTTATAATTCATTACAAAATCATTTATAAGACATTACAAAGTCACTGTGAGATAAAACAATCAAGACATTCATTCAAAAACTGAACATTCAAAAATATTTAGGAATTATTTTGATAATTTAAGCCCAAATATAATAATATCCTGTATAATATAAATGATATACTACTGCTTTATAGTTGAACATCAACATGTGACAAAAAATAAAGTATTTTTATAAATGCATCTAACATTGATGAAAAGTTCGATATTTTTTATATTCAGTGACAGATATTGAATAATAACGTTTTGTTTAAATGAATGCACATGTGTATTATTAGTTATGTCAAGTTCTTCCCTTTTTAAAAATTTGTTGCGTCGTTGTTAACCAGACGCGTCTCTTTTACCACGTTGGGCATTGAGGCGCATTCTTTGGAAGTAATCCTCCGTTACTCGTAATTACTATACTAGTCTGGTCTCGTCACGTCGCAGTCAGTCGGTGCCTTTTATCCCTTCGGCCAGGGCTCGACGCCTTCAGATCCAGGTTACAGCCGGTCACCCAACCAGAACCGGTCTCGAATTCGCCCAACCTTCGTGACCACGGAGCGTAATAAACGAATTTGGGCTAGCGGCGCGAGCGCTTTTGCAGCGGGTTCTTCCTTTCGTAAAGCACTGACGCTATATGCCTTGATATTGCAAGGAGTAGGATCAAAGTATACTGATTATCAATACCATCTAGTTTGTCAGGCTAAATCTCTGCTATTCCTCATTCAAAAACTGCTTAAACACATTTGTCTCATAGCATAACAACAAGGTTCCCGGGATCTCATTTTTCAAAGAAGGTCTCATAGATCCTCCAACCCGAGACTTGAGAGCAGCACTCTCTAAACTCTTTCCTCACATCGTGTTGCCAAATCCTAAACTTCACAAATCAATTGGAGAAGCTCGATTGAGTTCCCTCATCGACATTAAACATGCTGTTTGTCTTTTCTGTCTACCATCTGATGTGTTATGTATTTTTTATTTCTTCAACTAACATCTGAAAGAGACAAAATTGTTTAACAATGTAAAATATATTGCAATGAAGCCCTTAATAAAGTTGTTTGAACTAAAAGTTCTCTGGTATATAACTCAAGTGTCTCTTAATACGTTAATACTAAATACAAAGTTCAGTAGTCAGTTTGCCACTTTTCACTGAAGAAATCCACCTAAATTAAATGGAATAAATACAATACATACATATATTTTCCATATATACTACTGAGATCTTTCTACGGCCAAATTATGATCTTCAAAATCACAATATCTCTAAAGCGATATGATTTTTCCTGAATTCTTCTGATCTGTACAGAGTATTTTACAATACTGCGCTATTCCTATTTTGGACTCTCTAAAAAACTCATTCGTTTAAATGCTTTCCGATTTGTTGCAACGACAGCCCGATGGAAATGCTTTCGACTGAAGAAATTTAGTGCAAGCTCAAAGGCAAATCCGCCCGATAGTACGTTCGGAATGAAATCGCAAGTTCATCAGATTGCCAGCAATTTTCAGTGGTAGAAAATTAGAGGGGCGGAAATTGTCCACGCGGAGATCACGTCTCAATGGCGCTCGGTCTGTAGAAGTCGCTCTTCGTTCCTCAGGCGTCTTCAAATTTAAAGAAGATGAGCGCCAGAATCAGAGCGACCCAGATTGTAATTTTAGCGACCATACGTAAATTGAATCTCTTGAAATCGAAATTCGAAATTAAAATTAATAACTGATGCTGGGAAATTTCCACAATTATTGTTCTGAACGAAAATAACTTCATATTGGATTATTCATTATACTATACTTTAATTATAACATACATATGTGAGAGGTTCAGGGACAAAAAGGTCACGGTTGGGATTTTTGTATTGTTGAATCAAGAAGAGTTATTTTGTCAGTCGTCACTGAGACACATTTTGGAAATTACAAAGCAAATAAAACATGACATGTTCATCAAATGGACATATACAGTTCCAAGGATAATCGATCAATTTGCAAGTCTTTTGTAGCTTTATTGATCATTTCCCATAAATTGCTCTAAAAATTACCAAGGCGTAGAAAGAAGAAATGTCACCCAAAAATATGAGTGAAACAATTTGGAGATCACTAGATGGAAATAAAAAGGGTAAAGTGTTTCTAAAATGCGCCCAAGACAGAATAAATGAACTCTGTACCCAACAAATGCATCATTTGTAGGTTTACCAAGAGACATGACTGAAGATATAAGGCAATTGTCAGTTAATGTTGAAAATGAATAAAATGTTTGTATAACTACTTTGTTTTTATACGGTTCCTTGCAAATTATTCCAATTTTTTCATCAACTACGTGTTCAATTATGTCAATTTTGTCATCAAGTGAATATTTGTCCTGGGAGGTTTGAGAAGAGGAACATATCCATTAAAATATTTCAGTTCTAGAAAACATAATTTGGTATTTGCTGGAAACTACGCTGAAAGTCCTCCTTTAAACAATACACTATCAGTCAAGAAGTTACTTTTCATTCGTTGGAAGCGTTCATTTAACCCAGTATTCCTCAATTCCTTGAAGAAAAAATAAACGTGTACATTTGATCTTTTGCTCTGAACTTACATAGAAAACAGATGGCACCTACTGTGCGTTGAGTAATATACCAATATTACTGAACTTTGTAACGAGAAATAATTGAACCTATTAGATTAGATTGCTCAGAATAACTAATAAAAGATTTTTAATATTACATAGAATTTAGATTTTCTTCAAATTATCGTATTTATTAGTCAGAGTGCGAGTACCTACAAAACTTACACCTATACAAATGTTCTAAAAGATCTAAAATGACATTATTTTGTAAATAATGTCCTAATGGCCTAAGAAAATCTAACTGGGACGTTTACCTCAAAAACTTCGTTTTAAGTGTCTAGGACGCACCATTCCTAAGTTATGTATGGTAGGACAGAATTTCGCGAAAGACGAATGTGAACCACGAAATCCAAGTGAGCGGTTTCTTACAAGAACCAAACAAGTCAAAAATTCATATTTTGAGATATTTCATCAAGTTATTCCCTACAACTGGCTATCTGCTGGGACATTTCCTTTCGGCAAATGTCAAACACATCGAATGATATAAGGCGAGGAAAAATCATAAATTCATTACTATGCATGTACATGCTCTCAAGATTTTGGTGCCTCCTGAAAAATCTCGAATTTAGAGTAATATGTTCTCGTAAAAACCACTTCAATTATAATTACTCATCATGCAGCGGCGATAGTGTAGCGGTTAACGTATCAGACTACCATACACTGGATTTGGCCGGTTCAAACCCGATCAAGCCGTGGATTTTTAAGGAGAAAAATCCTTCACACGCCTTCCTTCGGAGGAAATGGCAACTGTCCCATGTAGTAGATTTATTGCATGTAAAATATCCTCAAGCCTAAAAAGAAGCCTCTGAGCCAAATTGAGATTCGCATAGCCACGTCGCCCAAGACGAAAAATACCCTCCTTTCTCATTGGTGAAAGGTGTAACGAAGAAATTGCGTGGTCAGACGGAAGAGAGCAGGCCTCATGGCTGAGTCTCGTCACGTAAAATAAAGTAAGTCAATTCAATCACTAATACGATGTGTTTTCTACTGTTATATTTCTGTGCTCATTTCAAATGCCTTTTGTATTATACTTTCTCGCTACAGAGTAAAGTAAGTTATGTAATGCTGCAAGAAAGAACGGCCAATTTTGGCAGAAAAACTCCTTTACTGGGCCTGGTAACGAAAGAGATGATTCCCGGAGTGCCAAATTTGAAAACACATCCTCTATCGTGATATAGTCAGGAATACGTATTTTGTGGGTCTTTGATACCCAAAAACCGATTGACGGCAAAACGTTTGTCTATCCGTCTGTAGTAAACGCTATCACGTAAACCGTTGAGCCGATTTTCTCTAAAAGTAACATTCCTCGATCGATGTGGCTGGCGCTGATATCATGACTCTTGGGGTTTGAAACCGATAATTTAATTTTGGGTACTTTACAAGAAGTCCCTGGGACATTTACAATTTTCAAAAAGACTCCATCTTTTTGTAAATTTGTTGTTGGGAAGCAATGAAAAATGTTTAATCTCATGTTCGTTGGGAAATCTCTGACTTTCAGAGACTTCCAAATGTTCAAAACGTTCAGACCTTCCTACTATTAAAATATTAAAGATAGAGATTTTTCCTTAATAAAATCTGTTCCTTGAAGATAGATTTTGAAATAAAGTCATGTAGAATTTTTTGAAAATTGAGTACTTTTTGAGTAATTTTGCGTGAAAATAGGCGAGAAAGTCCATGCTGTATTATACTAGTTACATGTATGAGTATGATCGCTCCTTAAATGCAACGGCATTTCAGAAGTGTTTTGCCGATTTATTTTCATTAGGTACTTTACATTTACTTTATGTAACTTATTACAACATTGAGATAGTCTTATTTTTCTCATTAATCACGTCGGGCTTTTGAGTTATTGATCTCGACGAAGCGTTGAATCTACAAAGGGCGCAACGCCAGAAATGGTCTAGAATCGAATTTCATTGCTGACACGTTTGCCGAAACAAACTTAAATTACATTTCCCGTTTATATGGACTACAAACATTAAATATTGCAACGTTCAGAAAACACAAATTTCTTTGTGCAAAACGGAGCAGCCAGGAGAAATATAAAATGCAAAATTAAAAGTTATCATTTCTTTTCTGAGATTTGTTTTCTGGTTAATATTTGTACAAATGTTTCCATCGTAATTAATTAATAAAACGTAAATCTCAAAAAGTAAAAATGAAACTATTACACCTTACAAGCCTGGTTTTATAAATAAATTTCTCTGTTATTGACCAATGAATTAGTGTCTCTTCACTAATATGAAGAGTGGGAAAAATAAAACAATTAACAATTAATATTTTTTCAAATCGCCATTAAGTTCAATTAATGGTACTACAGTTTTCAGGTAAATTCAGTGATGTCAAAACGCAATAGAAAGAAATTGCAAATTTTGGTGTACATTTGCAACTCAATGTATCTCAATGCACTTGAACAGATTAAAAAGGATAAAATTTGAATTATCAGACCTTCCGAAATCTCCATTTTAAAATGAAGTACGGATCGCATCTGTTTACGAGTAGAAGTAATCAGACTCTATGTGACTAACAATTTTGGAAATATATTTTGCCCCCGAACTATACACACCTAACAACTCTTTGACGTGGTTGCATTTCGTCCAATAAAAGTTTGCAGAAGGAAGAAACTCAGTTAATGGAAAAAAAGGAATGCAGAGGCCGTTGTCAAATTTCAGACAGAATTTCCCAGGATCTTGATATGAGCTGTTGAATTTTAGGCCCTGAAAATGATGATTAATTTACAATCTGGATTCTGGTCAGCAGGAGATATCACCTTAATTAGATATGTTATTTTAAAGAAAAATGCTGTTGCCCAGACAGGAGAAATCGTGGAATATCTCCTTCCCTACAAATATCCTTCCTGTTGCTTGCGCGTTTCTACCGGCCCAAAATAATGGCATGGATGGATGCTTGGTCTTTTTATATTATTCCCTTGGTCGAAGGAATATTAACAGTGGTCAGAGTTGCCAATTATTTCTAGATCTTCAGCCTTTCGAATTTTTGTACATCACACAACATATTACAAGCATACTTGTATATCTAAATCTAGGGTTAGTGTATAACAGTCTTCAAAAGAATCTCGTTTAATTTAATTATGAAGATTGATTATCATCTCATTTTATATTGAGAAAACTTTAAACCTGACTAATTACCGTTTGGCTGTACTTTACATCGAATACAATTTACATACATCGCAGTAGGTCAGTTTCATTAAGTCTCCTTCGATATTATCTCAGCAAAAACAAAGAAAGACCTATTCCATTTGTGGGTAAATGCAATTTTATGGATTTAATTCAAACATATTACATATTTGTTTGTAAGCGTAAAGCCCTAATGGATAAAATAATGTAAAGGCACTAATATAATGTATACAATATCGTAGGCAGTAAACATACCAGAATGCACTGGGAGCTGTATCGCTAGGATTTCAACGTAGCTTCATGATTTATTTCCCCAACTCCTAAGAAAGCATATTTTACTTTCCTGTACCATAAATTATTATTAATCAATACCATACTTTATAACCCTTAAATCAAGACCAAGTATTTTTAGATTAAGCTGTGAATTTTTGTTAAGAAGCCTATTCCTTTAACTGCAGACACAATCTTTTCGGATACACGTCTACTTTAAGGTACTATTAGGAGTATTATGGGCGAATTTTACAGTGGCTACAAATCCTGTTGTGCAAATAAATGCCTATTTAATAAACGCACGCTTATGACTAAAAGCGAAGTATTGTGTGAAAAGGAAGGTATATTCGTCCACATAGAATTTCATTTGCTGGGATATGTGATATGCAGACCTCTTAGCACACCACTCGCATGTAAGTCTCTCAGAGCCTGAGTGACGTAAGTTGCCCCGAGTCCCTTGATCTGGTCAGGAGCAGAGAGCTGAAAGCGGCCGGGGAGGGGTGATGATGGACGGACGAGGGCGGCAGAGTTCGGCAGGAAGGGGAGCAGAATAAGGCAGGGCACGGTGACGTTGCGGGTAGTGGGATAGAATACGACGAAGGAAGGGTGGAAGAGACCAAGAGGTGGCACGGGGCGGGCCAGAATGGGGCAGGAAGAGGGGCCGTTTGGGGCGAAGGAAGAGAGAAATGACGAACAGGGACAGGGCGAGAAGGGACAGGGCCAGCAGGGACGCGAGCGAGGGGACAGAGCGAGAGGGCACAGGGTGAGTCAGGGACAGGGCGAGTGGGGAAATGCAACTCGGGATGGGCCTACGGCGGAGCGGAATACAGTGGGGCAGGTGCGGAGTGGGAATGAGAGCAGACGGGCTGTGGGCGTGGTGCGATGAACTGGGCCGGGATAGGAAGTGATGGGGAGACCGATGACTAATCGAGCCGACTGACGGCCGGCGCTACGCATCGCATTGCGAGCAACGCCCAGCTCAGGGAAGAGAGTGGGATCCCGGGGAGAACCGCATGAATTACTCCCAGCCGTTGGAGCGTCGTTCGCGCCGAGCTGTTCATTTGTCAAATGTCCGCACGTCACGCCCGATCTCGTTCAGCTGCTCGCCCCAAGACGACCGACTTGCTTGGCTTGGCCTCAGAATGCACGGCGCACGTTTTTAGCAAATCACACCTTCGTTCATCCCCTTAGTCACTGCGGGCTCAAATGCCTCCAGAGTGTGATATGTCTTCGTTTTGATTGATTGATTTTCGTGTTTCCGGGCGCGTCAACTGCTTTGGTCATTTTCTATATTCAGCAACTGGATTGATCTACGTTTCGCTTTTCGTTACCAGGACCCGCCAGAATAGTTTTATGTCGAAAATTGACATTTTCCGGCGCACAATACGATAGTAAGTGCGAGAGAGTAAAAATAGTTAGATTCAACACTTTATGTAACATTGAATGTTATATTGACGTTCTGTTTATTTTGAAATAAATCACTACTAATACATTGGTGCCTCAAATATCTGAAGAGATATAATCGAAATTATGTGGAAGTCTTTACAATATATGAAATTGTTTAAACCATTAGTGGAACAGCTAAATTCATATTTTATTAGTTACCGACAAGAAGCAAATTAAAGAACAGTAACAAAATGTAGAGGAAAACGACATCTCTGAGCGTGAATGCCTGTGTAACGTCGTAGGTAGGGATCTACACACAAAGAAAGAGACACGAGTGAGTATTTACAATTTATTTACAATAAATTATGTACAGGAACTAAAACCTCACTCTAAGGCGTTTGTCGGAGCTACCTGCCGCAGCCCCCCTCTCCCAACACGCGCCTTGCGGCCGCGCCAGCGAGTAGCCAACTCGGCCGATTCGCAACTGGGCACCTCATGTGCCTCGGCAGACCATCTGCCCTGAAGTATAAGACATACTTCACCGTGTCCGAACCTCGAACACCTACTCGTGCCTTCAGCACTTCCGCGCCAGACTTGGCCGGACAAGTTTTGCGGTGATTGCCGCGAGGAAAACCAGAATCGTTTCCCCCGAATGGTCCGGCGACGCACCTTAATATAGGCCCAAGTCACATGACCTCCTACGTCACCTGCCTCCCACGCACTCGTCTTGAAGCGAGTGCCACCGACGGCGCATTTTGTTCCCGGCATCTGGGATTTCGTAGGGTTGGCCTTTGTTCGGGAGCGTATTTTTGGGATCCCTCATCCCCATACCTTGCAACTCAGGAGCAGGGAGTCACGTCTATGACGCTACACCTGGCAGGCAACGCGAGCGCACGGTGAGCAGTGTCGGGTGTTGCGTGTTGCAGATCGCAGGCGTCGGAGGTGCGCGCGCTGCTGGCGACAGCTCCCACAGCAGAGGCGTCGGTGCGGGTGGCGGCCCCGGACGACTCCGAGGAGGACCGCGCGCAGTGCTCGCACCCGTTCCACAAGTTCCTGTGCGAGCCGGCGCGCGCGCGCGCCCCCGCGCCGCCCGCGCCCGCGCCCGCGCCAGGCGCCGTGGCGTCCGCCGAGTCACGCGACGTGCCGCCCAGCATCGCCTCCCCTGCGGAGGCGCGGGTGAACGAGCGGGCCTACCTACCGCCCACCGCCGCGCCGATCCCGACCTCTCCTCGGCCTACCACCCCTCCGTCGCCGCCGCCCCGCCCATACGTCCCTCCAAGCACGAGACCGTCCACGCCCCCTCGCCCTTACATTCTCACGAGCATAACGCGCTCGCCGCCCCCTCCTTCCACCACATCTCCGTTCCGCCAACCGGACGAAACCAGGAATATCGCCCGGGAATATCTCCCGCCCTCTCAAGTGATCAATAGACCTACTCCTCGACCGTACGTCACTCCCAGCGCTCCCTCCGCGCCCCGTCCACCGTCGCCCTGCGGAGGCGCTGCCGCCGCCTCCGCAACTGGCCGAAGCGGACGTTGCATCTCGGAGTACCTACCACCATCGACGATCAGGCCTGACGCGTCTCAGAGTTCTCTTGTACCTGTGGTTGATCCGTTCGGCACCACTCTATCTCCTCGGCCGTTCACTCACACATTCACCGCTCCATCAAGTTTCGGTTCCCACAGGTTTTCTGTGACTCCGCCCCAACACCACTTCCCGACCAAGCACTGCAGCTCCACAGCGAACGTTTGATTATAATGCCCCGAACCTTCGGGCGCCGACACCAATTCAATCCGCCTTTCCGCCCGAGAGCAACGTCATTGTGAACTCACTGCAACGCCGGTGCATTCACCCCACGACCTCCCGCCGTCATTCCCAGCACCCCACCCCTAGCCCCTCCCGCAACCTCGTTATTCGTCCTCCCGCAGCAGCCGGCGGAAACGCATACGTCACCCCGCGAATACCTTCCTCCCCCACCTCCGCCGGCGCCACCTTTCCCCGCCCCTCTCTCGAGAGCGCAGGCCTCCGCCCACAGCTATCGGCGGAAGCCCCCGGCGCGCCAAAGGTTTACCGCCGCCCCCGCGGCCGCAGGCTCGCACCCTCAATCAACGTTGTGCCCTCGCCGGCCCCGCTCCCACCCTCACCATCGACCACTACCCGTCGCCCGCTCTCGCCGCCCGGATCCCCTGCCCCGCGCCAGGCGGCAGGAGCCCGCGAGGCCCTGAGAGCGTATCTGCATCCGGCGCCGCCCAGACCCGAGGCTTCCATCCCGCAAGCCGCGAACGCACGCCCTGTGTACAGCCCTCCTTCTTCCGCACCACCTCCACGCACTTCCACACATTCGACTCGGATTCGTCCGCAACTCTCCAAAGGCCCTGCCTCGAGAGTCCTCACCGCCTGCCGCAGAGGCCGCGGAGGCGCGCCAATCGCCTGGCGTCCGAGCACCGCCACCGCCCGCCCCTGCCCACCACCACGACCACCACCCGCACCACCACGGGCGCGACCTGTGCGAGGACCCGTTCCACAGCTTCCTGTGCCAGGCGCTGAAGCCACGCAGGCGCATCACCGGCGCGCGACCGACCTCCCTGCCGCCCGGCGCCGGCGCCGCCGCCTCCAGCCTCTCCGAGCGAAGGTGCGCCACAACCGCAGCTGCAGGCATTCCTTGTCCCGACATGTGTGGTAGTACAGTACATGTAGCTGTGTGTCAAAGTAAGGAGTAAGGATAGGACAAGGGAGAGGAAGGAAAGATCGCGCGATCTGTGGCCCGTTTTACTGGGTATATCCTGCATTCGCCTGGTGTGGACTTTTAATTTTTCTTAGAAGAATAAATATTTAGTGTTGTTTTAACGAAGAAAATGCACTTAACCTGGATTTTCCTATATTTGAAAGGTGAATTCTGTGGTGGCAGCGGAGATTTTGTGGTATTCCATGATAAAATCTGGGATAAATGAGGTATCAAACCACAATAAAGATTGAATAATTTTACTTCACATAAAATTATGCCATACACGTGTTTCAGGAGTGTTCTCCCATCATCAGTGGCTCTATAAAATGACATAAACAAAATCGTATGAAAACAATATCTACAATGCAAGCGCAAATTTACTAAATAAAATTATTTCAACAAGAAAACTTACCCAGTCAACACAGATTAAACACTAAAAACCATTATGAAATTGTCCAATATGACGCCATCTTGTGCATCGTACGATGTACGAGGGCAGACTGAGGGAAGAGGAAGGAGGAAAACTAAGGATGAGAAAGTTAGTCAATAAATAAATTTATGATGGGGCTGGATCTAAATTGGGATTGCTCATTTAGGCATATTAGGTTGGGATTTTTGTCTAATTTTAGGATTTCTAGATTTTCTAAAATATTTAATTTGTTGCCTTTATTTTCGAAATGTAGAATTTTGAAATTATTATCAGGGTCGAAAGTATGGTTGTTTTGGATAAGGTGGTTGGCAAAGTGGAGTGCTCTTGTTTAAGTTTCCATGATCTTAAATGTTCATGAAGCCTACATGAAAACTTTCTACCTGTTTGTCCCACATATGCTGAATTACAACTATTACATTTTAATAAATATACTCCACTTTTTCTCTTAAGGGTATGGGGGATTTGTTGTTGGGAAATAAATTTTGTAGGGTGTTGAGAGTTTTATAAGAAACTTTTATGTTGGCTTTATTAAATATTCTACCTATCTTTTTGGATATGGGACCTAAATATGGTAAACATACAAAATGTTTGATTTCAGGGTTAGATTTTGTGGAAGGCCTTTTGATTATAAGTTTAATTTCTTTTCCTTTGATAAGTTTTTGATGATGGAGGGTTATAACCATTATTTATGCCTATTTGTAAAATGGTGTTAATTTCTTCCTTAAATTCTAATTCTGACATGGGGACATTGAATAATCTATGTATCCAAGAGTGAAAAACTGCAAATTTGTGGTGATGGCAATGGTTTGAATTGAATGGTATGATCATATCTGTCTGGGTGGGTTTTCTGAAAATTTTAAAATTATGTTTATTGTTTTTATGTAAATGGTTAAGTCTAAAAGTTTAAGGTATGGTTCTGTTCTAATTCCATTTTGAAGTTTAAATTGGGGTGAAGAGTATTTAGGAAAAGAAGAAATTGATTTAATTGCCTGACTGTACCTGTCCCAAAGACAAATAATGTCATGGACATATCTAAAATAATACATAATATGTTTTAGTAATGGGTTAGTACTATTAAATAAGTCATTTTCAAAATGGGTCCATAAAGATTTTAGCAAATAAAGGGAAATGTTAGAGCCCATAGCCAGTCCTTCATTTTGTTTGTAAATTATATTGTTAAATTTGAAATAGTTGTGTTCAATACATAAATCTAATAATTTGATTAAATCTATTTTTACATCGTAAGGGGATTTACAATTCATGATATGCTTTATGTAAATATCTTGAACTTCAGAGGGTGGTATGTTGGTGAACAAATTATTAACATCAAATGAAACTAGCTTGGCATTGTTCGGTATATCTATATCTTTAATTTTCTGAATGAGATCATATGAGTTGTTGAGTCTGAACTTGGGGTTAAAATTAGTAATAGAATTGAAAATAGGAATGATAAATTTACTCAGAGGTGAAATACAAGAATTACTAAAGCTAACAACAGGTCTGATAGGAAGGTTTTCTTTATGAAGTTTAACGAGACCATATAATCTAGGCATTGAGGGTTCATAACAATTAAAGATTTTTTCTTATGTGAGGTAATTAAAGTGCTGGACATTATGGTATTTCTAACCTTTACATTAAAAGAGGAAGTGGGTCTTTATCTAAAATAGTGAACTTATTTTCATCAATGAAGGTCTGAGTTTAACGATATAGTCAGAATTATTCATTATAACTATTGTATTGCCTTTATCAGCTTTATTGATAATTAAGTTGTTCGTTTTCACTTTTTCTACTAATTTAAATATGGAATTGTTGTGTTTGTTAGGATTATTAGTGATGGGTCTATTGATTTCAACAGAAAGAATCTTGGAACAGTCAATGACAATAGAATTGAGAATATTGTTATCCTTTATCTTGCATAAGGCATCTTCAGTACTAATGGCTAATTTTGTAAGATCTTTGGTAGAAGAGTTTAATAAAGGGCATATTTAAGGCCTTTGGAGAGTAATTCAATCTCATCATCATTAAATAAACATCCGACAAATTTTTAATCCTGGGTAAAACGTCTGAGTACAATTAGAAGCGGTTGTGGTTTTTGAGGATTTAATTTGTTTACTTTTAATTTTTCTAATTTCATGTTTAATTTTAGTTTTTTCTGGCAATTTTCAAAAAATAGGATATCACGTATTTTCCGATCAAGGTGGAGGAATTCAAGGGGCCAACATAATTTGGAAATATGGGTATGTGAGACAAAGAGGTAGTAAGCCAGTGCGTCCCTAATTGAGTACCATTTCATAATTTCATGTTTAATCCATGTTACCTGGGCTGTGTTTAATGCTGTTCTTGCAGAGGCGGTGGTTGCCGAAGTCTTCAAGTTCACATAGTTGGGCACGATCTTGTAGGATAGACACGTTTTGTTGAACCATATGCTACGATTTGCTGTGTCGAATTTTCTTCGTAAGTTGGTGTAGATTTTTGCTGCATTCGCTCGATCTGCGTTTTGAATAAAAGTTTTTCACTCTTGGATACATAGATTATTCAATGTCCCCATGTCAGAATTAGAATTTAAGGAAGAAATTAACACCATTTTACAAATAGGCATAAATAATGGTTATAACCCCTCCATCATCAAAAAACTTATCAAAGGAAAAGAAATTAAACTTATAATCAAAAGGCCTTCCACAAAATCTAACCCTGAAATCAAACATTTTGTATGTTTACCATATTTAGGTCCCATATCCAAAAAGATAGGTAGAATATTTAATAAAGCCAACATAAAAGTTTCTTATAAAACTCTCAACACCCTACAAAATTTATTTCCCAACAACAAATCCCCCATACCCTTAAGAGAAAAAGTGGAGTATATTTATTAAAATGTAATAGTTGTAATTCAGCATATGTGGACAAACAGGTAGAAAGTTTTCATGTAGGCTTCATGAACATTTAAGATCATGGAAACTTAAACAAGAGCACTCCACTTTTGCCAACCACCTTATCCAAAACAACCATACTTTCGACCCTGATAATAATTTCAAAATTCTACATTTCGAAAATAAAGGCAACAAATTAAATATTTTAGAAAATCTAGAAATCCTAAAATTAGACAAAAATCCCAACCTAATATGCCTAAATGAGCAATCCCAATTTAGATCCAGCCCCATCATAAATTTATTTATTGACTAACTTTCTCATCCTTAGTTTTCCTCCTTCCTCTTCCCTCAGTCTGCCCTCGTACATCGTACGATGCACAAGATGGCGTCATATTGGACAATTTCATAATGGTTTTTAGTGTTTAATCTGTGTTGACTGGGTAAGTTTTCTTGTTGAAATAATTTTATTTAGTAAATTTGCGCTTGCATTGTAGATATTGTTTTCATACGATTTTGTTTATGTCATTTTATAGAGCCACTGATGATGGGAGAACACTCCTGAAACACGTGTATGGCATAATTTTATGTGAAGTAAAATTATTCAATCTTTATTGTGGTTTGATACCTCATTTATCCCAGATTTTATTTGAAAGGTGAATTTTCCAGGAGCAGGATGTGCATCCTATCCTTATCCGGAGAGGAAATTAAATAAAATATGATATCAGCACTGCCCTCCAAGTACGGAGCGAGCAGGGTGGGAGTGACGACACGATACTAACTTTATTCTTCGATATTCTATTTAATTATTTACCATAAAAATTGTCCTATTTATATACTGTGGTCGATCCATCCTGATGAAATTTGTTTGTGAGTTTGACTTGTCAAATACCGTCTATACAGATTTTCGATTACGAACATTTACGTAAGAAATATTGATGCCATTATTCATGTTTTGGGAATATTCCTTTCCATGACCAATAATAATATGTTTCAAACATAAGGTAACATTGTAATTTGTTGTTCTCTGCTTCACCCGTTTAGGTGCTAGCGTTGACCACAGACTAACGGACGTATTGCCGTCAATCGATTTTTCGTTATCAAGAACCAACAAAACATAGCTTCAAGATACATCACGTCTTAGAGAATTTTTTTCTAAACTTACCAAAAGGATTTATCCACTTTTTCGATACCAGAGCCCTGCAATAACAGTTTTTCTGGCGAATATTCGCAGTTTAACGGCGCACGATTACATAACCTTCTCTTCTTACGAAGTCCTTTTCTGTACTAGGCTGCCAGTTGTCTCATAGCAAAACTAATCCACAGAGGTCTCGTATTTAGTATGAAAAGAGAAATCATGGAAATCAACCAAATTTACTATTTTTTGAAGTAACTTCTTATATTGGAAAAATAAGTCATGCTTTCTCTCAACTATTTGTACAGCAGTAAGCCAAAAACGTTAACATGACCAACTGTTACGAAAGCTTACTAATCTAACCAAGGCTTTTCAATATTAAAAATTATGACAAATAACACATCTCAAAACGAGGATGTTTACAAGCATTTTGGGCACAGCAACTTGGCTGATCGTATGCTTCAAGTTTGTGACGTCATGACTTCTCCCTGCATTCCTAGTTCCACGAGATCGACGCTTCACGTCCCACGTTTACACTCAGAAACTAATGGTGCTACAGAATGGCACAGACTTTCTGGTATTAGCCTTATAATTTATTTGGTCTGGCCTAGCTTTTATGCCTTCCTCTGACTTAACAAAAGGCACATAGCAGCTGAGATTCGCACCGACCCAAGACATACGTTCACCTTGGCCAAGAGTATATTATCCCTTAGCGATCACGGCTAAATCGAATTCTAGCGTTCAGAAATAAACTAGTAGTGCTACAGAATGGCACAGACTTTCTTGTAGCAAAGATTTCTAATTTCCTTGGTGTGGACTGGCTTTACGGTTTTGCCCTATCCTCTTGCCAGCTATCGCAGCCTAAACTTTTTTTACATGATTTCAATTTTTCGGTTTCTTCATTGAAGAACCGAAATATGACTTTAATAAAAGTAAATAAAAGTCAGCCCCATCGTAAATGGCAATTTTCATTGAAAAACTTAAAGCCTTTTTTAAGAAAATGACGTTTAAGCGTTAGTGTAAACGCGAAATTTAAAGCTTTTTCCACAGGAATCAATTGAGTTTTCGAAAACTTCATTTGAAGTCATTTAAGCACGTCCAATCATAAATGCAATAAGGTGTTGAAATTGATGAAAATATGCCTATTAACGGCGTGAGAGATATTTCAAAATAATTACATTTGTGTAATTTTTGAAAAACACAAAGACCACTAGAAAATCAACTTTACGTCATGTTAAAGAAAGCAATTAGCACTATGCATTGAAAAGGTTTGAAGAAAAACTTTGAGCCTTAAGAAAAAACTTTGAGCGTTAAAAAAAAAATTTAAACAATAACGACATATCAGACAATAAAAAATACATTTTTGTAATACGGTTGGACGGACATTTTGAAGAAGAAAAAACAACACTTTTTCGGTAACAGAGAACTTCAAAATGTGTATTGCCGTTGAAATGTGGAAATCAGTTTTCCGAAGCATTACATAACTTAAAATACAGAGAAAGTTATGTAATGCTGCAGAAAATCGACTCAAAGATTTCAACGGAAATACACATTTTGGAATCCCCTGATACCGAAAAACTTTCTTTTTTTTTTTCAAAACGTCCGTCCGTTGTATGTACATCCGTCTGTATGTACATCCGTCTGTCAAAACCACTAGCGCTTAAACCATGCGTAGGATTTATTCCAAATTGAAGAAACCCATATCCATCTGCCTCTAGCTGAAGCTTTGAAATTTTGAAAAACATTCTTTCAAATTTGGGGGTTATTTTCATGAAGTCCCTCGGAAATTTTCCAAATTTTCTCAAAAAAGGTTCCAATTTTTAAAGAATTTCCCCTATGAATAGGGTAAAATACACTTATAAATGTGGCATAGGTCCGCATTTCAGATTTAACTAAATTTTCGAAAATTGCAAAACTTTGAATTTTTTGGGCGTCTTCCTACAACTATAAAATTGAATACAGAGGTTTTTCTAAGAAATGAAATTTCTTGTCCATAAACAGTTTATTCATTAAAGTCGTTTTTGGAAAATGTTAGTAATTTTTACACAAAATTGCGTGCTTTATTTGCAATTTCAAAAAATTACAACTACAAGATTTTCTCAAAATGATCACCAATTTTTTTCTTTAAACTTCTAGTAGGGATAGTGCTAAATGCATTCCATAAAATGACATAAACGCCATAATGCTCTACTGTTGGTTTTCCACGGTTGGTTATATGTGTAATATTTTACACAAATATAATTTTTTTAATTGGCTCTCACGTCGTTAATATTTTCACTAGCAGCAATTTGTTCCCATTATTGTATTTATGAATACACATGCTTTATGTAATGTCAGATAAAGTTTCTCGAAAACTCAACAATTTTCTGTTTAAATGAAATTTCAGCGTTTTCAGCAACGCTGAAACGCCATTTTCTCGAATAAGTTAAATTTTTTTTGTATACCATCATTATAAACGACCCTTTTCGATACCCCGAATCGTGCATAATCCAGTATTTTATCGCACGTTACATAACGTCATCGCCATTATTAAACGCGACATGACGTCATCACACATTCAGCCAATAGTAGCGAGAGAATCGTGGGGAGGTAGAAGAAGACGGAACAGCCGACCACCGTTTTCTCGCACGGATGTCAACAATGCCATCTTGAATTTGATTTCCAGAGGGCGTTGGATGTCAAGCATCCGAAACGTCACAAGAAAGTTGTTTCGCGAAATTAAGTTTGATTCTCTTGTAAATTTATAATGCTGTTATACAAAAAAAATAGCGTATGCAACTCGTTTATAATGTTGCTTTATTGCATTCGTACAAATTTGAAAACTCGCTCCTAACGTCGCTCGTTTTCAAAACATGTACTCATGCAATAAAGCTTAACATTATAAACTAATTGCATAAACTACTATTGTTGAATTTTATCAAACAAATAATGCTTATGGGAATGTTTATTATGACGTAAAATTGATTTTGCTGTGTTCTTATGTTTTTTCAAATATTACAAAATTTTATTTTTTTTTAAATATTTCTCAGGCCGTAAATATTCACATTATCAGCAATTTGTAAACACAATTGCATCTGCGAGTTAAAGTGCAGGGAATTATTTTAAATGAAGTTTTTGAAAACTCGAATAAAAACTATGAAAAAGATTTTCAAATTTCGCATTTACAGTAATGCTTAAAGGCCATTTTCACAAAAACGGCTCATAATTTTTCAATGACAATGGTCTTTTTTGACGAAATTTTATTCTTTAATATTTTTAAAGTAATATTTCGGTTCTACTGTTAGGACACCGAAAAATTGAGAAAAGTTTGAAAAATAAATTTTGGGCGGCGATAGATGGCAGCTGGCAAGAGTATGTGGGAAGACCGAAAAGCTAGACGAGACCAAAGAAATTAGAAAACTAACTTGTTCGTGCAAGTCTGTGTCATTCTGTAGTACCACTAGTTTTTAATTAGTCGCCGCATTGTTTTTCCACCTTTTCATCTTTTATCAAAACCTATGCATGCCTCCCGTGCCCTCTCCTTTCACGCACGCAGCATCACAGCGTTATGCGCGTGTTGCAGAGTGTCCGAGACGTCGCGGCTAGTGCGGGTGCGCCCCCACCCGCTGCCTGCCGCCGCCGCCGCCGCCGCCGCCACCGCCGCCGCCACCGCCACCATCAACTCGGTGAGGCAGCCTTCTGCCTCGTACCAGTACCCAAAGCCAACTCCCTCGCTCCCGGATCGCTCGCCAGCCCCGGACACCGTCAACCCGGTCAGACAACCCCCTGCTGGATATCAGTGTCCGAAGCCGAATCCATCGTTCTGCGACAGAACGACTGCTGATGATACTGTCTACCCGGTGAGAAAACCGTCTTCCGAATATCAACATCCCAAGCCGAATCTTCCATTTCCAGATCGTTTCCCAGCAGCTAACACCGGCAACCCAGTTAAACAACCACCCTCTGGTTATCAATATCCAAAGCTTATTACGCCTCTTTCAGATCGTTCCCCAGCAGCTGACAGTGTCAATCAAGTAAAACAACCGGCCTCCGGATATCAATACCCGAAGCCCAATCCATCTTTCCCAGATCGTTCCCCAGCAGCCAATACTGTGAACCTGGTAAATGAACCGCCTGCCGGATACCAGAATCCGAAACCAAATCCTCCGTTTCCGGACCGTTCTGCATCAGCTGACACTGTTAATCCAATGAAAAAGCCTCCTCCTGAATATCAATACCCTAAACCAACAATACCTTTTCCTGAGAGATCGCCAGCAGCAGATACTACAAGAGATGTGAAGCAACCTGTCCCTGGCTATCAGTACTCGAAACCAGCAATTCCTTTTCATGACAAGTCACCCGCAGCTGATACAACGCGCCCGGTGAAACAACCTGCACCCGGTTACCGGTATCCTAAACCTGCAGTGCGTTTCTCAGATAAGGTACCAGCAGCTGACACCCAGCGAGCAGTGAAGGAACCAACACCAGGCTATCAGTATCTGAAACCACCAGTTCCCTTTGAAGACAAATTCCCAGCAGCAGATACAGTAAAACCAGCCAAAGAACCAGCTCCTGGGTACCAGTATCCGCAACCATCTGTGCCTTTCTTGGACAGATTGCCGTCGAACACGGTAAAACAACCGGTTCCAGGATACCAGTTCCCGAAACCATTCATCCCATCTCCTGAGAAAATCACGCGAGCCGAGACCACCATCCCAGGCGGCCATGAAGCGACGCAGTTGGGGTCACGAACCTCGTCCAGTGGCCAGCGGCGACCAAGCCCGGCTGCGGAGAACCTGTCCTTTGCCATCGTGCTGGGCGGCGGCTTTGAGTCGCGCGTGGCGCCGGTGACGGCGCGGCCCAGCGCCCTCCCGCCCTCCAAGCACCTGCAGGCGCCAACACCCTTACGCCAATAGGGGCACAGCTGCGGCTGAATGGAAATCAGAATTTTTAAGAATGAGAGGTATTTTTTGATCATTCCACGAGTGAAAATAAAAATTAAAAATAATGAATGGTATAAGTAATAAATTCTTAATTTAGGATGACTGTCTGTGTGAATAACCTACCAATGTATTCAGGCAATAAGATGATGCCGAGAAAAGACCAATGATAAATCCATGTGAAATCACATCCAGTTTATTGAGAGGATAATATATTGAGTCATATCGATTCATAATTGGCAAAAATAGTATTTGCGGAAAATAGTCAAATTATTGTTTTATAAGATTTAAAAGAGCTAAAAGTGTGATAATGTCCAGATAAACCAGAAAAATTAATGAAAATTTCAGCAATTCCTTAGAATTGTGGAGAATTTCGTTGATGCTCAAATCCAAAGCGTTTTTCTGATACGAAACTTTATATTTATGCCTATTCGAAAAATTATTTTGAAGAATATTCAGTCCTAATACCTACGTGTAAAAAGTTTCATGAATATTCTATTTAAACATAAAAATTGGCATTTAATCCTAAATCAGTAAAGTACATTGATGATATTCTATGTATTTATTTATTTCACAACCATGTATTACATCCAATGAAAACTAAATTTTACTATACAAACGTTTTACGCACTCCAGTTTTATCTTAACGATGGAATGTCTAATATTGAGATATATTATTTTTCACAGGATGGATAAGCAACCATCTACTAGTACAAAATGCGTTAAGAGAAAGCCAACATTTTGCACACGATATTTGTTAAGAAAGGCCTGCGGATGTGCAATACATACACTATAATAGATTTCATCCTAACAAATGAAGGTGTCACCAGCAAAAGGTGCTGACAAAAACCTAATTTTTCAGAAACCAGAAAAATGTTTAATTATCAAAATATTGATAATTCTGCACTGTTATGCGTCAAATGGTTTTTGTTTGTCTCATTGCATTGCTACGTTTGAAGAAGGGTATTACAAAATATTGGTCATTTTAGGAAGAATCCAGTGGCAGAAGGTTATATGCAGCAGTTTACATCTTTTGATGTCTGACAGACACAGTAAATAAAATAAAATCTGTATTGGAATATTCATTGAATTTGAAAGAAATTGAATATGTAAATACGTTTATTTTCATACGCTACCCATCAATCAAGCAATTGATACTAACTTGTGAAGTCAACATAATGGAAGCCAGTTCAAAGCAACTTTAGTACAAGGGATTTTCTTGTAAAGTGTTTACCAGTTTCGTTTAATGCTCTTGGTGTGCAGCAGGGGCGAATCATTATAGATTTTTGTTAAATGATAAACATATCTGTTATTATATTGTATATTGTTTTTGTAGCGTATATATACTACACAATATGGTTATTTAAATAATTACATAATAAATTCCATTCCAGGTTTCATAAATAAATATTTAAATCAATTTTGTCAAATAAAAGAAGGTAGCGAATGAAAACTCTAGGCCTTGGCAGGGCCTCCCTGCGCCGCTTTGCCGTGGAATCCGCCATGGTGTGCAGTACCCACGGCAGATAGCACCTTTTGCATCTCACCGCAATTGGAGATGTTTTCGCTTGAACTACGTCCCCCTTGTAGATTGTATACTATTTTCCAGCATCTATGAGATTTGTATTATTCACCCTTAACCAATCATCATAATTTACCTACTTTTTTTACCTTTATTACGGAGTTTTACGATGTTCGTTACAGGTGGCGTGAGCGCCTTGTTCGCCATTTGTACACAGATAGCACCTTCTGCATCTAATGCCAACTTTTGAATCTCGAAAATAATGCTTTGTGTACGCTCACGAGATTGCACCAGCGACACAATTCACACGCATACAACCGTTCTACATTGAAATGGAACTTTCGGCGAAAGTGTCAGTTAGCAACTTTTGCTAGTGTAAAAATGTGTGGTGTGTTCAAATATTTGTGTAACGAGTTGTACAGTCATCACGCATCGAAGTTTTAAGATATTGTGAACCGTTCTAATTGCTTCGTTACACGTTTCATTCTCTTCATTGATCTATAAAAAATCTTCGGGTTGTGTTTTTATATAATATTTGTATTCAAGGTTGTTATGTTCTAGAGTATATTTTCAAACATATGCTGTTATTGGCTTATATGCATTAATCGTGCATGTAATGCATTAGGTGTATTAATCGTTATTTTCGTATAATACAAAGTAACACTTTTTTATGTTGAAAGTAGACTGTAGAAGAACCTTCGGGAAAGACTGCACTTGACAGTTCAGATACTGGGAGTTAGAGACTGGTCAATTACTACAAATAATACAATGTAAATAATCTGCCTTCACTACTCCCCAAATTTATAATCTTAGCAGTCAAGAGTAATCTTTTTGGAGTCAAAACGTGGGATTAGATTATTTACTTTATCAGATTAACTTTTACTAAAAAATGTATTCTTTAAACTAAGAGAGCGGATTGAAGGCAAAAAATGCCAATATCTACATATTTCGATTCCTTCATTAGACAGCTAAGTCAATGGTTTTTTCACGCTTTAATCCATAAAGAAATTAAAAATCGATTAGTTACCAAACTATAATTTGTTCTGCTAGGTAAATAATAAGCATCTGTTAACAATATATAATTAATTTATTATTGTTAACATATAATATTAATCAATATATTAAATTTTAAAAAATTATTATCAATTCCACATTCTAAGGTAAAATTCACTGAAATATTAGAATAACTAGAATAAAAACGACTTTCGTTACAAAAGGGTCATTTACCTTAAGCTTCAATTCATATCAATATAATAGATATTAGTATTATCATTATATAACGTACAAAGCGTTATATAAAACAACAATTTGGCAATTTTGTTTATACTCCATGCCATTTCTGATTTGGAACAAATAAGCTTCATTTCAAGGGAACACAGAAAATGGATCTTTTACGTTATACGTATACCAGTTTACTAGGCGAGAGATTCAGTTCCTTTGACACGAGAAATTTCGTTCACCCTAAAAGAAACGGATGAACGTTGTGATACATGTCAACATTTACAGGTAATCATTAGTTTTACATAACAATTCACGTTGAAGAGAATTTTTTTAAAAAATTTTAAAATTAAAAAAATAATTAAATAGAAATTTAGAAAAATTACTCACCTCTTGCTTCGCATCTTATATTTTTGCGATGTGTTGTAGAAATTGTTCATCTTGGAAGACAATCTACACCAATTTAAAAGAATTACAGTGCAGAAAAACATGCAATTCCACCTTTCGCTTAACATTTGAAAGTACACCAATTTCAGTAAACAACACGAGAACTTCAACTGAAAAAAAAATCATCGTGCAAGCATAGAAAAATGGCGTAAAGAAATCAAAGTATGTAATATTATAATAGAATATGTAATATCCTTTTTTGAAAGAAATCTATTGCTTTTACTCCGTTTTGAACTTTTCAGAAAGTTGTAGGAAATTCATATTGGCTCTAAAAATAATTAAGATTAATAAGAAATTACAATTATTCAATTCTTTCATAAACAAATTAAACGTTTCATGATACATTTTCTCATTGTGTCGGCGTAAATTGCGCGTTTTGGTGTAAATTTACGTTGTTTTTCACTCGCTAAGTCTTTTAAATTGGTTCGTACTGTCAACAGAGATGAACAATTCCTACAATACATCGCAAAATATACAATGCGAAACAATAGGTGAGTTACTTTTTGTCTATCTATTTACTACACCCTTTAAAAGGAATTCTCTTAAATGTGAGTGTTCAATTCAAAATAAATTCTCTTAAAAGTGAGAGAGGTTTATAAAACAGCGTGAGCGCCGGAGCGAGAGCGGAGGCGCGAACCAAGTCTCGAGAGCACGTTGGATTCTGCGGTAGCACGTCGCGGACCACTTGGTGTCAAAATGCGTTTGTTATAAAATTTGTTGTAAATTCGTTGACAATAAAATGAGATATCTAGCGTAAAAAATACGAATAATCACTTCATTGAATCAAAGGAGTGTCCACCATAAACGACGATTTACCAAATAGTAATATAAAGTGAGTCAAATGTGGGCTTGCGGTTTCGGAGCGCAGTAGCTGTAGAGCATAACAAATTAGCAATACAGTAATAGAATAACTATTAAATTGTAATAATCCTATGTGTTTTATATGAAACTAACGTTTTAAATGTACTGCGTAAATGTTGATTGACCGGTATCACATCGTTCATCTGTTCACGTTGCGGAGAATCAATACCAAAAGGTCTCGAGTCTAAGGAACTGAATCTCTCGCCTAGTGAACTGGTATACGTAACCGAAAAGTATTATAAGTGATTATGCAACGTTGCCATGGCATTACAACTTGAAGTTACCAATTATTACAAAATATTCTAATGTATGTTAAAATGTAGTATACTATTGTGAATATATTACACTGTATATGCATATGTATTTTAATTTTTAAATAAAGTAATATAATTGAAAATACTTATCACTGAGTTTTAAGATAATTAAATTTAATTGTCATCAATACAAGTAAGATGAACAACGTACCTTCTTATCCTTCATCGTCCACATTCCTACTTAGTCACACAATGTTCAATTGAGAGAGGCCAGGGATGTATTCGTTCGAAACGTAGTTTTACCAGGAATACTACAAAATCAAATCCGCACTTTGTGAGATCAAATGCCATTTTCATTAACAGGGAACAAACATGTGCAGTTTTCAAATGTTCTAAATCACGCTCTCTTTCTTCAAGTATGGATAGGGTAATGTGAAGTGTCGCAATTGTTTTTCTTCAAACTTTTCCAACTACACTGTTTTATAAAACGTTTTACTACACTGTTTTTTAAATAAATTATTTTCGTGTATTCTTTTTATTGATCAAAAATTACAAAATTTTAATTTTTAAAATCTCTCGCGCCCTTAATGCACATTTTCATAATTTGTAATGCTGCATTTGTGAGTGAAAGTGCTTCAAAGTACTAAATGACATTTTTTGTAAACTCATAGATTCCTGTAAAAGAGCGTTAATTTTGCAATACAGTAACGGTTAAACACCATTTTCCAAAACGACCCAAATTTTCAATGAAATTGCCATTTATGACAAAGTTTACTCTTCGTTAATATTCTAAGTAATAATTCGGTTCTACTATTAGGAAACCGAAAAGTTGAAAAATTACCGCTTGCACAAAAATGGGCGATGTCCTCAGCCGAACTTTACCAGAGTTTTCCGACCTGCCTCATTCTGCGGATCGAGCGGCCAACTGATTTAGCTTCATTTCAGGGAGGCGGACTATTCATCTTGAACATTACAAAAAGGCGGTGATCATGAGTTATATTATAGTAAATATTTGAATATAAATATTAAATCAACCAACAGTTTTACATAAATTTTGTATATACAATAATTACATAAATAAAGGCATGCTTTCCTAGAAACATATTTTAAAACTGTTATAAAACGGTTTTTTGCAAAAATAACACTGACAACGACTATTAGGCTCCATGTCTACATTCTGTCGTTTATTATTGTAATATTTAATATAAAATGCAAATAATTTGCATTGTATGCATTGTCTAACCTAGTTATTTTATTAGAAAATTATAACTTAAAGAAATATTTAGAGTCAGTTTCACAAACACGTCTCCGAGATAGCAGCTTTCAGTTGTGAAATACTTCACATCAATTCTCAGATGACCCAATTAAAAATACTATATGGTCGCGGACATTAATATTGTAATAAAATAGTTTTGATATGTAAAATACTAAATATACTTAAAGTATTTAAATTTCATTTAGTCACAATGAAAGTTTTCTACTGCAGACATTATGTTTGGGTTTTAAGGCAGCTGTCAAATGAATTTTTTTTATCTTTTTTTTTGGGATCAAATTAATTACCTCTTCAATCTAAGTTGGGTGATTCTTTAAGGGAGTTTTTTACGAAAAATATTAAAATCATAGTAAATTTTTGAGGTTTTTTGGGAAATCAAACAATATGACCCTTTTTATAACATTTTAATATCTGATGTTTGAAAAGGGGAAAAGCTTCTCTATTGCCAAATTGAAACACAAAACACACACAACACACACACACACACACACACCACACACACACACACAACACAAAAACCTACAATATATTACTTATTAATTTATGTATGATTTAACAAAAATGAAATTAAAATTTAATTTTTTATAGCAATATTTTTTACATTAAAAATTTTTATTTTGAGAAGGAAATGCAATAAAAATTTTAAGTCATGGAATGTTAACCCATTCTTCAGATACAGACCTATAAAACTGTTTTTCAATCCATTTAAAAATCACTAGAGATTCTCCTTCAGAATTATTTCAAAATTGTAATTTTAGTAATGTTTAAAATTTTTTTCAAACTTCGAAATTTGGGCAGATAATCAAAAAAATGAATAGGATCCCTTCTGTAAAAACAAAATAAAATTTATTATTTTCATACATTTTTTTAAATTTCATACAAAATTTCCCAAATTTAATATATGTTCACTAACCTATCAGTAATATTGCACTGATATTTATAATTTTTATGAATTTTAATAAAATTGTAAAAAAAAAAGCAATTAATTTTTTTATTTAAAATTTATTTGTTTTAAATATTTATAAAAATTTTTAAAGATATAAAAGGGGAAATTAAAATTTAATTTTAAAATTAATAAAAATTTATTATTGTTTAAAGGGATTCACTATATACAAAAGTAAGTTTAAAAAAATTGATTGATAGTGTTTCGATAAAGTATATTTAGCAGAGACGATTTCACAAAGAAAAACTAAATAATAACAAAAAAATTCAAAAAAATTTTTCGGCATTTGGTCGCAAATTTCCACCACTTTTTAAAGCAAGGCGGGGAAAAAGGGGGAAATTTGGATCGTGTTGATTGAACCAAATCTTTAGGGGCACCATTGGTTTCCTTTTTTTTAAGTCTTGGATTCGAAAAGGGTATAGATATTTCAAACAAATTTTAGAATACTTGTTTCTACCATGGGGAGAAAAAAAGAACAAAAGTCTGGGGTTTTTAAAAATCTTTTTGGAATTGATCAAAATCCTTTTTGGATGCTGCACTTCCGCTACACAACGATCTCCTTCAGCAAGCGTAGCGCTCGTCCCTGCGGCGGAGATAAGCCTCGCCGATGTGTCGTCCTCGCCACCACCGCGTTACG
This sequence comes from Teleogryllus oceanicus, assembly GCA_964035755.1. Classification (NCBI taxonomy): domain Eukaryota; kingdom Metazoa; phylum Arthropoda; class Insecta; order Orthoptera; family Gryllidae; genus Teleogryllus; species Teleogryllus oceanicus. The sequence continues at coordinate 113,605,665 of CAXIVR010000002.1, forward strand.
AGGATGTGGTGGCCACCGAATGGAAGGACGGCGTTTTACACCCCTAGACCCTCCCCACCTCAAGACCTATCACTATGCTTGGTAGTGGCGACATCCAGTGGCAAGCTGAAGAAAAGGAAGTTTTCTTTCATTTTTTCTTATTTTTTTTTAATATAATGATGAACTTATTCTACGTCTCTCTTTGCTGCAGATGCTGCTCACACAATCAAGTTTACAAGAGTGTAATTTTATTTTTTTTACATTTATTTGTATAATCTTTTTGTTTTGAGAGGATAGAATTAGGTTAGGTATTTATTTAAAATTAAAATCAAGTCTTTGTTAGTAGTTAAATTCATTAGGTTTCCGAGAGAGACTCTGGAAAATGTTGAAATCTATCGTCGCTCTTGTGCTTCGACTCGTGTTCCAACCTGTCGCTAATTCTGGTTCTTCTTTTCTTCCTCTTCCATCCATCGCGGGACGTAAAGGGTGTAATCAACGTTACAATCGAGACGAAAATGTTTCTTGTAAGGGCTGGCTGACTCCTCTTTCATAGAAGCATTCAGCTCCCACACACAAAATCACATGTAGGTCGTACGTCTACCTACCAAAACCTTTTCGATGAATTAAAAAACACTCTGGATTTGCGTGACATCTCCTGGCCCCTTCCCGTTCACGAGTTAAAACGTTTCGAACGTCAAAAGTCAAGTCTTTCGTTTAACGTTTTCACATTATAAAATCTGGGATGAATGAGGTATCAAACCACAATAAAGACTAAATAATTTTACTTCATAAATTAGGCCATACACGTGTTTCAGGAGCGTTCTCCCATCATGGTGTCCCATCCCCAATTATGAAATCACTCTTACGATGTAAATAGATTTAAATCAAATTAATAGATTTATGTATTGAACACAACTATTTCAAATTTAACAATATAATTTACAAACAAAATGAAGGACTGGCTATGGGCTCTAACATTTCCCCTTTATTTGCTGAAATCTTTATGGACCATTTTGAAAATGACTTATTTAATAGTAGTAACCCATTACTTAAACATATTATGTATTATTTTAGATATGTCGATGACATTATTTGTCTTTGGACAGGTACGGTCAGGCAATTAAATCAATTTCTTCTTTTTGTAAATACTCTTCACCCCAATTTAAACTTTAAAATGGAATTAGAACAGAACCATACCTTAAACTTTTTAGACTTAACCATTTACATAAAAACAACGACATAATTTTAAAATTTTCAGAAAACCCACCCAGACAGATATGATCATACCATTCAATTCAAACCATTGCCATCACCACAAATTTGCAGTTTTTCATTCTTGGATACATAGATTATTCAATGTCCCCATGTCAGAATTAGAATTTAAGGAACAAAATTAACACCATTTTACAAATAGGCATAAATAATGGTTATAACCCCTCCATCATCAAAAAACTTATCAAAGGAAAAGAAACTAAACATATATTCAAAAAGGCCTTCCCACAAAATCTACCCCCTGAAATCAAACATTTTGTACGTTTACCATATTTAGGTCCCATATCCAAAAAGATAGGTAGAATATTTAATAAAGCCAACATAAAAGTTTCTTATAAAACTCTCAACACCCTACAAAATTTATTTCCCAACAACAAATCCCCCATACCCTTAAGAGAAAAAAGTGGAGTTTATTTATTAAAATGTAATAGTTGTAATTCAGCATATGTGGGACAAACAGGTAGAAAGTTTTCATGTAGGCTTCATGAACATTTAAGATCATGGAAACTTAAACAAGAGCACTCCACTTTTGCCAACCACCTTATTCAAAACAACCACACTTTCGACCCTGATAATAATTTCAAAATTCTACATTGCGAAAATAAAGGCAACAAATTAAATATTTTAGAAAATTTAGAAATCTTAAAATTAGACAAAAATCCCAACCTAATATGCGTAAATGAGCAATCCCAATTTAGATCCAGCCCCATCATAAATTTATTCATTGACTAACATATCCTTAGTTTTCCTACCCCTCAGTCTGCACTCATTACATCGTGATGCGCAAGATAACGTCATATGGACAATTTCGAAATGGTTTTATAAGTGTTTAATCTGTATTTAACTGGGTAAGTTCCTTGTTGAAATAATTTTATTTAGTAAATTTGCGCTTCATTGTAGATATTGTTTTCATATTTTTATTTGTTTATGTGTTTATATATTATAGAACCACTGATGATAGGAGAACGCTCCTGAAGCCGTGCATGGCCTAATTTTATGTGAAGTAAAATTATTTAGTCTTTATTGTGGTTTGATACATCATTCATCCCAGATTTTATCATGGAATACCACAAAATCTCCGCTGCCACCACAGAAGTTTTCACATTAGTTTGATTCGGGCAACACATCTTGGAACATCGTAGGTCCTGTACACTTTTCAGTACGAAGAAGAACGATTTTAAGCACGTGTTAATAGCAGCTGATGTACTCAAGGAATTGTTGTTGACCCTCATTCGGGAAGAAACAGACGTTAAATGCCAAGGGCAATAATACGAAAATTAATAAAGCCAAGGCAGAAACTTGGAAAAAAATTACTGAGAAGTATGTACAGCAATGCGTATCCATTTGCTTCAATGTATTCTGTTCTCTTTCATAAATTGGTATGCTTTACATTTGATCAGGTTTAATAATTTGAATTCCCGAAGGAGGGAGCTAAATCAAATAAAAATACAATGGAAGACGATGAAAATAAAATCGAAGAAGGATGTGACAATACAAAAACAAAGTGCATAGGTGCATCCAGAGAAAGACACACTAACTACAGTAATCATATAATGACCACATCTTAATGCAACATTTCTGTGTAGGCCTTTTTAGGAGACTTAAAGACGAAGCGAAGTCTGCCCAAGACAACTACAAAAAGTTGTCGGAGAAGACTGGTGGCAAAGGTCTGTTTACATGAACAAGAGCAGAAATCCGAGAGTTACACAAAGTTTTCCCCGAAGCAGATGACCCCCCGGAGGGTTTTTCTATCAATGAGCATGTGTTCAAGCTTCCCGCTACGATACAAGAAGTAACACAGGAATCCATTCGAACCTGCTGCAGGTCACTCCGAGACATCATCACATCGGCCAAATGACAAGGTCCGCCTACAGAGCAGTAGAATCTAGACACTGCGACAGGGACCTCTCTTAGTCAAGCCCTAATGGAAAAATACGGCTGGCCCCTCATGCTCGTAGGACTACGTTATCAGTCACTCTTATGGGGTTTCCCTCCATCAACACAATGAGCTTGCAAGTGCCGGACAATGCGAGTGATACTGTATTGTCGCGAAGGTACGAAACAACGATACTGATTTCTTACCAACAACCATTGAACTCAGCTAGCGTTTCATCCTGATGCAATTGGACAACCTAAGTTCGTAAAGAGCTTTAAAAGTGAAGAGAAGTAGGACATGTGTTGACGCGGATGTATAAAATTTGTGGTACTTAGACTTGCTCCTTTTTATAATGAGAAAAAAGAAAAATTAGAAATTGCTGTGGTGTCAGCAATTTTCTGGTCGCTTATGGGATGTAAGGCCAGTGAAGAATAAGAAGGTAATGAAGATGGAGAGAGAAAATCTCGCACCCACAAGTCACAAAATTTGTGCAGTCAGGGACAGTCGATCACACGTGGAGCCCACACGTAGCGTCGCTAAATCCAGCTGCGATACAAGACCACCTCGGAGGCGCGCTATGCAAATAACAGTTCGCTTTTCACTGTTTTAGCAAACAGACGAACCATGAATCCGCTCCACTATAGGCAGTTTGCATAGTACGAAGATGCAAGTTTATTGCTAGTTGATGGATTCGGACGCTCTGTAATTCACTATGCAGCGGCGTATAATGACGTGGATGGGCTAATTTTTTGCTTAAATCGCGGTGATTCCATCGTTCGCCGCGACAATTACAACAAAACACCGCTGCATTATGCGTTCCGCGCGCATGCGTGGACTGCGGTGAACTTTTTGCTGTTTAGCGGTGCAAGTGTCATGTCAGTTTTCACAATATGAAAATGCACGTTTGCTGCTGGTCGATGGCTTCGGTCGCAGGGTCATCCATTATGCAGCGGCGTATAAGGACGTGGATGGGCTAATTCTTTTGCTTAAATCGCGCTGATTCCATCGTTCGCCGCGACAATTACAACAAAACACCGCTGCATTATGCGTTCCGCGCGCATGCGTGGACTGCGGTGAACTTTTTGCTGTTTAGCGGTGCAAGTGTCATCAGTTTCACAATATGAAAATGCACGTTTGCTGCTGGTCGTGGCTTCGGTCGCAGGGTCATCCATTATGCAGCGGCGTAAGGACGTGGATCGATACGTCTTTGCTTAAATCGCGGTGATTCCATCGTTCGCCGCGACAATTACAACAAAACACCGCTGCATCATGCGTTCAGCGCGCATGCGCGGACTGCTGTGAACTTTTTGCTGTATAGCGGTGCAAGTGTCATGTCAGTTTCTGGCCGCGATGCGCGGTTACCTTGCTGGTCGATGGCTTCGGTCGCAGGGTCATCCATTATGCAGCGGCGTATAATGACGTGGATGGGCTAATTCTTTTGCTTAAATCGCGGTGATTCCATCGTTCGCCGCGACAATTACAACAAAACACCGCTGCATTATGCGTTCCGCGCGCATGCGCGGACTGCGGTGAACTTTTTGCTGTATAGCGGTGCAAGTGTCATGTCAGTTTTCACAATATGAAAATGCACGTTTGCTGCTGGTCGATGGCTTCGGTCGCAGGGTGTCCATTATGCAGCGGCGTATAATGGCGTGGATGGGCTAGTTCTTTTGTAAATCGCGCTGATTCATCGTTCGCCACGACAATTACAACAAAACACCGCTGCATTATGCGTTCCGCGCGCATGCGTGAACTGCCGACTTTGCTGTTTGGCAATTGCCACCCAAGTGTCGTAATAGTTTCACAATATGAAAATGCGCGTTTTGCTGCTGGTCGATGGCCGATGCGGCGTATACCGTGCTCGGCGGCGTATAATGACGTGGATGGGCTAATTCTTTTGCTTAAATCGCGCTGATTCCATCGTTCGCCGCGACAATTACAACAAAACACCGCTGCATTATGCGTTCCGCGCGCATGCGTGGACTGCGGTGAACTTTTTGCTGTTTAGCGGTGCAAGTGTCATGTCAGTTTTCACAATATGTACGCGTTTGCTGCTGGTCGATGGCTTCGGTCGCGTCATCCGTTATGCAGCGGCGTGTAACTGTGGCGTGGATGGGCTGAATTCTTTGCTTAAATCCGCGGTGATTCCATCGTTCACCGCGACAATTCACAACAAAACACCGCTGCATTATGCGTTCCGCGCGCATGCGTGCAGTGAACTTTTGCGTATAGCGGTGCAAGTGAGATGTGTCTAGACACAATGGGTAAGAAGCCTTGAGACGATTTCCATCTACCGGACACCCTTTGCGACTGTGCACTGTGCGTTGTACACATCGCATTTAGTGGACATACCCTTCCGCTACCTAACGATCTCCTTCCCAGCTTAAGCGCGACGCTCGTCCCCACCAGGAGTCGACCTCGCCGATGTATCGTCCTCGCACCACCGCGTTACGAGGATGTGGTGGCCGCCAGATGGAGAGGGACGGCGACACCACCCAAGACCTATCACTGTGCGCTTGACGTGTGGCGGCATCAGTGGCAAGCTGAAGAAAGGAAGTTTTCTTTCATTTTCTTATTTTTTATTATAGTGAACTTATTCTACGTCTCTCTTTTTGCTGCAGATGCTGCTCACACAATCAAGTTTACAAAGTGTAATTTTAATTTTTTTGTTTATTTGTATAATTTACCTTTTTGTTTTGAGAGGATAGAATTAGGTTAGGTATTTTATTTAAAATTAAAATCAAGTCTTTGTTGAGTAGTTAAATTCGATGAGTTTTCCGAGAGAGACTCTGGAAAATCGTTGGCCTCTATCGTCGCTCTTCATGCTTCGACTCACGTGTTCCAACCTGTCGCTAATTCTGGTTCTTCTTTTCTTCCTCTTCCGGCATCCATCGCGAGACGTAAGGGTGTAATCAACGTTTACAATCGAGACGAAAAATGTTTCTTGTGGGGGCTGGCTTCGGCTCTCTTTCATAAACGTCAGCCCCACACACCAAAATCACATGTAGGGCGTACGTCTACCTACCAAAACCTTTTCGATGAATTAAAAAACAGTCTCGATTTGCGTGACATCTCCTGGCCCCTTCCCGTTCACGAGATAAAACGTTTCGAACGTCAAAAGTCAAGTTTTTCGTTTAACGTTTTCACATTAGAGTTTGATTCGGGCAACACATCTTGGAACATCGTAGGTCCTGTACACTTTTCGGGTACGAAGAAAGAACGATTTTAAGCACGTGTTAATAACTTGACTGATATTGCTTTAGGAATTGTTGTTGACCCTCATTCGGGAAGAAACAGACGTTAACCCTTTATAGGATTGTGGTTCTCTCCAGAACCACATGCTCTATGGTCGTTTTTTGCTCAGCTTAGCCAAGCAATTATCAACCTTATAGTCAATTTTACATTGTAGAGTCACTTTCATTGTAATAAGATAGTTTCAGATAGTGTGATCGCGTTGATTCTTAGAAATATTGCATTTGCGCGAGGCATGTGGTTCTCCTCACAACCACAAAGCATACAGGAACTGTCGCGGAGTGTTCATTTGTGCAGTTTTCTGAACGGTGATTTTTCGTATGTCCACTGTGCAATTTTGGTAGATACAGGTTTGTTTCTTATTTATTTCTGTTTTTAGTAATGTTTTTTAGAATTTTAATATATTTAATCATAAAATATTCCATTTTTACTTCACTAAGATGTATTTATAAGTGCTAGGGTGTAGTCATGAATAGGTACATAATCGTATATATTTTTTTGTTCTGTGAAAATGCGAATTTTAAGAGAGTTTTTAAATCATTAAATTGATTATCTAATAATGTAAAATTGTCGTGAAATAGGTTAAGTTTTCCGAATATTTATGGCTTACATAATATTTCAATGTATTTGACGCAGTTGAGAACGTATTACATTTGCTCGGTGTTTACGTAATATATTCGTAGTATATTATAACACCGAGTATTTATCCTCGTGTTTTTTGTTATAGAATGGCTAAATTTTGGAATTTTAATGATTTGGAATCGATGAATGAAGAGGAATTTGACAATTTCTTGGGAAGTATTGGTGGAGATGATTTGACATTAGATTCGGAGTATGGAGGGGATTCGGATGCTGATGACGCGGTGCCACTATCAAAAATAATGAACTTTAGCAGTCCACGTTCATCTCGTTCTATGGATGACGATGCGTGTGCGGAGACGGTAAATGGGACAGGTGCTTCAAATCAAATAAACATTTGTATCCACAGCAGTGACGACGACGAAAGCGACAGTGATGCAGCCCCAAGTACCAGTCCCTCGTATGAATTTCACAAAACCAGTAGAGATCCCGAAACATTTGGGCGAAGTACATTTCATGAGCATTTTGGTCCTAAGTGTGAAGTTAATTTAGAATCTCCACTTCAAATTTTTTCTCAATTTTTTACGGATGAATTTCTGGATTATGTAGTGAGTCAGTCAAATCTGTATGCCCAACAGAATGGAAATGAACTAAATTTATCTGTTTCTGAATTGAAAGCTTTTATGGGGATTTTAATAATAATGGGTTTTCATAAACTTCCGAGCATGCGACTCTATTGGTCATCAATCCAGAATTTTATTGTAGCTCGCATCTCCAGAAAGTTATCTTATCATTGAAACGATTTTGAAGATTTCAGGTTCTTGCTTGGATGATTCACAACGGATGCCAAAGAAAGGTGAACCTGAATTTTACAAACTGTTCAAAATTCGTCCCCTTTTGTCACACTTAAATAAGCAATTTTTGGAAAAATTTTCTCCCAGTCGAAATTTAAGTGTCGATGAAAGTATGGTTGCTTTCAAAGGAAGATCTACTCTCAAGCAGTACATGCCCATGAAACCTACAAAGCGAGGTTTCAAAATCTGGGTAGTGGCTTGTGCTGAGAGTGCATACATGCTGAAATTTCAAGTTTATGAAGGGAAAACAAACGGAACTATTCAGGGACCTTTGGGTGAGAGAGTTGTCACCTGTCTGGCATCTCCTTTTCAAGGCTTAGGATATTGTTTATTTTTTGATAGATTTTTTACAAGTGTATCGCTAATTAACAAGTTGCAGACACTGAACTTGTTCGGCTGCGGTACAATGCATCAGAATCGAAAATTCTTCCCAAAAGATGCATTAGTGCCAGACAAGAAATTGAAACTTGGGGAATATGACTTTGCCATGAGTGATGATATTTCAATTGTCAAATGGAAGACAGAGGAACCAAATCGGTTGTGGTTGCCAGTAATATGCATAGACCGAATGATATTTGTGAAGTTCTGAGAAGAAACAAAGAGGGAGAACGAGAAAAAGTAAAGTGTCCCAAAGCCATAGCGGACTACAACAATTTTATGGGAGGAGTTGATAAATTTGATCAACTTCTCTCTGCATATTCTGTCTCTTGGAAATCAAGAAAATGGTGGATTAAACTTTTTTATTTTTTCTTTGATGCATCAATTGTTAATTCATATATTTTGTATTATCAGACCACAAAACTCTCGGAGACATTTAATGAAAAAGCAGACACTCATTTAAATTACAGATGTCAATTAGCAAATCAATTAATCAGTAATTACGTTTGGGAAGAGTAAGATCAAAACTTACCGCAAACGTCAATTTCAAGCAAAATTTTGCAAGAAGAGCTCAATGAATTCTGCAGAGAAACATATAATGATGACTAATGTGGGTTTGCACATGCCTGCAGAGTGTACGCCAAGGAGATGTGCCCACTGCAGCTCTAGAAAAAGTCCCAAACGCAGCAGGATTATGTGTAAAGAATGCGGAGTGGCTCTCTGTATCACTTGCTTCCCTAAATTTCATGGACTGTGATGAAATTCACCAATTTTTATGATATTTTAGTATATTCTATGTAACTGAATACCATAGTGTGCATAAACAATTTTTAGACTAAATATGAGTTTCATTCAAGAATTAAACGAGGTGGTTGTGTACGCAACCACAATCAATATAGTGTAATGATTAGTCCTAAATGGATTGTGGTCGTTATGACGACCACGTCATTTTCTTATCTACCTCCTATTGTATTTATTCAAAACACAAATAAATATTTTTCTCATATTTCGAAGGTAAAAATTAAACAAAAAAAGTTAAAATTAAAAAAATTCGAGATAAAAAGTTACCCGTCCTATAAAGGGTTAAATGCCAAGGGCAATAATACGAGAATTAATAAAGCCAAGGCAGAAACTTGGAAAAAAAATTACTGAGAAGTATGTACAGCAAGGCGTATCCATTTGCCTCAATGTATTCTGTTCTCTTTCATAAATTGGTATGCTTTACATTTGATCAGGTTTAATAATTTGAATTCCCGAAGGAGGGAGTTCAATCAAATAAAAAAGCCCTGATAAGAAGACAGTAGAAATAAAATCGAAGAAGGATGTGACAATACAAAACAAAATTGCATATGTCACATCAGAAAGAATTTACTAACTACAGTAATCATATAATGACCACATCTTAATGCAACATTTCTGTGTAGGCCTTTTTAGAAGACTTAAAGATGAAGCAAAAGCAGCACAAGACAAGTACAAAAAGTTGTCGCAGAAGACTGGTGGCAAAAGGTCTATTTACGCGAACAAGAACTTGAAATCCGAGAGTTACACAAAGTTTTCCTGAAGCAGATGATTTGTTTTTGCCTATCAATAGGCATGTGTTCAAACGCTACGATACAGAAGTAACACGGAATCCATTCGAACCTGCGCAGGTCACTCCGAGACATCATCACATCGGCCAAATGACAAGGTCCGCCTACAGGAAACGAGCGGAATCCTAGACACTGCGACATGAGGACCTCTCTTAGTCCAAGCCCTGATGCAAAATCCGGCTGACCTCCTCATGCTCGTAGGACTACGTTATCAGTCACTCTTATGGGGGTTTTCCTCCATCAACACAATGAGCTTGCGAAGTGCCGGACAATGCGGTGATACTGTATTGTCACGAAGGTACGAAACCTTGATATTGATTTCTTACCAGCAGCCGGTAGACTCAATGGCGTTTCATCCCCTGATGCAATTGGACAACCCTAAGTTCGTAAAGAGCTTTAAAAAGTGAAGGAGTAGGACCTGCATGTTGACGCGGATGTACGAAATTTGTGGTACTTAGACTTGCTCCTTTTTACAAATGAGCCAGAAGAACCCGCGGAAAGCGTGGGGAGGAAGCCAGCCGGCGAGACCCCTGTTCAGAGGGCCAGCGCTCACGACGCGCTCGCGGGGCGCAGTGTTGTTCTTGATGCCACTGCGGAAGAAAAGGCAACGCCCAATAACAGGATCCTCCAGAACATCTTCACAGCTATACACAATCATGTAAAACGGTAAAATATGTAATATAAAACGTTACGAGTGTGGTAAATCATAATGATACTGTCTAATAACATGTTAATACAAATAACAGGAAATGTGAAAAAGCTACGAATCCTTGAGAAATACATAATGAATTATTACAAAGAGATCCCCTGACCTTTAAACTCTTCATTATCATCGACGATTTGGCTGTCCAGAGTTATTCCCCAGTTACTTTCGCCCAGAGGATAAGGCACTGGGCATCCCAGAATGTAACTTCCTTTGAATGTGTGCAGCGCCCCAAAGGGGACATGTATTCTTTCAGACTATGCATTAATGAAATTATGATATGTATAATTAAAATTGAAGAGTTATTTCGTATTTTCTGACTTTCTATACCATCAAAGTCATTTAGATTTCGAAAATCCGTTCTAATTGTTTTTATTTTTCTCTCTCCAGCCCAATCTGAAATTGAGAAAACGATTTGGCGTTTTCAGTGGAAGGAAAAATACTGTCAGCTTTAAGTTGCAAGGAAGGTCATTGTGCGTTCAACAATCAGGTATACAGCATGAATGATCATGGGAGCTATGGCTTCACCATTTGCACCAATTGCAGCAGATATCACAATGTACAAGATGTTGGATGACATTTACAAGCAAAATAAACTTTCATATCCCATTCATTTGGATGAATGTGGATGATTTGCTGTTAGCTAAAGCAGAAGACAAAATTGACACTGAAATTGTTCCATTCGTATTACCCCAAACTGAAATTTACATTAGAAGAGCAGACGAATAAAATTCCTTTTCTTGACACACTAGTAAGTAGAAAAGTAAATTGACTGATTACAGACTGGTATCGCAAACCCATTAGATCAGAGGTGTACCTCAATTTTCATTGTCACCATCCACTATCACAGAAAATGAAAGCTTACTTTTATTTCCAGCTATTTTAATACAGAACTATCTCTATAGCAACCCTAGTTTTCACCAAAAAACCTTTAGATATCCTGGGGGAAAAAAAAAAAAATTCATTTTCACCAAAGCTTGTAAACAGCACTCCACAAGACAACACATACATTAGCTATATCTCCGTTTATGCCAAGGAGCTATCACAAGGTATTGGGAGAGTGGTAACGAGACAGCTGCACGCCTCTACAAACATACACACAATTTACCTGTAAGTATGCATGAAGTTGCATGCTTTTGACTCAATCAAAGAAACAGACATTTCTAGTCAGTGGACACACACATACGTATTTGGGATTGTTGATTGTTTAGTATATAGAAACAAAGAAAAGACGAGCATAAAAATCAACCACCTAAATGATTAGAATATGCAAGAACCCCTTCAACGAAGGTTTCCTGTTTGTTTTTAAGCTTTAAGGAAAATTGGCCTTTTTTCTATGAAGAAGGTAAATGAGAAAAAAACACGTTTTTATGACGAGATGTACAATATTGAATTGAATATTCTCATAATCAAGGTTATGTTCCCTATAAAAATACACTCTCTGACGGTACAGAATTTAAAGTACTGTATCTGTATCATATATTCTTTAGATCAAAATGAGTTGTTTCAAGTAACAAGATTGACTAGTGGTAATCTAGGTTGAAAAGATGAGGGAGTCTACTAATTGCAATTAATAGATCCAATTCTCTATGACTTCTACAAAAATCTGTCTACAGCAAATGTTCCATGTACAGATACAGATTAGGACATTTATCCTTCAATAACAATGCTCTAAGCAAGTGTATTTCTATGTAACACTATTTCTTGTATATTTATTTGATGTACCATCAGTCAAAAATTGATCTAAAACAGTAATTAAAAGTTTCTATTTCCTGATTTCTTATTTATGAAACTAGTTACGCATTAACTATTCTTTTTTTTAATGTAATGTTGCAAAATCAAAGTTGAAGGAAATGTGCATCATACTTCATGTTCTGTTGTATGAAAATAAAGGGATAACTCAATTGCATCTTCTGATCAACAAATAATGACAATTAAAGGCAAAGAGCTGAATTCTTATTTTGAAAATGCTCATATTCTCTGAGGAACTTCAAAACACTGTAGTCGTGTCCTTTTAAGATATTATTATTATTCCGTTGATTTACAGCATCAGTTGAATGTTTTGCTCTTGTAAAATTAGTGTTAGTAACACCAGTTCATTCATGGACTCCGATCATTAGGACATTCCCTATTTTCACCTACAGATTTAGCCCTCTTTTACTGGTATGTTCTTTCTTCAGTCATTATAATGTATCGTCAAAACACCTCAGCACAAGAAACATCACAGGGAGAGAGGATAAACAAGATAACACAAAACAACGGGTGACAGATCCATGAAATTCATTTCTCCATCTCATCTGCTCCAGTCTCCCAAGATGACAACCATCATCCATCATTACAAACATTAATTAACAAAATCATAAACACAAGAACAAACATTGATGACTGGTGAACAACAAAACTACTACTGTAAAAACATTCCCATTTTCACTTGCACAGATTTAGCCCTCCTTGCCATTTGATACTGATAGATCTAGAACTTTGCAAACCTATCATTCTATCTGAATTATTATAATATAATTATATTAATTCTATCTAAATTATATAACCTCTATTATATATTCATTCCTATCTGAATTATTATAATATTATATTCATTCTATCTGAATTATTATAATATAATCAAACTATACCATGGTTCCCTCTAACATCCCTATCAAACACCTAGGCCTCTTCTTTGATACCAAGGTTAAATGGAATATAAACTTTAACATTTTAATTTACATTTAATAAAATACGTAAATTTCAATTAGTATTATCTCCTTTACATGTACATACTGCCAAATACACACTACATTCATTTTTTCTACACTTTGTATGTGTGTTCCATCTGGTACAATGTAGCCAAGTCTCACATTAATAAAATTCAGATATTCCAAAACCAGTTTATTACCCATTTATGCCGAATGTTTTGTTTTCGCAACATTACATGCTGCTTGGATTGTTGATGTTATTCTACGACTGTGTTCTTGGAATAAAGTTTTTATCTGGTTCCAAGTACAGATAAAGCTGTATTCAAACGGATGATTATAGAAATGGGATCATCACTGGGTAGTCCTTGCATCGGTGTAGGTTTGAATTCGGCGTTTTCATTCTGTGCGGCATTCTTTGCAACAATGTCCCGAAAATGGTAAGTAAAATGGGGAATAATTGCTGAAATGCGTTGTGTCTTCAGATATAATTTCATTATTAGTAGTGTTATTAATTTTTGATAACAACAATATGCCAACTTTCAAATGGAGTTCACAAAGTATATTCACACTCGAAATGTTTCATTTTCGCCACACTAAGCACATATGGGATATCAGTTATACACTGTTTTTTTTTTCTTTTCTTTTTTAGCATCCTTTCGACAAAAGAGATACTAGAATATTTACAAATATTGGAAGAAAATGATTCAGATGTACTCACTGCTTCTCAAAGTGCTAATGCGCACATGGCACAGTCAGATGTACATGAAGATACGGATGACGACAGTGGAGACGAAGAGAATGACGGAACCTTTGACAACCTGAATCCGCAGAACTTGTTTTGCAAGCGGAGGAAGAAATTTTCAGAATAGGTGATAATGAGATAGTGTAGTACTGATGTAGGTAAAAATACAGCGTGTGAAAAAATACAGCAAAAATTTTTAGAAAGTGCTAAGCTAAACAAAAGATATTCTAGAGTACAATAAAACAAGTACTGAAAATCCAATCACTTAATCATTATATCATCCCCTTGGGCCTAGTGTTGCGTTTTCACAACACAAATTCTCACGTATCAAAAGTCAAATTTCAATACAGTAACTTTTAAATGTGTCAGTTACAACAATTACTCCATAATATAAAATATTATGATACTAGTTTCTTTTCTCTGTGAAGATTGTGACCTCGCTTACACTTTTTTACATGTTGATTTGTACCTGAGGATGACCCTATTTGTGGTTGATATGTAACTTAACATTTTTATTTTAGGAACACTTTATTTATCGGTTTAATGGCATATTTATTCTTATTCTATTCAAAAAAGGGCGTGGAAATTGTGGAGTCCCTTTCTCATTGCTTCAGAATAAGTAATTATTAAAGAATTAACATTAATCCATTCATGGAAAAATAGTATCCAATCACTTTAATTTCAGAAGTCTTCGTCTCTACCTGAACCTTAATATAAATATTACAATAATTGAAGTATTGTGCCACTTCAAAGAAACCTTCTCCAAACATTTCTAAAACAATCTGAAATGTGCTATTAATGTAATACTGAATCAATTTATAAAACAACTCCAATTTAAGTACACACAATATGCAATTCTTCCATGAGCAATTATCATATTATTGTATCAACTTAAAGATATTTTCCATTTTGATTTGTGATTAAAAAAACAATAACTTAGAGAGAGAGAGAGAATATTCAAATTCAACGTTTCAAAAACTGAAGTACAGAATTTCAAACAAAGCATACTGACAATAAAAAAAAACACCCTTATTTAGGAATACTTTCTGTTCTTTACTGCATAAACCATTACCTGTAAGTTTTGTTCGACACATAACATGCTTTTACTAACCACTATGAGCTCACAATCAATTGCACACATTAAATCATTAACTTCCTGAACTACATATGAAAACAGTATCCCTCTCAATGAACAAAGTAGATGAATATAAGACATTGAACAACAAATTGTTAATTGTACTGTTCTTCACTCACTGACTCACACTAAATGATGTTCACTGTTCTCTGCTCCATTTGGTAGCCATAAGGCTGCATTCAAGTGATGAATGGCATATGCAACTGATGAACAACATATGCATACGCAGTATTCCAATGCAGCACCCCTGATAACAAAAAGTACAATGAAATAACATACAAAGAAATGAGTTGTACTTCTATTACACAAGTAATAGAAGCATGTTAGCATCTTCATATTTTAAAAAAAAATCAATATTCATAAATCCTGTTTCCATAATGAAGTGCAATCTTAACTAAAATTATGTTGATTGCTAAAGCTAGATCTTTGATCTTCTGATAATAAAAATCTCACAGGACTAAGTTCTACAGAATTTTACAAAGAAATGAAAATTGTGAAGAACCACAATACACAGATGTGGGTTATTCACATTAAACTTTGACCGAGACGAAAAGATTAATATAAACAGAAACATCAGTTCTTGTAGCAAAATTTCACAGTGATTACGCAGTGTGCTTATTGATAACCCGGCGATTAAGAAATGAAACGTGTATGAGTCATGCGCTAAAATTACAAATTACTTTATAACCTCTCAACCAAAAACCATAACCTATGTACCCACCCAAGTCTAATTGAACTTACTAGGTCCAGGAACAAAGAAATCAGATATACAGCTTCCAAATTCTCGTGATCTCTTCTTCCCACCGCCTCAGTGGAGTCTTTTGTGGTATTTTGCATTTACGCGAGTTAAAACACGCGTACTCCAATGAAATGGCGGTGCATAGAGCACCAAACAGCACACCCAACACAAAACATTGCCCGCTACAAGAGGGTTAAGTAAGTTTCTAGTCTTCTTGATCGGACACACACGAACTGCACACTAAGCCAAAGCAACGTGACTCCATATATGAAAGCATTTATGTCCGTTACTACTCCAAAGGCCAGAAAAAATGCATATGCCATATGTGCCATATGGCCGGCTAGAGGATCACGTTCCAAAATAACCAACCGACGCCGTTCGAGTTTCAAAATAATCGACGCCGTTCGGTGACTAGCGCTACTGTGGCACTTTTGAGAGCTATTACGAGCCAACGATTCCGGTTCTCTGTCCGTTCCGCACGTATGAAGAGGTTGGTTCTCATTCCTTATTTCTTGTCAGAGCGGCGCTGCGTTTGCTGTTGATATAACTCCTGCGGTTAGATTGCACTAGTGTTTAATTAGTAGTTTGTTATGTGGCTCATGAATTTATTTACATTAATGAAATTAATTATAAAAATTATTCAATAGTTATTAAAATCAAATTTTTATTCGTAATTACTATTAAAATAAAATCATAATTATCTTTAATTATGACATTAATTTCTGGCATCTCCAAAAATGTTATGTATAAATTTATTCATCATCCTGAAAAATGTGTAAAATTGAATAGGAAATAAATATATTTAAAAAAATGAATTTAATAGTTATAGTATTGCTATAGAAATAGCGTTCTTATAAGTAATATTAGTTATTTTACTTATTATTTTATGAAGTGCTGGGAACGTTTGGAATTGAAGTCGTGTGCTTAATGTGTGAAATCAGTGTAGTGTTACATTTAATAATTTAATGCATCAAATAAAATCAAAATAGGAAAAGGAATATGGACATTTGACTGTTCCAAAATATCTTTCAAAATCTTCTTCGGTGTCTGCACGGGCGGGGGGAGCAGCCTTGGCTCTGACCTGAAGATGTTGCCCAAAATTGAAAACGAGTTCTGTAAACTAACGTAATATAACGTTTTTATTTCCGTAAATATATTTAGTTCCTCTTTTGCGCCCTTGTTTAACCAGAATTGGGGGAAGAAGCTCAGGAAAGCATCTAGCAACCCTGAATATGGTTCAATATAAAATTAATTTCATTTGTTAATTGTATTAATAGTTTCTATTTTAATCTCATGGTATATCTTATTTATTAGTAAGTTATGACATGTTAAAAAAGAAGAGAGTTTAATGAAAAAGGGGGCCCAGAAATGTAGTTGATGCCCCACCCTCTTCTTTTAGGCTGTTCATGCCTGTGCAAATCTAATAATGCATATCCAACTTTTCCAACCTTTTCACTGCCCTCCTCCCCTGCTGTTTTCTTGATCAAACATAGTGTTTTTATCAGAAAAGGGAGTATCGCAGTGATACTATTTTCATTAACTATGTATAAATTCTATGTTTCTTCATCACACTAATGTTCCTAAAGTTAATGAATGAAAGTGCCTTGAAAATAGTTATTCATCAGGATTAGATGAAATACATTGTCATTCTTGTGTTGGCCTGCCCTACTTTTTATCTAATTAATTTATCTCCTTATTTATTTATTTATTTATTTATTTTACGTAAAAAAAATTTAAAAAGAGTTAAAAACTGCGTATGATGTGCTATGGGGAAAAGTGAATTGTGTGCACATTTTCAAAATTCTGTGATACCTACACTAAGTCATATACTACTTAAATTTTGAATTTTTGAAGGGAGAAAAAAACAAAAACTCCCATGTAATAAAATCTATTTTCAAGGATAAACAAGCAATAAATTTTGAATTTTGAATTTCTCTTTTATTCTTAAATCCAATAATCCGTTAACAAAACTAGACTCAATGGAATAAGGGGTTGAGTTAATATACTTATAAGGTCATAAGTCGGGTTGTAAGTATTGTACAGATATCTGCTGACATTTTGAAAATTAATTATTTAAAGTTAAATCTAATTTTCAGATACTGTAGGTGTACCAGGTCCATAGCTATTTCTGATATGTTAAACAAAATTCAAAAGTTTCATTGATGTTTCTGTAATTTTTATTGCAAATGAGACAACTTCAAAAAGTAATAGGCCCTCGTCTAGAAATTAATTTAACATTTTCTTTAATTACTCTTCAAAGCTAGTTGTCATTGAATAAATTTTAAAAAAATATTGACAAAAATATATTCATGAACTTTATACTTATTTCCATCAACCAAACAAAAAAGAATAAGTTGATAATGAGGGTTGTGAGTTAAACAGACTGCCTTAGGTATATGTGTAGGAATATTCATTAATAAAACCTAAATTACTTTAAACATGCATATACCTTCTGTGATCAAATAACCTCCAATATATTTGTGTTAGGGACACATTTCCAGATACCTCAAAACTAGTGCACTCTAATCAAATTGTTATGGCATATTCCATTCTCATAGACAGTATGATATTGAAGGATGAATGTGGGAAGATACAGAATAAATATTAGATAGATAATTGATCATAAGAAAGAAATGTCTCAGTAGCACATTTAAATTTAAATAAATATTGTCTTGGAAAGACTACTACATTAAATTTGAAAAACTCACTTGTAGCATTCTGTTTACAAATTATAACTTTTATTTAGAAACAATCAATACTTGGTTAGCAACAAAGATTTATATGTCTGTCATCCTTGAAAACATTAGGTTTATCACATCGCACACTCTAGCAAGTTCTCTCTTATCAAAGATTCATACTGCATTGCTGCACAAGTTTTCAATAAGGTACCTGAATACATAAAAGCAGATGACAACAAGTCCTTGAAGACATTCCATAAGTGCTCCCTTGCTGCTGAATTCCTATATGAACTGAATAAGTTGCTGCAATGTGCCAGCAATAGTAATTAAAATTCTGTAATTAATTTACTTTCTACCATTGGAAGAGGAACTATTATTTACTCTGTCTCGTTATATCACTTGTACTCAATAATGTCAAAACCATTGTTATTATTAATTAGTACATTTAAAAATGTGAATAAAGTTATGTTCATTGAAAGATTTTACTATCTTATTTTCTTACATTCTAAAGGTTATTAGATCTAATTTATTAATTACTGCATTGTTATGTAGTTTATACAACTAAATTTATATAATGATTCTTATACATTATTGTAATAATTTATTCCTGCACGAAGCTCTGCTACTGTTTACTTCTGCTATTATTGAAAGTTAATCTTTAGTGTGTTCAACCTTAAAATAGCAATTGAATTAATGGTGTGAGTATGAAACCCCTATTGTAAGTTCATAAGCAGTAATTTGTGTATTTTATTTTTATATGTTTTCTAAATGGATGAGAGGCCCTCTTACTAATATCCTTTACTCTGTTTAATGCAAAGGTAAGTAGGTTTTAGGTTTAGGGAAAATCTTGTATGCCACATAACTTTAAACAATTAAAAAAAATCAATTTCTATTCATTGTTACGACAAAGTATAAAACTACCAACATAAAATCCAAAATCTAACTTGAAACTCCAACAGCTTATCCAGCTTTTTGGCTCTCCTGTAAAATTTACTTCTTATTGGTTACAACATTTTGAAGTTTCATGAGCAATACGTAGAATCTATTATGTTTAGAAAAATAATATATTTTATGTTTTCCTTTTGTTTAAATAAAGTCTGTTACTACAAATGTTTGTAAATCAATTATTGAATGTAATTAAAATCATAAAATAAAATGCAACATGATTTATCACCGTATTGAAAATCATCATTAGTCACACTGGCCATTACTGAGTAATCACTGAAAAGAATTAGCGCCTTGATTTTGAATAGCCGTTTCATGCAAATTATGAACATATTAAAATTAATTAATCAATCAATGTTGAACATACTAATTTTAAGCTGTTTTTCTTTAATTAGGAACATTTAGAATAATTCATTCTTGCATTGAAAAGGTTGAACACACTACCTCTGCCAGAAAGATTTCTCTCTATACATAATTTACTACATCCATCTTTAGACATTTGAGAGTGAGACACTCTTGATATGTTAATGGAGAGATTTTCTTGGGATGAAGTAGAAAACAATCAATGAAGAGAAAAAAGTTTTAATGTAAATTTCAGAGGACAGAAAAATATTTTGATATATTGAAGTCTGACTATAAAGAAAGTAGCTTAAAATCCCCCACAGTCAATAAAATAAATGGATTTGAATTGTTTTAATAGAATTTTAGCAATTCCTAATTTGCATTGAATTGCCAATAAATTAATAGCCTAAATGAAAATTTAAAATAAAATTGTGTTTAATATTTCACAAATGTATTATTTTGACTTTACTCAATTACAAAAGATATGATAATACAATATGTAAAAAGCCCAAAGTAATATGTTAAAAGAAAAGAATTTTATTGGAGTTTCTTACAGGAACAAAGATTTTTATTCCCCTGATAGGAACATAATATTACATTGGATGATAAAACTGACGATTTCATTTGAAGAATTTCAATGAATCTGCAATATACTACAAGACCACCTACCTAAAAAGAGTTGCGAAGGCTCAGTGGAGATAAAGGGGATAAAAAGTATATAATTTTTGGGTATTGTTATTTGGTGAATAATGAATATCCATTTAAATTGAAATGTTTGAGACATGATTGGCTGATTTTACACTGCACAAACAATTATACGGATTTTTGTGCCTTGTGAATTCTTTGTTTGCAAGGAGAAAATGTATTTAACATGCTTGTTACTTTCTCATTACAATGCAAATGTGATACTTTAAGCCATTATTTAATGTCAGCAGATAATAAATTAATTATTTTTCCCTGGGGGCAGAAGATACGCTTATCTCTCATAAGTTTGCTAATTGCTCAAGATTCAAAGAATTTTACAACGTTTATTTTTTTAGTAAATAGCTCTTTATTTACCAATGATTTTAACAACTTGCTAATCTCGGTCATTTCTTACAAGCATTTGATTTGAAAATCCAAAACTACTGAATTTTGTGCTATTGAAAAATATTTTCACTTTATGAAAATTAACTTTGTAGTTTTTGTTTCTTTGAATATTAAAATGTTTGAATCAGGTATTGTTGGGAAAGACTTCCGCCGCGCGCTTTGAGAAGGCAGAACGTTGACCAACCAAAAGGTTGAACGCGCGGAACCACGACGGAAGCCTGTCGAATCCGCTCGTCGTAGTTCTCAAAAGCATCACAACAGCGCTAGTCACCGAACGCCGTCGGGTGTTTAGCCTGTAGTAATTTTCTATTGTGATACCACGGGCTCGTTTCACAAAGGTTACAAGTGACTAGTACTAATAATCACAAGTACTCGCAAGTTCTGTTTCACAAAGATTTTACAACACTTGTGGATACTAGTGAATGCACAATAAATAAAACACGCATGTGCAGAGCATTTACTACAGTTAACATAAAGCTATTTACGGACTACTTGCTGAAAGAATCATGGGAGGCAGTTTATAACGCTATTGGCACAAATGAAAATATATTTATTTTCTCAAAACTCATTCTCTTTAACACGCTTTCCTATTAAAAATAGAAAATTAAACATTTCACGGAAAAGTAATACCTGAATCACACAAGGAATTAGAACATTGTGTAAAAATAAAGGTACGCTCTACTTTATTTCTAAACGTCATGTTGTATCTCAAGATTTCATATACTTTAAAAAATACAAAACATTGTTACGAAAGTCATAAGACATGCTAAAATCATGAAAACGATCAGGATATTTTGAACTCAAATAATAAAACAAAAGCAATATGGAATATAATAAAAAATACTACCAAATCAACAAGAAAACCCGTAGAGAATGTTGTTTTAAAATATAACGATATAAATGTGAACGATCCGGCAACAGTGGCTAATCTCTTTAACCAATACTTTTCGAGAATTGCTGCCGATCTCACTAAGGGTCTTCAGGCACAAAATTCAAAAACAAATGCCCAGACGCGAATTACACAGAATGCAATTCTATTTGAACTAAAATGCGCGTATTCGCATTCTTTGGAATTTAGTCGACTGTCTGCCTGTGTTTGCGTGTCTGTCACGCATATTTCTTTCTTTTTTTTTTTTTTATTCGTTGCGCTCTTAATTCAATTTATCGACGCAACGCCTCTTCGCCTCTGGTCGAGCGTTGAGAGCGGAGTAATCCTCCATTATCTATACCTCTATTCGAGAGGACGCTGTATGTCTCGTCAGTTGTCAAAGAGGACCACCATGGTGGAAATATTTCCACCATGAGGACCGCCAGGTAGCATCTCCGCGTACGCGCCCCTTTGTCACTACCCAGCGGCCAGAATTGGGAAGGAATAAGGATAGGGGCAGGGCTTAGGACACTTCACAGGGGTTGGACTAGCCCTTGTGAAGTGGCCAAACTCGTTTTGTTGGAACCAAGTTCACATGAGATTCGACGGAAATCGAACCCGGACCTCATTGGTGAAAGGCAAGCGACTTCGCTATGTGCCACGAGCGAGCACAGGTTTTGCATGCGTGTATTTTGTTATTAGGTTTAGCGTTTATTTTTATTGTCAGTTCTATTTCTTTTTTACTTTTTCGCTAGAGACGGACAAAACTGCATTCATTCTCTCTCGTTCTCCTGCGAACTGTGAATCATTCTCGCTGGCCGGTCGTTTCGCCCTGTTGTTCTATAAAGTTCCAGCCAGATCCCTTAGCGTTTTCTAATATTTATTAGAAACCATATTCTTCCCAGCTTTTTCTAGAAACAATGACTTCATGTTTGTGAACGTAAATGTACAATTACGATTATTTCTGAAATCTAGTGAACCCTGTCCGATTTTGCTGATTGTTCTTTCAGCGATTCTAAAATTATGCTTTATGGACTGTTTATGTTGAATTTCACCTTTTTCCGCGCATTCGGTTAATTTAGGAAAATGTCTGTGCGCGGCGCTGTCGTCTTCTGTCTTTTTGAATATAAATTTTAATATTTATTGGAAAGTCTTAATTTTTTGGGAAAATAAATTACCTTTAATGATCAAATCCTCACAATACTTCTAAATTATATTTTATATATTTGTAATTATTGAAATAACATGATTATTTTTTTATTTAATACATTTCCATACATAATTAATTCATTGCACATTAATACATTTGTTCATTGTTGAAATGTAAGTATCTAATAATACATCATGTTATTTCAATAATTAAAATTATTTGAAATGCAATTTATTATTGTTTATTCCACTGATTTTTCAAACATAAATCTTAAAATAACTGAAAATGTAATCATCATCATTACAATAATAGTATAAGTAAATGAAGTCCAGTACTTCACAATCTGTCCATTGATTTTCAAAGATGACCAAACATTTATTTATTCTCAAATATTTTTTTCCAAGCATCAATAAGTTTGTCTGACACCCTTTGAATAGATGAAACGAATCTTCTTCAAAAATTACAGTTGCTCCCCTAAACATTTTTTCATAATCATCATCTGAAAATTTAATAGTTTAAAAGTGTTTTTTGTAAATTCTTACTGTTAGGTGGTAAATTATCTTTTATGAAGCTTGTAATTCCCTATATTAGAAAAAATCAATTATTAATATTAATTAAAAAATAGGTATTTATAATACCAATACGGTTCAGTACAAGGATCACAGTTGACACACATGTTTGATGAACTGGCATGGTGTTCCAATGGCAGTCTCTGTCTTTGTCCCAAAAACCAACTGAAAGTTCAACAAAATTACACAAGAATGAAAAATAATAAGATAAATAAAATCTTACATTTATTAATCTTAAAAATTACCTCCTTAATTATAAGAAATACTATCTTCCGATCTGGTATGTAAACCATATTGTGATATACCAAAAATGACGGACATTTTATTAAGTAAAATAAAGGTCAAAATGTTGTAGGTATTGCAAAAGACGTGGGTTTCTATGATTTACGCAGATGACACCGTAGCAACGAGAGTTCGTCCTGAGACTGGGTTTTATGGTGAGATACGCAGAGGACTCGTAGTATGTTTGAATGTGATGAGGGCCAGGAACCTGGAACCCTTTAAAAACCCGGGAATTTGAAGAGCTGGAAGAACCGAAAAAACGGAATATGATTTGAAAAGGGGGATTTTCCGTTATTTTCAATTTTTTCAAAATTTTTGCAAAAATTCATACGTCATCTTGTTCAGTTAAGCGCAGAATTCAACTCAGTATATGATAACGGCGAATGATTAAATTGAAGTATATATGAGAAATGTTTGTTTGAGGATCGCAAGTTTTTGACCCACGCATAACACTACTTCAAACCCTGCCTTTTTAACCTAGCACCTCAGAGCATTATATGGTTGCCTGTGGGGTTGCACGAGAATGGATGAGATATTTGCGGAACAAATGTCTTACTGGGAATTCAATCGCTGAGTTTCGATTAGTGTTGCGCCTCTTGATGACATGGGCGGTACCACATTCTATTTTTCCGATCGAAATGACCATTGTTACTCGTTCATGACATTTAAAGGAATTTAACTTCTTTCAGAAGAGCGCAGTCAAAGCCATCTTTGTTATAGCCTACTAGACAGAAAACAGTGCCGAATTGACAGGGAACACGAAGAAAAATTTAAAATGCGGTGATATTGACGGGTTGCGCGCCCGGGAAAAATGGAGAACCTATTTCCTTTGCTGCATTGTGCTTAAAGGCAGCGCAGGTAAATGGAAATTAAAGTTAAAACCTGCTAAAATTTATGGTATAATTTTTCTAATTTTTCTTTCATGTAAAGTTTTTGAATAATTTAATATAATCCAAACCAACCAATTCAAACGAAGCGCCTGTGGTGGGTTTCCAGCGTTCATATTGATGAACAGTAGTCATTTCAAACTTTTACAAATGAAACACCATAATTAGCAATCAACATTTCTTGATGTAAAGAAGTAATTTGTTAATTTGAAGTTAATTTTCACCAACCCTACCTTTCTTTTATAAGAACAGCAATAGCTTCAAAGCCACATTATGTTTACGAAGCGCAGGAAATTGAAACGCGCTACAATGTTTGATGCCAAATTACACAAAAAATACTGTATTTTCAAAAAATTCATCATGACCTTATTAAATCAGTTTTGATGAACATATTTCATTGAGAAAAAATTGATCTTCACAATTGAATTTATAAGAACCCCCAGAGAAAATTTTAATTTTTTCATTTTTCCAAAATCTAGCTTATCAACCAACAGTAGACCTGCATCATTCTCCGCGCCTTTAGCTGTTTAAGGTCAAAATTTAATGAACAAAATTTTACTGTTTTAAGAAAAATTGTTTACAAAATGTCAATGTTTGACATTTTATAAAGATCTTTTTGATGAACTCATATGACCAAGAAATGTAGTGGTGCTAAAAACGCACGTACTTTCTCGCAATTAGTAATGGAAATTAAATAATTCCAATGATCGCTCACCTATTCGTTTTCACATTTAACACAAAGGACGCAAATGAAAATGGAATAACACAAATAAAATATAATTATAATAAATAATAATAATAAAATGAAATATGAAATAACATACAAAGCCTCCGTATCATCCAACTGCGTAAGTTGGGAGCGGGCGACTGAAGGCTAGCAATCTTTATTTCATATTTATTTCGAATAAGTTTTAAATAATTTCTAAAATATTAATTTTTAAACGTATAACAAATGCCCCAGTTTAAAAAACGAAGAAATATAAAATAACATTCACATCCTAACTTACGTAGCATCTAACTGCTTCAAAACATCTAAAAATTACGATCACGAGACGCAGGATTTTCAGAGCGGCCGATTTTGGACGCCTATTTACTAAAAAAATACTCATATTTTCGAATATGTCCTTATTTGAAGATCTGTTTTCGATAAACAAATTTCGTTAAAAAAATCTTCGTAATTGCAGGAAGACGCCGAAAATACTTTGAATTTTTTCAATTTTTGAAAAATCAGGGTTTTCAACCAACATGAGACCTGCAGCATTCCCTTAAAAGTCCTTTAGACTTTCCAACAACAAAATTTCATCAAAGTTGATGGCGTTGGTTTTTTTTTTTATGTCTGAGGGGCTTCATGTAAAGTACCCTCCAAAATTAAAATATCGGGTTCAAATTCAAGGGGCCGCGACATCAGCCAGATCGATCGGGAAATAACTTTGGAGAAAATCGGTTGAACGGTTTAGACGCTAACGGTGTTCACAGTTCACATATTTCGCTGTCAATCGATTTTTCGGTATCAAGGACCCATAAAACATGGATTCTGGCTATTCCACGTACTAGAGAATTTTTTCTATATTTAACAACTGAATTTATCCACATTTTCGTTACTACGGCTCTGTAATAAGGGTTTTCTGCCGAAAAATCACAATTTTTTGCGCAGCATTACTTAACTTTCTCTTCTCAAGAAGTTCCTTTTTAAGCGCGACAAAGTCATTTCATCATAATTGTAAGCCTAGAAAGACGGCGAAAAAAAAACACTTTTTTTTCCAATTTAGTAACCGGGAGAGCTGTAAACACGCTAGGTACACCGTAGCAACGCGAAAAAAAAAAACAAAGCTGTACTGGGCTGTACAGCCCTGAAGAGGACCGCGACATGTCGGTCGAAATATTGGCACCTAAGCCTTCGACGCGGCGTCACCCAGACAGCCCAGGGGGTCTATTCTCGAAATTCGAATGCTCTCTTTCGCATACGAAATGACGTCAATTCGCAGTCGAAACGCGTCGTTGTATTCTCGAGATTGTATTCGAGAAAATCGAACACTTTGCGTTCGATTTCACTGAATGGTATCCCACCATTCGAATTCCAAAATCGTATGCGATTTCATGCTGTGGTATTTAACATCCTAACCTAATCTTAGAGCACCAAGTTTCGGACAATGGCTAATTTTGATGAAATATGTATTTTAGCAGCGGTAGAAAATGAAGAATTGCAGCGGGAAGCTGTTGAACGTGGTCCACGAGTGTTTTATCATAAATACGATCCGTTTGAAATATCCGATAGGGAGTTTGTAGAAAAATTTTAGAGTGTCTAAAGACGTGGCCAATGATTATTAATATGCTGACACCTACATTTAAAACAGGCAACGAGGAGCAGTAGTTAGTGTCAAAACTAAAGTTTTGTTAACTTTAAATTTTTATGGTACTGATTGTTACCAAAATCCTGTAGCCAAAATTTGTTTATGGCTGTGTCACAGTCTACTGCTTCTAGAGCAATTCATAATGTTACTGAAGTTTAAACAACCCCGAAATATTTAATTCATGGGTCCATTTCCCTCGAAATTTACAGGAACTAAATACAGTGAGACAATTTTTTTTTGAAAAATATATTGTTGGAGTTGTTGGTTGTGTGGACTGCACACATATAGCATTGTGGCCTCCAAAAATCATAGACGAAGGTAACCCTGAACACATATATGTCAACCGGAAGAACTACCATTCCCTCAATGTGCAGTTGATATGTGACTCACATCTTGGCATTCTAAATGTAAATGCTAAATTTCCAGGAAGTACCCCCGATTGATTTATTTGGAGAAATAGGAATATTCAAAATTTAATGAAGACTCCTGCATGAAAGAGGCCATAGGGGATATTTTTCTTTAGGAGATTCGGATATCCTCTAAGGCCATGGCTGCAAACTCCACTTTAAATCCTCAACCTAATACTCCTGAAGAAAGGTACAACACCCATCACAGACAGGTCCGAAGCATTATAGAAAGATGCAATGTGTTTTTGAAAATGAGGTTCAGATGTTTGTTAAAATACAGGGCACTGCATTATTCTCCTGAGAAATCATCAAAAATTATAAATGCTTGTGTGGTTCTTCATAACATATGTCGTTTTCTATAATTTACAGACATAGGACACGAAGATGATGATGATGATGATGTGGATCTTGGTATGATGAATTGTGCATTGAAGATCCCACAAATTGTCAAGCACAAAATGAATTTTTAAAAGGAAGACAGTATCAGCAAACTTTTATTAGAAATTATTATTCATAAATTTTTAAATTAAATGAATGTGTAAATATTTGATTGGATTGTGAATGCTTTAACAATGTATTTTTATAGTTTGTTATATTTCATAGCTTTATTTGTTTTTTCAAACTAGAAGTTTTTTATTTTCTTTCTCTCTAGATATACTTGATATATATAACAGAAAAACACTGCTTAAAAAAAATTTTATTTTCTTTTTAATGTGGATCTTGGAGTGTATGATGAATTGTGTATAAAGATCCTACAAATTGTCAACAAAACGAATTTCTAAAAGAAAGGCAGTATGAACAAACTTTTATTAGAAATTATTATTCATGAACTTTTAAATAAATTTATGTAAATATTTGCTTGTATTGTCAAAATGCTTTAATAATGTACTTTAATAATTTTAGTTACATTCACAGTTTTCGTTGCTTTTTGAAACTATAATTTTTTTAGACTAAGTAAACCCTGTGGCCAAATACATTTAATATACAGATTTTTTAAAGTTTTATTTCTCTGTGCTATTAAAATATGTTGCAGAAAACACACTGCTTACGAATCATTCATATCAAAATAGCTACATTTAAAGAGCTTATAAAGAGCATGTGCACTGGCATACAAAAGATTAATTATTTTTAAACCCTGTGCAATGTCTCAAGTGCTATAACTTGCTCTCTAAAAGTTTTAATTTTTGTTCATAATACTTTTTTTAATTTCTAATTTTTGTTTTGAAACTTCAAAAAGACCGGCTGTTGAATTTGCTGATCTCTAGCGCTTTCCAGCCACTGCAGGTTTCTGGTTCTTGTTCATCTCTATAGTAGGAGTTAAGGAGAAGGTCCAGAGCATCTGTACCCACTACAGTTACAGAAGATACTTGGCTAACATTATTTAATGAAATGAAACATTGTCTCAGTAACAGATGCACCATGCTCTTCGATTATTTCAAAAGCACCCTGTTCATTTTCAAAACAAATTCGGTGCTTGATTCTGCGT
Source organism: Teleogryllus oceanicus (assembly GCA_964035755.1). Lineage (NCBI taxonomy): Eukaryota > Metazoa > Arthropoda > Insecta > Orthoptera > Gryllidae > Teleogryllus > Teleogryllus oceanicus. The sequence goes on from CAXIVR010000002.1 coordinate 113,634,510, forward strand.
TGAATTCAACCCTTTAATGAAGTCTGGGGTATTGTTGATAAAATTTTTTCCTCTACACATGTTAAGTCTATTGGTGGTGGTGGACCTCCAGTTCTCTTCCTTTCATTATTAATAATGGCCTGTTTCCCTTTCACAGCAGATTTCATATCATGCCATGTTTTGCGCCAGTGCTTCCAGTCCTTCTGTGCACCAGGCATGGCATTCAATTTCAGAGTTAACTGTTCCCACATTTTTTGAGAATCTTTGACACTGAAAGTGGATGAGAATTTTCCACTTGACAGAGCTTTATTTTCATTCATAAAATCAGCAAGAGCTGACTTTTGCTCCAGACTAGCGTGAGCATTCTTTTTGAATTGTGCCATTTTCTTCTCTTACAAATTAATATAATTCTCAAATATAAATCACTTAAAACTAAATATATATTATTACTCTGACTAATTTATATTTACTGGCCTTAAAATATTTATAGAAATAAAAAGTTTTAGAATAAAAAGTAAGAGAACACTATAAAAACACACTACCATACGCACGTGACGCTCAACGCAATGAAATTGATAATTTGAATTTCGTGGAAGACGGGAAATGCCTCCAAAGAGAAATCGCCAGCGCTAAAATATACTTCTTCTTTGATAGTCAGAGAAGAGATAAAATTCAATTTCCAATGTTGCCAAATGCATGCATGCGAAAATTTTCGAATACGCTCGAGAATGCAGCTATTCGAAATCAAGCGTACGAAATTATTCGCATACGAAATATTTCGCATGGTTTCGAGAATACAGCTACTGATCAGAATGTAGGCTTTTTGAGAGTGTTTGTTATACGCGCGCATCATAATACAATGTAAGGGTTGATCCCGGGTTTAGGGTGGCACGGTTCCGTTGGTTCCTTTTATGATTCATTATTTCTCGCGATTTCTATATTTATATTTGCGCGATATAACAACTGGATTATTTATATTAATGTTAAATGAGAAGAAGTTACCTGATAATTTGTTGGCGTGGAATTGTGTGTATTTTCTCATTTCAAGTCTTTTTCAAATAGGTTTGTGTGTCTACTGAGATGGAAGGTATGGATTTTCTTAAAAGTGAGTGTTCCCTTTAAAATAAATTCTCTTAAAAGTGAGGAGGTATATAATACAGCGTGAGCGCCGGAGCAACAGCAGAGGCGCGAACTAGAATCCGAGAGCGAGGGCCGGAAAGCTCGCGAACGGAGCACGTTGGATCCGTCGGTAGCGCGGTCCACTTGATGAAAAAATGCGTTGGTTAAAGAGTTTGTGTAGGTTATGAAATTAAATTTGTAGCGTGAAAAATACGAATAATCATTTCAATTAATTAGAGTACGTTGCTACGGAGATTTATACGTACAGGGGGCTTTGGAGCAGGGGGGTAGCTATTCTCCCGATCTACCTTTATTTTAAATAATTATACTTATTGCTGTAACATCATGAACTACACGCGACTACTACGTATAAACAAGGATTCAGTTCATGGAGTCGATTCTCTTCTAATGAACCGAATCAGTGAATCAAAGGAACCGTGCCATCCTAAACTCGGGATCTACCCAATGTAAGTATAAGGTACATAATAATATCGAGAACGTTTATCTTAAGGTAAATAAAGTGTTCTGAAAAAACTAATTCGTTGTGTCCCTTTCTGCAGTTCTCCCTCGCGGGAAGGGAATGCATGGGCTAATTCATTCCGCGCAGTAGTCTACTGCGCAGTATTCTACATAGACTAAAGAGGCCAAGACTGTGTGGCATAGACTAAAGTGCCATAGACTAAATTTTTACTCTATGGTCGTGGCATCTAGCGAGGAAAGTGGAAACTAGGCAGGGAACCAGAGGGGAGGCACGATCACAGATTTAGGGGGGCCCTTCCGGTCCCTCTCCTGTCAACTTTTGTACGCTTCGCAACTTCCAGTTGCTGGTCAGTGACGAGAAACGACACCGAAGGAAACATTCTCTTGTGCTTTCGGCCTTTTTGTTGTGGTTTTGGTATCGTGAGTAGTGCTGTCACTTTAATGTCATTGAGAAAATTGGGACGCAAATAAAAGGTTACGTGGCAGGGAAGAAAGAAAAATGTACGTTATCTGACATGGAAAAGCTCATGAATGAGGCTGTGGATAGGACAACAGCAGAACAATGGCGCAATGATGTAAGTCATATAAAAACGGTAATTTCGAAGGCAAGGGAAGACGAAGGAATTCTGGAACAAAATTTGGAAAAAATTATGTTACTCCTCGATATTCGAGTTCTATCCCTTCCAAACAATTATCGGAGGGAAGTGACTCTGAAATACGTGGAGTATTTCCTTTATAACAGTAATTTGTTTGAGAATTAAAAGTGTGTAAATAGTGTAAATCTAGTAGAAATTCTTGTTTGTAATGTTAGATAACATCTCGGGGTAAATCAATGTGCTGCGCGAAGTGGAGAGCAGCATTTGACATAGAACGAAAACTCCAGTTGTGACGACACATAAAGTACCCACCATATATATATATATATATATATATATATATATATATATATATATATATTGTGACGTTTGGGGCATCGCCACAAACCACAACGCCCACGCAGCGTCGGCGGAGACGTGGAGAGCGAAGGTATAACAGAACGTCGGTTACTGATCGAAAAGGCGCTACTTGTTAGTTGCGGCCTGAAGCGCGGCGGCGGTGCACTTCCGCAATATGGGCAGCGCTGTAGGGTTGTACCGCGACGTCACTGCAGCATTTAAACGGCGGAGCAGCGAGGAAAAGACCCCTTCTTGTGTGAGACGTCGAGTAAGGTAGCGGGATAGTTGAGGGAGAGAAGCGGTAGTTCTGGAGGTGTTAGGAAGTGGGAGAAATATAGAGTAGGGAGGCTACGTGATGTAAGCAGAAAAATATACAAGATTGCGGTAAGAACTGTGAAATTTAGAACGAATCAGGATAGTGGCTGTGGTTGCGGAACTGTGAGAGTTTTTGTAAAGCATTAGTGAGACGACACGCTAAATAGCACACGCGGAGAGATTCGGCAATACGCGTACTCGTGTCGCACGAAGGCGGGTGAAGTTAGACGAGACGTAGATCTAGTGGTGGGCGTTAAGAAGACTGGACAGTGGATCTGGTGGTGGGCGATAAGCAGACTGGTACATGGATCTGGTGGTGGGCGCAAGAAGACTGGTCCCTCGATCTGGTTGCAGGCGCAAAGGAAACCACGAGACCTTCAGAACAGCATCGAAGCGGGCTACGTTGCAGGAACGCGAGTGGCGGCACGGCTGAATTTCCAGATTTGCATCAAAATGAGGTGGGAGACGGGAACTAGAAAGGTAGAATGGCACCAGAAACCATAATACTAAAATTTGCATGTTAGCCTTAAAATTGAGTAACGGCTAAGTATTTCATGACCTCGTACGCCGGTAGTACATTTCATTCCAAAGCTGTATTAAAGATAATTAATTTCTGTTCCTCATTTTATATGTAATTGACGAGGAAATTTCGTATTGTGAATAACAGTAAGACCTGTAATAATGTGTGCTGGTAAATTAATTCAGGAAATGTAAAAAAATAATTAAATTTCATTCACTAGTATTGGCCAAGCAAGAACTCGGTGCAAGGGTGTAAGAAAAAGTATCGCTTGCATTAGGCGAAGAGTGAAATCTATGCAAATATTTCTTTTGGAAATTTCTAAGAGGTCTCACCATCAGTGGTTTGCATGCGTTCAAAGCGCAGCCAGCAATTGCGTATTTTTTTGTTCTCTTATGTTGTGACAGTGTAAAAGGGTTGATTTGTGCAATATTTTAAGAATATATTACTGTTCTACCTAATTCTGTGTCTGGGTGTGAAGTCGGTTCTTGTTTTAATCGAACCACAGGCACGATCAACTGTCAGGAGGATACAACATTACTGATATTTCGAGGAATCACCGTACACAAGAATTCCAAACGTAAGTTTGGGTCGTATTGGCCCTTGGTCTATTATGGTTACCCGATCGCAGCGCTAAGATGTATTTCACGTAAGATATGACCGCAATTCCAACCTCCCGTAAACCACACCGCCATTCTTACTACATTGGCTTACGGACTTCAATTTAAGTTGGAGGAGGTAAACCCCAACTTAAATCTCCCATTTAGTGGAAATATAGTAGTTACAGTAGCGGGCAAATAAGCTGCTCTGACAGTTTTCTTGCCACGTGCTATGGTACGTCATGTAGCCTTTTCTGAAGCAATCATTTTGCGAGGATTTGTTTACTTTCTTACAGACAGGGTTCAAGCGTTGCGCCCATCTGACGCACACGAAATCGCGGAGGTGATAAGGTTCGGCTTGGCGAAAGTTAGAACGTGATATCAAGATACGTCATACTGTCACGTCGGCCTGTCAGTAGTAAGTGTTAATGTTTTGAGATTAATTTATCTGTGATGTAGGTGGTGCCATGTGCTTAGTAATGCTGGCAATAGCGCATTGAACCGTCAGAGTCGCTTAGATCCAAAGAGTATCTCTGCTTAGACCTTGCCAGTACTGTGGGACTTTTTCTTCGCTGGAGATTGAATGAGTGTGTTAAAATGGGTATGCGAACTCCAGCCGTCTCAGTGGCAAAGTGCTGCGTTGAGAGCTTATGGAGCGAGCTCGATCCTGCATTTCTTATTGAAAGCTATTACATTGCGTTTCCATGCACAATTTCTTTTCGAGGGAACTATATTGTGCTGGCATTATCATCAGTGTCTTTAATACGAAAAACAACTCTCCAGTTAGCAGAAAATGGGAATTGACGAGTGAGTAAAATTCTCTGAAAGTGTATATTAAGTGTATAGTAAGAGCAGAAAACATTCTCAAAATAAATAAAACTTCCTGAGAGCAGTCATAACCAAAGCAGCGAAAATTGTGAAGGGTAAGCTATTAATGTCACAATATTATTGACTTCTTATTCCATGACATAAGAATTAGACCACGATGAACATGTCATTGAAATCATTGTCTATGAAATCAATCATTTTGTCTATATTACAGATACCTTGTACAACGCTGTCTTTTAACCAACAAATGAAAATAAGAGGAATCTGTTATGGCAATACCATCACGTCAGATCTGGGACCGGAAAACTCGGTGGAAGAAGGTTATGCAGAATTGTAGGAATTGCACAAACTTAACCTTAAACACCTTAAAGCAGCCGCCCACAATCATATTAAGAGTACATGTTGGCCTCCTGTGTTTTGGAGAATGTAGAGCTGGAAATTACTGGATTGATATTTAAGACAATTTCATTTCTGTAAAAATTCTACATTTTCAGTCAGGTGATCCTGACAGCTGTATTTTGTCTTTTGGTTCAAATATGATTGCAAGTGAAATACTACTTCGCAACTTCTCTCGAACGATGGATTGAGGAAAAGCGGGCGGAGGGGGTATTAGTTACAAAGTCGGCTACAATAGTATTTACAATAATGCTAACTCTGAAAGTCAAAGTCAAATCTGTTACGTGTGCGGCCAGGTCATCGCTCTGGTTAGGCAACAGCAGGAGTCCTGACACCAGACTGCTGGTTATTATTTTATTATTATATTATTTTATTAATTTATATTTTATGGAATTTTAGGTGCCTCCTTTGAAGGACCTACTCTCAGCCATTCTTTAGATAATGGTAATAAAGCTTAATAGAAGTTCTCGATTATGAAAGCAACTAGCTTAGACTAGCTTCTGTTTCGCACCAACGAAGTTTTAATGCTTGGAATGTTATCATCAGTGCTCGCTGCGAGCTTTTGCCTTCAACTGTTTATTGGTCAAGGAGGGAATGGAGAAAAGTTGGTAAGGAGTAAGTGTTGGCAACGAGTGATTCATCCAATCAACGATTCTTTCCTCCTTTCAACGATTGCAATCGCTGGTCCAACCAGTCCCCCGTTACTAGATAGGACGGGGCTTGCTCTTATTTGAATTGTATTTGAATTTGAATTCAGCCATCTTAGCCCCATGGTGGGCCATTAGCGTCGAAGGGCGCAAAGGCGCTGTGCGCGAAATCTACAGGCCAGACCCGGCAATTATTCATGTGCGTAACGGCGTCGATCAACGTTTTTGCGTTTGTGATTTTCTGAGTTTCTGAGACGGTACTGTGTGCTGTGAAGTCGAAATGCCCCAATTTAGGCGTTTGGGTACCCAATTGCCGAAACAACAAAACATCAAGAGTGGATGCAATTCTTCAGGTTTCCAACAGATCCTGAAAGGTAAGCGATCTTTCATGCTTAGCATGGCTCCAAAAATTATTTAATTTACTATTTAGTGACATAATAAATTAACTATGTCAATAAATAGTACATGAAATTAATTTAAATAATGTAATTAATTGTCAGGTTATTGTAAACACTTGCAATTATTACGAACATCCAATGTATTTAAGTCTGAAGGCACTAGTTGCTTTTATAATCATGTAATTGATACGTTATAATAGCTATAATAACATTAAGATGATTTTGATATAACTATAATAGCTCAATAATACATTACTAATTTTATTACAGGTGTTTGAAATGGCTAAAGGCAATTGAGGACCCGACTGGCATCTTGCCCTTGGGAATTTCTCACAAGGTTAAGGTATTTATGCATGGAGCACTTCACGCCGGAAATGTTAATTGCAACATGAGCAGACTAGCACATAATGCAGAACCAGTAATTTTTGCTGATGTGCATCCTGAGTTTCGGAGGGTGCACTCAGGTCATTTATACAAGGCTTACCACAACAAAGGCTGTTTTTATTATTATTATTATATTATTATTATTATTATTATATTATTATTATTATTATTATTATATATTATTATTATTATTATTATTATTATTATTATTATCATATATATATTATTATTATTATTATTATTATCATTATTATTATTATTATTATTATTATTATTATCATCATTATTATAATTATTATATTTATTATTATTATTATTATTAGAATAGTGTAATAAGAAACTTTTTCTTTTTAATTTAATTAAACATCCTTATTTCTTTGCAGGATCTGCTCTGCATGTAGGGGACAACATTTTCCTGAGTTCTCGATTGCAAATGAAGAGAAAAATCCTGTAACACGTGGTGTAGTCAGATCTCGATTTTGTGGATCTGATGCCGAAAAACCAATTGGAAGCAAAACGTCTGTAGTATGTGAACAAACATAGCGCCTAAACCATGCTTAGAATTTTTTCAAATTGAAGAAACCCTGTCAATATGTATCTAGTGGAAGGTTTGAAATTTTAAAAGCATTCCTTAGTTTTTGGGGAACTTTATATGAAGCCGTAAGAAATGATTCAGAATTTTCAAAATGGCTCCAAATTTTTGTTTTAATTTCTTGTAAGAACAGAGTAAAATACTTATAAGGTGGCAAGGTCCGATTTTCAAGATTAACTCTGAATTTTCAGAAATTGTAAAGTGTGCGTTTATCAACTTCTTACAATTACAATATTGAAGAGAGACTTTCCTCTGAATTAAATTTGATGTGCATAAATAGTTCTTCATTTAAGGTGTGAAGATTGTTTTGTAGTTTTTGTGCAAATGTGGGTGAACTATTTGGAATTTTAAAAAATGACAAGAAGACGATTTTCTCGAAAACGGCTCCAATTTTTTTTCTGCACAGTATTATATTTATGAGTACATGCGTTTAAATAATGTCAAGTAAATTTTCTCGAAAACTCAACACTTTTTTGTTCAAATGAGCTAAAAATTACTCATTTTCAGAATAGCTCAAACACCATTTTCTCAAAGGTGGCTTCAATTTATTTCTTTAAACTATAGTGGTAATGGTACTGTTTAATATAATATAATGTTCATTTTTTAGTATTCTTTTGTTTTCCCCAAAATTGCACAAATGTTTTTTGTTATTTTTTCTTTCAATATCTCATGCCAGTAATATGCACATTTCAATAGATATATATTTGAATTTCTGAGTGGAAGTTCTTCAAATTACTTCAAATGAAGTTTTTCAAAAACACAAATAGATTCCAGAGAAAAAGAGCTTCAATTTTGCATTTACAGTAACGCTTAACGCCATTTTTTTAAACAGCTTCAAATTTTTCAATGAAATTGCCATTTAAGACAAGGTTTTAGCCTTCTTTAATACTCTTAAAATAATATTCAGAGAAAAAGAGCTTCAATTTTGCATTTACAGTAACGTGAGGCCGTTTTTTTAGCCAGTTCTACTATTTGGATCAAGAGTTGAGAAATGGCAAAAAATGTATTTTAAGGAGATAGATGCCAGCCGCAAGAGGATGAGGAAGACCATAGAGCCAGTCCACTCCAAAGGAAATTAGAAAACTTAACTTCGAGAAAGTCTGTGCTATTCTGTAGCACATCCAGTTACTATAAGTAATTTAGTAAATCCAAACTGCAGGACCACTTGCTTGTAGACATGTACCAAATTGAAGTTTTTTGGGATTAAATTTAATAAATAAAAATTGTATTTTGAGTGATAATCATTTGGTGTTTCTGTAGCAGTAAATTTTTATCTCAGGGTTTTTTGGCCCACTATCTGTCTTGTGAACTATGTATAAGTCTTTGTGTAACAGTTTGGCATTTTTACCAGGAAGCATTATCTATTTTCTAAACATATTTCTGATGGTTCTTGAGATGTCTGTTGATAATCTCTGAGTATGATAAGTACTTTTATTTAGTTATATTGTTTTGCAGAAATTGTAAGTGATACATAACATGATTGGGAAAGATATGAAAATATTTTTAGTAATTGAAAAACTGTTCAATGCCTGTATCAAATGTTGAGTAATTCTGGATATATTATCGACTTTGGATTTTCATCCACGATCCATTGAGCAACTAGCCTATGCTTTTGACAAATATGTAGCCTGTGATATCGAATATTAGTGAAACCTACCAAATCCAAAAACTCTGCTTTGAGATTAATGAAGTTGAAGTAGAATCATGTAATTTGTTCATCACTTGTACTAGGTAGGAGGTAGGTTTCATGTAATGCAGTTTAATGTGTAATATGCTTTTTGAAGAAAGCACAAAAAGACAGATTTGTGGACTGTTTGCAGATGCAAGTTTCTTGTTTATTTATATAACTTATCCATAATATTCATTTGTATTGTACCTTAGTAGCAATTTTGATAATAGGCTGAAATTTGACAGGTGTTGTAGCTGGAATGTCATTTTAATAATGATGCAATATTAAAGAAGTAATGGTCACTAGTTATATTTAGGCAATTGTCTAAATTCATGGTTTCAATATTTAGTCAATGGCAAAGTAAAATAATCTTTATGTCTGATTACTTGCTTACATTTATTTTGTAAAAAATTGTATTATTTTTTGCATTGTGTATGACTATTTACATAATTTAGAAATAAATATTGTGTTTATAAAATAACTTCTTATTTTGCACTTGCTGGACAAAAAATTTCATTCAGTGACTTAGGATTCCAAATTCTAATATTTTAGTCTTCTAAATTGCCTAGCATATTTATTTTACATAAAATAATGTATTAAGATGGTCATTCTCCTGTATGAAAATTAGAAATTTGAATAAGAGCGTTGGGATTAACGTGAGTGCCATCTTATTAGTATACTGTCTGTTGAATATATCAGACAAAATATAGCAATGAAAATATTGTTAAATACAATAACTTCGAAAAATATCATACTATGATATTCTTAAATCATGATATTAATGTACACACTTAATTTAAGATTTACAGACCGCAGATGTACCTGAAGACGACGAGATAAATCAGAGTTCTTGGATTGCAGTAGCTTTAGGTTGACTTCAAAAAGAATGTTGTACCACTTTACAAGGGATACTATAAACTTAAAATTGCTAATAGCATCTGCAAGGCTTTTGGCTTCAATTCGACAGGTATTTCCCGATGAACCTGTTAGGTTTGTGTCATTGTAAATTGACATTAAAGCATCATATATATTTCCAAGTTGATATCTTAGTGGCTTTAAAGCATCGATGCAGCTCTCCCATCTGGTTTCATCAGCGTTTTAACAGTTCTATCAGAGTCTGGTATATGACTAATTAATACTTCAACACTTAGTTTATCTAGGAAAAATTGAACACTGTTGATCCAAATAAAAAACTAGTTGCTTCAAGCAACAGCTAGGCATCATTGACTATTAAGTTCAACGAATGAGCATTGCAAAGTACAAAAATGCCCGTGGATTAACGCTCAAAACTTTCTTTGTGACTCCATTTTCTTTACCTTTCATATTACTACCATTGTCATATCCCTGTCGCAAATTTTCAATTGCTAATTCCAGTTTATTTATTTATTTATTTTACAAAAACAGTGAAAACTGCATATGACGTGCTATGAGGAAAAGGGAATTGTGTGCACATTTTCAAAATTCTGTGATCCCTAAGTCATATACTACTTAAATTTTGAAAGGGAGAAAAAAAACAGAAACTCCCATGTAATAAAATCTATTTTCAAGGATAAACAAGCAATAAATTTTAAATACAAACTATGTAGAGATGTAAATATGCAATATAAATGTAACGTTACTAATAACTGATAAATTATTAAATGTAGGCATGACTACTTCCATTAGGTAATTCAAACATAGCTTATGTGTAATGCAAAAATTTAGTGCAAATCCAATGACTGATGATAAATTGAATGTATATGTGACCCATAAAAATTCTCTGAGGTAATAAGTAATATAAAATATAAATACAAAATGTACATGTAAAGAGGTTTAATGTAAATATGTAAACTGTTTGACTGGTAACTAAAGTATTAACGATACAAGCATATCCCTAATGGAAATCAAAATACAAATTTATATATGCATTGTAAAATATATGTATATCAATGATTGTTTGATGGGGAAATACCTGTCAGAAATACCTGTTCATCGGGAAATACTCTGTCGAATTGAAGGCATAAGTACAGACAGTATATTGTTATCTAAATTAAACACAAATTATGAGAGATGTAAATATGTAATATAATGTAACATTACTGATAACTGATAATTTATTGAATGTATGCATGACACATACAGGTTAAGACAATATTTTCCATATGTAAATTAAAACATAGACCATGTGTAATGTGAATATTTAGTGCAATTTTCAATGTATTAATGACTGATGATAAATTGAATGTACAAATGTCACATAAAAATTCTCTAATGTAAATCTGTAATGATGTGCTGATGACCATAGTAGTTAAAAAGCGCATAAAATAAAATTAAATAAAAAAAGCAATAAATTTTGAATTTTGAAAGGGAGAAAAAACTCCATGTAATAAAATCTATTTTCCAGGATAAATAAGCATAAATGTTGGCTCTTATTACTTCCTGCCACGACAACATGGAAACGATAATTTGAATAATTGTATTTCACACTGAATTCTAGAAGACGTGCACAGAAAATGAAGTTACATTTATGTCCAGAAGAAAACAAGGCCATCTCAGCATTTGCTCAATGGATCAGGAAACTGAACGAAAACCTGATCGAGATGGGGGTCATTGACCCGAAGCTGTAGACAATAGTTGTTACAGGTTGTTTATACTCATTTATACAGTCCAAATGGTAAATAATGCATTATGTATCATTGTTAAAATTAATGTTACTTTTCTTGTGATGCTCAGTATAGTCTCTAATTGTATAGAAACAGTTATGCAGCAGAAACGATTTCACTTTGGATTTAAACTTTCATTGAATTTAATCGTTTAATGTCATCTGGCCAAGTGTTGTAAAATAATGTACATGTATTGTATGTGCATTTTTGTAATGAGCTGTTGATACTGTCACCTGATGAATATGATTTCTACGTCGAGTGTTATAGTAATAGACATCGGCATTTTCTGAAAATATATTTCCGCCCTTACAAGTTATTTTTGACAAACCACTGATTCGTAAATCAACAGACAAGGAGCAAAGTTGTGACAGTGTAAGATATATGGTGTGTTCACTCACAGTCGAAATCTGAAGCTTTTGTAAGGCTAGTTACATCAAAAATATATTGTGTATCCACGTATCTAACTTTCATATGTAAAATATATTGACATATATTGGTGTTTCCACGTATTAACTGAATAAAAGAAGAATGTGGTTGACAGTTCCCGGTAGCATGGTGACGTCAGCTCCGTAACTCTAGGCAACAGCGAATCAGAAGTATCGCCATTTGCCCGATGTTGTCACGTTTGAACTGCGAAATGAATCGCTTATCCGGAGTGCTGCAGTTTATCGGCTGAGTGTCGATGTGTGTTGAGCTTATAGTGTCCATGTATATGAGAAAAAAGTTCCTTATTTATTTTCTTTTTAACGTGTTAGATTTTTCCTGATTCCTCTTAGCTGTTCGTCTTATTGTTCAAAGCACTGGTAGAGCGCGCAGTACGCGTAACGCCGCCCTCCACACCGAACTGTCAACCACATTCTTTTATTCGGAGATTAAGAGAAGACCCTATAAATTCAACATGTCAGAGTTTCGGCACTGCCAACCTCATCGACATGAAACGCGAAACGTGAAACGTGAACGTGAAACGTGCATTGAGGACACCATCGTGGCGTGTTTAAATGTACGTAGTGTCCTTCAAAAATGCAGATTTGCTGAGATCATTTTATTAGTGTTGTTTTACTGCTTAAAAATCGCAACGGGCATATGATGCCATAATTTAATTTATATTTTATACATGAAAATAAAATTTCCGTATTCTTCTTTAAAATGAATATATGAAATATTAGAATGTTATTTTATAATAAAAAACTATAAATGCCATAATCAGTGTATTTATGGAATAGAGATGAAATTAAATTGCATGGCTCAAAATAATCTATATATTTAAAAAAATTAGGTATTCTGCCATGGTTTCGTTTGAGTCTACTGAACCGATTGTTGTATTTTTTCTTTTAAATGAAAGAATATGATCCCTAGATATGTTATCAGATATTGTTTGTGTTTATTCACCAACATTTACGGTGTAAATTAATTAATTAAATCATTCATTAATAGTATGTTTATCAATAGTCAATTGTTTTCGTTCAAAGGGCCAGTTCGAAGTTCAAAGTGAGCCAGGCACACTACCAACGTAAAAATCTAACTTTCAATGCAGCCAAGATGCTCATTACTTAGCTTTTTTTTTACTGAGGAGGAGATCCTTTGTGAAATGGCTCGGCTGCAGATTTTCAAACAATTGAATTTAGTGGCATCTTATTTGAAAGGCGTCTGATTCCCAGAATTGTCGATTAATATGCTATTTTGGTCTGGATTCTCCAGTAGCTGGCGCGATCTCCGGCATCTTTGAAAGCAGTTCAAAATTTCAAATGTTAAAAGATCTTTGAGAGCAATTAAAGTGCAATATTCAGTGAACGTGAAATTAAAGATGGTATTTGAGAATTCTGGTCTGACTGCGGCAAGCAGTACTAAAGAGACGAGATACCCAAGAAACATGAAAATGCAATACATAATGCAATTTAGTTTAGAAATTTCACTTTTACTCTGCATCAGATGTAATTGGTAACCCGGCAGAATTTATAATAATTTGCCTAAACTAAGCTTTAGGGAACTTTTTAGATGCCTGAATGAATGTCTTGCTATCTCTATGAATTCATAGGTTACGCGACATTAACTACTTGTACTGGAACTAGGGACACAGTAGTTGTCATTGGTGGGGTCAATGACATTGATCAAGATGCCTCAATTAATGTACAAGAAAACTTTAAAACTCAATGAGGTCACCAAGAAAACAAATGTAATCATGACGACCCTGCCATTCAGACATCACAGAATACAACACTGAAATCCACTCAAACAAATAAGGAAATCATATTCTTGCTAGAAACACATGAATAAATTGCAGACCTTACATAGAACAAATTTTACTTGCGATGGTCTGCATCTTTCCATAAAGGAAATGAAATCTTTCTACACTCTCACATCTTCCACCTTTTCTTCTTCACTGTCACAAACTTATAAATCTGCCATCTCCATCACCCTAACCCCTTTCTTCCCTCCTAAACCTCATTCCCTTTAGTTACTCCTCGTGGACCTAGTCAGTCATCCCAAACCCTTACTTCCATTGGGGTTTCCACACCTTGTCAACCTTCCAAACATAGCTTCTATTGTGGCTTCCACATCATCACCACAACAACCACACATTATACTCTTCTTACAACTTCAGGCAAACACGAAAGAAGACACCCTTGACATTTAGCAATTAAGACAACATACACCTGTGATAGAAATTTTAAAAAGATAGTGTCCTCAGTGTTTTTCACCAAAACATTCAATCATGCATAAACAAGTAGAACAACTTGAGACAATTCTAGAAGAAACATCTATAAATGTAGCAGTCATTACTGAACATGGTCTTAAGTATGATGAAATTAATACAATTAACTTCCAACTATAAACCTATGAATATTTCTGTAGAGAACTCAATAAAAGTGGTGGTGTTGCAGAATAAAATAATTTGCAAATCAATAGACTGGATTAGAGACATAAGTACTGAAATGATTTTTGGAGTAGCAGGTATAGATGTAAATACAATAAAAGGGGAACATAAATATAATAGACATTAAGAGATCCCCAATTTGTAGTGTATAAAGCTTAATATTGAACACAATGAACTATATGACTTTTGACAACTTGACAACTTCAATCTTTATGATGGGAGTTAGGGCAAATACATTACTACCATTCCAGCTGTACCATAGCCCAAATCATTACAAACATTGAAATGAATGAATACTTTTCTCATTAAATTGATTTTCAAGATCTGATCCCCTGCACAAATTATTGAAAATCAATTGCCCGTTAGTCTTGAAATACCTAAATACACATTCACGTGACAAAAGGGGATACTAAACTACATTTGCCAAATGAATGTCTCCTAAAAGAGGAATGGACCGAAGTACTCAATAGTAATGATGTAATGAGAAATGGAACTTTTTCCCCTTGACATTAACCCATTAAGTCCCACTGATGCGTAAACGCAACATTTTTTCATGTTTTTCTTCAATTATTAACTTAAAAAACGCATTGTTTTAAACATTTTCGAACAATATGTAGTTTTGGCTATGTAAAAAATATTTTGTCACAAAGCCTCATTTAACAAAAAAATTATAGAATTTTTTAAAAATGTATGACACTACTTTTGAGATGTAATTTCATTATTTTACAAAAATAATTAAATTCATATTTTTAAAATATTTTTTTACTGAATTACATATTGATATATCCTAAAAGAGTGATATGAAAATATTTAATTAAAGTTTTCGTTTAATGCTTATTTTATAATGTTATATAAGTTGCGCAAACGCATCTTTGGGAAACACGCTGGAGCCCCTCGCCAGGCTACATGCTTTTCGGCGCCTGCCGGTTTGTGCAAGTCTGCGCTTCCCGGCCGTGTTCGTCGTTATACTGCAGTTCATGAATCAGAAGGTGATCACTTGATCTGTACAGTTTCGATTAGTCAAATTACATTTTACGAGTGCAATATTATAAATGGATCAGAAACGGTATTCGACTACTGCGGAATCTTATCTCTTAGAGGAATTAGATATTAAGAAGAAGAAGAAAATGGGGATGGGGATGGGTAATAATGCCTGGATGGGACAGTCTTATTTGATGAAGAAAATATAGATGATGACCAGGAAATTTTTTCAGGATGACGTATTACGTTGGCAGTAGTTTATATTTGTATGATAAATTGTGAATATTTTGTAGATTAATAATAATGATGCTCCGCGGGAACTCCTGACATAGTTGGAACATTTGAGGTTAAAGGTGCTTCGACCGAAGTAGAAAATACTGAACTAGATTCTGAAACAGTTTCTTCACAAAATGAACCTGTAAAGAAGAAGCAGAAAGATCCAAAGAAGAATGGAGGGTACCCCGAATGGACCAAGGAAACACTCAATTTCGTCAGGTACCATCCGATGAGAACGGGAAATTGTTGAGCATTTGCAAAACACGTATGGTAAATGAGCAAAACGGAAATAGTTGAACATTTTATTACTAAAAAATTTCTTTCTCAGATTGAAAATTTTTTTCTATGAAGTACGCGGGTGAAAAAAATGACACAATTTTAGTATGACGTGTACGGAATTGCGACAGTTTCTCGAATTTAATTTTGACAGGATATCATACGCTATCTCAAACTAAAATGTATTGGGTTTAGATGAAGATAAAGGACTTCCAATTGTAGAAAACCATGTCTAGAAACAGATTTCAAGAAATAAAAAGTTTCTTCATGTTCAGATAATGATCGATTAGACAACAGGACAAATTCCCCAAAACCCGAGGCCATTTTTCGACAACTTGAATAAAAACTTTAAACAATTGGAATTTTTCGATGAACATATGGTACCTTATTTTGGAAGACATTCAGCTAAAATGTTCATGAGGGGTAAACCAATTAGATTTGGTTTTAAATTATGGTGCCTCGCCTCTGCTTCTGGTTATTTGTTCTCCTTTATTCCGTGTGGCGGGGCAAATTCTGTTGAATATGATGGATTTGGACTTGGTGAACGAGTAGTTCTTCAATTGCTAGAAGATGTGCCTAATCCATCTCATCACAAGATCTTTTTTGACAATTTCTTCACGTCATACAATTATTAAAATTGTCAAATAAGAAATTTCCAGTATGAACTGTACGAGAAAATCGTATTACTCCTGTGACATGTTGCAATGTCCAAAACTTTTTTCTAAAGAATGTAAAGAAACATTTGACAGGTCTGGGACAAAAAAAAGTTTATTTCTGTTGTAAGATGGATGATAATTTATAGTTACAATGATGTCAAATTTTTGGACCAGATCCTGTCGATCAGCAAAGCGATACAATCGCAAAGAAAAAGAATGATATGGTTCCACAACCTAATATAGTTGAAGAATACAATAAGGGTATGGGGGGAGGAATTACACGATAATGCTGAGCAAATTATCGTTTAAAATTAAAGGAAAGAAATGGTGGTGGCTGCTTTTGTCACTGGAATTGACAGTGCAATTATAAATGCTTGGAAATTTTACAGAATGGTAAATAATAAGAAAGAACGACTGGTAGATTTTAAATCTGAAATAGCTCTAACATTTATGAAAACAAACATTGAAGTACAAGACAATGTGCCAGAAATACCAGTGGTTCCAGACGTAAAAAAAGGAAGGCCATCGAGTAAAGCATTCCTGATGGCAGAAATTTGATGTAGAGACCATAAAATAGAAAAATATGACAATAAAAATAGACCAAGATGTCGCCTCTGTAAATCACAAACAATTTATTACTGTACAAAATGCAATGTTCCAATTCATGTAAATTGTTTCAGGAACTTTCATGAAAAATAATTCTATTTATATTAATTTTAAATGTTTCAATATTTTTAGGTATTTATGGATTAATATATCTTTCAAAACAACATTCAAGAAAAATTTGTAATATTTGTATCATTTTTGTACAATAAACTAAGATGGAACGAGAATCAGTCTTAATTCAATACTACTAATGTGTTCTCAAAGTTCGAACGCAACATTATTTTTCATATTTCTGATAAAATAAAAATTTTAAAACAATGTGCATGTCTTTTCTAATACTAAATTGAAACGAAAAGTATAAACAAAACCTCATTTGACAATTATTTCTATGTGCTGGAACTAATGGGTTAAATTATTATTTGAATATTGCATGTCCCATTATTAAGAGGCAAATGAATGTAGTGAAGAAATCCAAAATTAAACTTCCTAATGAAATTCTTGTTCTTAGAAATAGAATTAAAAACATGTATGACCTGTTCAGAGATACTAAGAACCCTTTTATAATGAGAAATATAAACAGTATAAAAACAATACAAGCTAAAACTGAAAGAATGAGAAAGCTTATCAATTAATTCATAAAGTTAACTCAACAAACAAACCTAAAACACTGTGGAATATAGTTAACAATGGTAAAACACTGACTCTAAAAACATACACCTACTAAGAGAAGGCATTCTTCTGATAACCCTGAATATTTGTAAGACCTTCAACTGCCATTTCTTAAATTCAAAGCAGGGCATTGTAACCAGTAATACTAGTAATACTTTATCTTCTGAAACTTTAAAATCTGTTTCTCCTACATACAAATGTTAATGAAGTAATCAACTAATAAATTCCTCAAAAATAGTTGCTTGTCAGAGAATGATGAATATCTTCAATAATTCTTAAAAACGAAAGCCTGCTCTAGTATATTAATACTAGTTCACTTAATAAATTCATCTCTATCTATATTCACTTTCCCAGAATCCCTAAAAATTAGTATTATAAGGCCACTTGCTAAGAAGAATAATACACAAGATGTTAGGAATTGTTGACCTACAACCCTAACTTCAGTATTTGGCAAACTATGAAAATGTTATATTAGCAAGACTTAATTGTTTTCTTGAATCTAATATCCTCAATAAATCACAACATGGCTTCAGGACGGGCTTTCCACTACCAATGCTATTGTGAATTATTCATGAAATCATTGGAAACTTGGAAACAAATAAGAAAACAGCAGGTATATTCATTGATCTTTCAAAGGCATTTGATAGTGTATCTCATGAAAACTGTTGACAAAACGTGGAGTTAATGACCTTATTAAATCATACATCACAGGCGTAATGTTCAGAGATCTGGCAACCTCAAAATTTCTTATCCAAAGCTTTATCAAATTTTGGATTTTCTTTACCTGTTGGGGGACGCAGCACATTGCACTCATCTTTGACACACAGTGAACTATGAATACTTAGCAACAGTGAACTACGAAGGTTGGCAGAATGAACCATGAATATGTACATTTGTCGTGTTGGCAAACTTTTTGTGATATATGAAGAACGAAATTCGCTATCCCCTCAACTGGTAAAGAACAGCCCAAATTTTGATACAATTACCACAGGTTGTACAAGGATCTGTGCTTGGACCTTTGTTATTTCTAATATATGTTAATGATATTCCAAGCTCTTCTGATTTCTCTGTAATTTCTTATGCAGATGATAGGACATTAATAAGCAGTGGGCAAAATATTTGTCATCTTGAAACTAATCTGTCTAAATCAATAAAATCAATTAAAAGTTATCTGTCCATAAATGAATTGAAATTAAATGTTGATAAATCTGTATTAATCAATTTCAAGCTTCGTCACAGTTACCAACACCAAAACATAAATGTGGAAGTAGACAATGAATCAGTGAATGAAACTGATTGCCTTCTTTGAGGAATATTCATATATAAGAACTTAACTTACAACAAACAGCACTTACACATTGTAATAAACAACAACATACACTTTAAAATAAAATAAACTTAATGTATTCCTCTTGAGATACTTTTCAGATACCTGAAACACTCACTTCTGTCAATTTATTACAACATAATCTTCTTTCAACTTAAACACAGTATTGAAATATTGAGGTGCAACGCAAAAAATGGATAGATTAATGGTCCTATAAAGCAATGTATCAGAATTGTTTTAAACTGAATCCAAGGCAATCCTATAAAGATTTGTTAATTAAATATGAATTACTGACTGTTGTAGCTCTTACTGTACAACTCTAGTACAACTGACCAATGTACTGACTCTTACAAAGTAAGACTACTATTGAGAAATAATCAGAATCAATATTTTGTGGGGAATAAAGAGGTACATAACTATCATACTAGAGGACATAGAGACTATCACAGGATATTCACCAGCAAGTCTTCAACTATTATTGATCCTTATTGCATTGCAACTCAGCTTTTCAATAATCTCCTAGTCACCATAAAATTAGCTAATGATAAATACTTCAAAACATTGCTTAAACACCATCTTATTACTGAGTGTCCATATAAGATATCTGAATTGCTTTAACTTTTGTGAAATTAAAAACCATGTACTGCTACAAGAGTGACCACTGTGTACCAGTCATTCAGTATCAATAAGACAATGTACTATTTAATAATATAGTAAATATTGTAACTATGTCAGGATATTGTAAGCACTTACGATTATTATTAACATTTAATATATTAAAGTTATTGTAAGTTTATTAAACTATTACTATAAGATAATGTGAATTACACTAATTGTAAGTTGTTTTTTCACTGTATCATGATCTGTGAGTTTTTAATACAACAGTAATAATGTTATTCTTAATTTAATAATGCGATTCGTATAATTAAAATGCAAATTATATTAATGTTTATTGTGAGGTCTTGCATGCTTTATTAACTATGCAAGTACAAGTAAACTATTTGTATTTTATCAAGTAAATTATAAATATTTTTAGCATATAATTAGTCAAGATAATATAAATATGTTAATTTATTACTGTAAGTGAATGCAGTAAAAATATGTAATTAACTTACTGTAATTTTAAATAATTTATAGACCAACCTTGCTTGATACTATCTGTAAGTCTATAAGTCAAATAATAATAATAATAATATATTATTAATAATAATATTATCATCATAATCATCATTATGATTATTATCAATTATTATTATTATTATTATTATTATTATTATTATTATTGCTATTATTATCATTATTTTTATTACTAGTACTTGCTGCCGCCCCAAATTCGATTTTAAGGCCGTAGAACTCTTCATTTAGGAGTTATTTAACTAAATAAATTGTAAACAATGCTGCCCGAATGTTGTGGATTGCATTTGACATGAATATTTAGATTTTTTTTACAAATGCAAATACTTCACAGCTCAGCTTTCACTTGAGACTAACTAGCAGCCGCAGGCCGAGGCAAATTTATACGTGACTGGCCCCCGCCTAGACTTTTCTGGAACTCGCGCCACTCATCTACGCGACCCGCGAATACTCCTGAACCATCCAGTTTGGGGGGCGCGCAGATGATGTAATATTCTTTATATATATATATATATATATATATATATATATATATATATATATATATATATATATATATAGAGAGAGAGAGAGAGAGAGAGAGAGAGAGAGAGAGAAAGAGATATAGATAAGATATCAATAAGAAGCTTTGACCCAAACTTTTGTATATATGGATGCGCTAACTTGTAAAAAGAGAAGAGAAAAATACTTAAGACTTACTACCGATACAATGGCATATTCCAACGATATACATTGCTTTCTTCCATGACTCAATTGCACGTTCTAGAGTTTTCAAATTTCTGACTCAATAAAGGCAACGTATCTGGTACGACCGATTCAACACTATGTAAGAAATATTTCCGTTATTTGGTACACTCGTGAAAGAGTCGCTGCCGTTTTAAAGCCACTGAGGCGTGATCTGCGATACTGTATTTCTATAGCAAAAACACGCAGCCTTCCATGCTATGGTACATCGATTAATATCAACCCCATGTCCCCAAAAAACACGGAAAAGAAATAAACACCATAAAACATATAGCCAGGATGAATGGATACGACTGTAATATCATTGACAAATTAATAATAAAAAACGAACACACTAACATCCAAACACACCACTCTACACCTATCCCCAAAAAACACTACTGCCACTACATCACCCTCCCCTATGTAGGACCCCTTTCTAAAAATAGCAACCACACTCAATAAATTCGGACTCAAAGCTACTTTCTTCAACACCCACATTACAAAAAACTTTATCCAACACCAAAGATCCATTTCCTCCTACCTCTTTATGGGGGTCTATGCCCTCACTTGCAACAACTGCAATGCCATATACGTAGGACAAACCAGGGACAATTCACACAAGGATCAAAGAACATGAACAAGCATGGAAAACAATACCACCACAGGCCTTTACACTTGCTGATCACTAAATCAAACAATCACACATTTGACAAACTCATTAATTTCATATCCTGAAATTGAAAATAGGTACTGACAGAATAAAATTAGAATCCCCTTTACATTCACAACAACCTAAAAACCAGAATAATACTAGTCTTAACCAGCAATCCCTGAACTTTCGTCACCTCTGCTAAAATTAGCACAATGTGACACCCTAACTCCACCCACTCCTGTCCGCCCGCGCCCTCCTCCCCACCAGGCCCAGCAGCCGCGCTCTCGACTCTTCGGCCGCGCCCCCCCTGCCCCGCCCCCACACTTGCCCACCGCCGCCCAGCCTTCAAACGAGCCGCTATTTCAAAATCCGCAGAACTTCGTTTTCCGCCCAGCAGCTGCAAGGTACGACTGATCCAGTTTGCACGCATCTGCACACTTCTTTATATATTAATTTATAGAAATTTGGTTTTAATGTATAATATATCTATTAATGTATTTCCAGCTCTGACGATGATTCACCGGGTCGAAAAGATCTTTGAAGAAACATAGATTTGATACCAGACAACCTCTATTTACTTTTCCTCTCTAATACTTTCTCAGAGAAATCACATCATATATTTTCTCAAATATATCATTAGAATGTTCTAAAAACAACAAATATAACATCGGGCTACTAGACCTAGTTCATGTTCTCCCAACCAAACATATTGCGCAATTTGGACAGAAATCTAAACAGACTGTTCTGGAAATGTCATGGCAAATGCCTTTTCCACTATCCCTACCAAAATTTTAAAAGAAAAATATACACCCTTTTTTGAGAAAATGTTGTTTTTTAATTTTTCAAATTGCAAATACTGTACCAATGTTGGAAAACATGTTTTCATGAAAAAGAAATTATAAAAAATTTCATGAATCAACATAAAAAAAATTAAAAAATGTGCATCCCTTTTTAATGAAAGAATGGCCCACTAATTATGGACAAGAAATTTCATTTGATGGAAAATCTCTATCCTTATTTTTGTAGTTGTAAGAAGACGCGGAAAATTCAAACTTTAGCAATTTTCGAAAAATTCAGAATTAAAGTGAAATTCAGAGTTCGTAAAAATAGTGTCTATACGCCCTTTTTAAATAAGTGTATTTTACTATTTTTTTACAAGAAATTTAAAGAACACATTTGGATCCATTTTGAGAAAATTTAGAAATGTCCAGGGCTTCAGTAAAGAATCCTGACTTTTTGAAGAAAGTTTCGAAATCGGGGCCCGCAGAGCCAGCTCGACCGGGGGAAAATCCATTTTGAAAAATTATCCTACTTTGGGGGTGGTGGTGGTCACAGACAGGGCAGACGGATGAACGGACGGACTGATTAGAAAACATTTTGGATCATGGACCCCTAAACGTGTATTTTCGTTGACTTCGAAAGCGATTTTCCGAAGCATTACGTGAATTTCTCCACACTGCGTATATTGTCAGAATATACGTACATATCAGTATATACGTACAAAAGTAAAAATGTTTTCTGATAGCAGTAGAAATTATTTTCTTTAGTCAGATAAAATATTTAAACTTAGAATAAAATTAAAAAAAAACATTTCTGGCCGTAAAGGGGGTTGGTGGTGGTAGTTCAAGAAATCTTATGTTTTTTTATAGTGTAATACTCAATGTCATTTGTTTTGGGAAACTTACTGTGGTATACTGGGGACCTTTTCCCCCAATAAAATATCTGAAATCCCTGGCTACTTCGGGGCGGGTTTGGTTTCCAACACTGAGAAAAAGGATACCATAAATCGCAAAAAGGTTTCAATAGTTACAAAAACCTTCGTATACGAAACAGAGACCTTTGTTGCTTTACTCCATTTCCTGGTTAACAGCATCGAAGATAAAAGTCAACCTTGATGGACCAACTGGCCAGTGATTTCGAGAGGGTGATGTTGCTTTCGTAAAGGGACATGTCGGCCTCATCAAGTCTAATCATGTTGAGAGCAATAGCTGGCCACAGCAGCCAGGTACCTTGTCATATTAACTACGTATTGAAAATATCCAACATCTGTTAAACACACACGCATGCGCGCGCACACGCACACACACACACACACACACACACACACACACACACCACACACAAAATTATATATATATATATATATATTATATCAATTTTTTTAATTAAGAAGCATAGAAGCATGATGCGATAATTATGACTTTATCGCAAAGTAAACATCTGTCATTCTTGCTCAAAAGGGGAAAACAAGTTTGAAACAAACTTAATAATTATATTGTTTTCCGTCTGCGTTGTTACAACGTAAATATAAACGTCGAAAGGCAGACTAATTACGTTATATATTTATCACTATCCCAGGCCTCGGCGGGGTCTTTTGGGGGTGTGTGTGGGGAGACAGAAGTTTCACGCGCGCCCGCCAAAGCTCGCTGCAACTGACCAAAGCAATATTATCCGTTCATCCTAAGAAAAACCTGATTTAAAGAAGTCAAGTGTAGGATCACTACATAAGAACTAATTTGAGACATCGGTTGTTTAATTAACCGTGCATCAAAACTACTGCAAACGAAGGAGACCAGTGCGAACTGCATGCGTGTTTCTGGGCGATAAGGACATCAACTGAGAATTTTTTGTTTTTGTGCATTTCTATTGGACATCACTACAAAACTTGACTCAAAGTTATTTTAATGTAAATTGTAAAATTCCTAAAGCTTTTTGTCGAACAAGATAAACAATTATTTTGTTTCACATCATCAGTTTGAATATTTCAATTCAAATTGATGTTGTTATGGATATAGAGGGGTTGGCTTCCAAACTCATTATTTTTTATTCATTTGATCTTTAATAGTAAAAAGTACATATTAAAAGAAGTTTGTGTATTTGATTGTTTTTGATATAATTAAGCATTTTAAAACTGTATTAAATGTAAAAAAATAACATTTACTATGTTGCCAATTCATTGAAATAATTTTAATATAGTCTTAAGTGTTCATTAATGGAAAAGAAATTGTAGAATTAATTGTTGTTAGTATTTCCCTATGTTATAAGTGTACAGAATTTTGATTACCCGTATTTAAATTGAGACAAAGCCTATCATGTTCTGTGAATAATTGAACAAATAATAATGCATTCCTAAAAAATTGCAAAACACTTTTTTTTTTTATTTTTTTTTTTTCAATAATTATATTTTAAAATTTTTCAAATACATTGTAAAATTTTTTTTTTCGGTTTTTTGGAAAGGGTGATGAAAATTGTCTTTTGGGGCAGATATTCAGGGATATTGTTAATACAAAAACCTATTGCATTCAAGACAAGACGAAGATGTATTTGGGTATGAAATCATTTGAACATCATGGATTTGGGGATTTTTTTCGATTTCATTCAAAAATGTATATAATGAATGGTTTTTTTTTTTTAGTGATACTTTTGACCAGGGTTATTTTAATATTCTAATTGGGTAATATGTTTTTTTATAATTTTTATAGTTTCAATGTATTATGTGTATTTTCAAAATGGCCAAATGAGTATGAGAAATATAAAATTCATTCCTCTAGAAAAGTGTCAAACATAAAAATTTTTTTTTCAGACATTGTTTACAACTAGATTTCAATCAAGTTCATGGGTAGACAATCTAAATTTTCTTTGAAAGTTTAAATTTTATTTTGGTTTCCAAAAAAAATTTTTCGTTTTCAAATTTAGGTTTAAGGTTGTTTGGCATTTAGGGGATAACACCTTTTCCCCAAACATAAAAAGTTTTTGCCATTATTCATCTTAAAAAACCCGAAAAATATCTCAGATTTTTTAATGATTCGGGGAAAGGGGAAATTTCAATTTGTAATTGTGTTGATCTTGATAATTTTCAAAACATTTCCCTAGCCAATGAACAAAATACTTTCCTTTTAAAAAAAAACAATTAATATTATACCCCTTTAAAATGCAAAAACCCTCAGACAAAATTTGACAAAACATGTAATAAATTTAGTTAGATTTTTTCATTTTTTTTTAAAGGAACTATAAAAAAATTTTTCCCTAAATTTTACTGAGTCAAATTCATCCTTTGGAGAAATGAATTTTTTAAACTTTCTACTACATCAAAATGAAATTGGAGCATATTTGTAAGATGAAATCTGAGCCAATGGGGGTCAAATTTGCTTTTTCGGTTGAATAAATTTTTTTTTTAAATTTTAGAAGTTTAAAATCAGAATTTGAATTTTTTGGGATAAATTTTTTTCTTGGCACAATTTGATGCCCAAACACTAATTTAAAGAATTGAAAACTTCGACAATATTTAATGGCTTCAAAGAGATAATCCTACTTTAAATTTTCTGAATTGATAGGAAATTTAAAAAATTTAATTAAATATGCATTTTTATTTTATTTTTATACAGGGTTTATAAATATTTTATTTGTTTTTTTAATTCAAAAGACAAAGATTCTGCACCTAATTTTTTTCCCCTGCCCTTTCACTGTCATTGCCAGTGAACGGGGAGTGATCAATGTGTGTGTGAAATTAATCTGTTTTCAAGAATATAATCCTAAATTTTGAAGCAACCCAGAAAAGTATGCATTTTAAAAAAACCCCCCAAATTTTTAAAAGTCATTTCAGAACGGTTATTAATTTTAAAAAACCTTTTTATTTGACTCATCCAATAAAAAAAAACAATATTTTGTCCCCCCCAAAGGAGAGTCTTCCCACCTTACAAACAAAATCTGATTTATTCCGATCTTTTGTTTTGGTGACATTCTTCCCCAATTTTTTTTTATTGTTATTAGGTGAAATAAAAAATTTTTAAACATTAAATGTTGGGTGAGAATTGGTAAATGGGGCCAAGACATTAAATTCAAAGGGGAAAAGAGGTTCAACAATGAGATTGATTAAAAGGCAGACCAACGGGAAAATCAATGTGGGAATACTTTTTAATTTCCGTTTTTAAATTAATTTAACTAATTTGATCTGATTTTTTTTAAATGTTTGTACATTTGATTAAAATTGAAAAACAGAAGTAAAAAAATAAATATGATTGTTTTGGGGATTTTTCCAATACTTTTTGATTTTAAATTAAACTTTTTTTGAATTCATTGTAATTGTACATGTGTTAATTTATTAGATAAATTTTTTGGTAGTGAATGCAAGAACCCCGATTTTTAGTTTCTAGGGGGGAAAATTAAAAAATTTGTTTTTTTTAAAAAAAGTTTATTTTGTTTCTTAACTGAATCATAAAACACTTGATTATTTATTTACACACACTTTTCTTTCCTTTTTTTAAATACACTTCTTTACATTTATTTCCTCTTTCTCTTAAATTGCCCGCCCAAGACTGGCCACAGTTCACGCCGATCAGTTGATTCACGGGACGTTTGCACCACCACTGATGCACTGACACGGTTTACGCCCCGAGCACACCACTGCACTGCATTCACCGATGGGCCCCCTCCAGTTTACCCCCGCGGACTTTGACGACCCGCGGTCGCCGGCCGTCGCGATTTATACTGCCCGACAATCCGAACCTTCCGGGAACCCCGCACTTTTTAAAACCCCCACGGGTCAACCGTGTAACATCTGGGCGCCGAAAGACGTAACCCGATCACAGGTCCCAAAAAAATTTAAACTTGGCAACCTCGTGACTTAAAAGTCGATAACAAAAAAAAGGTCGCCAGCTGCCCCAAAACAGCACAAATTTTCAAACCCCACAGAGCAAAAAAAAACGAGGACATGCTTTTTCCTAATGAATTTTTATTCGGGGCTAACACAGAGAACCCCCGTATCGTTGGAAACTTGTCACATTGAAACCTTTTGAAAGGACGTCCCGGGTTTTGTCGGATCAAAATTTTAAAGGGTCCCAGTATTAATATAAAAACCAAATAATAAAAATTCATTTTTAAAGACCCTGAATAAAAAAAATCAATTTTTTGCTGGGATAAAAAATTCGAAAAAACAAATACAATAGAAATAAAGAATGACAGAGGGGGTGCCGTTCCCATAACAAACAATGTTATAAAGGGAAATTTGTAAAGGGGGCCAAAAAATGCGCCTATTTTCCAAATTCGATTACACAAACCTGACAATGCCATTTAGGGTGGAGGGAATAAAAATATGCAAAAATTTACAAAGAATGACCTCTCTTTTCAAAAAAAGGGGGAAAAAATTCTACTAATTCAGCCCCCAAAACCAAGTTTGGGTTAGGATATTCAAATTACATGGGAAAAGGATTTTACCCAAACTTACTTTAACAAATTTTAAAATGCAGGAAACTCCGAATGGAAGGGAAATCTCTTTGGGCCCTATCTATCAACAGAGGTGACGCACAGAATGCCGATCACCTTTTGGGGAACAAGCCCCCATGTGACGCCCCAAATTTGGCCCATGACGCGGTCGCCCGGACTTTTTGCCGGCAGGACCCGGGTGCGGGGGCGTTTTAAGGCCGGGTTCAAAGCCACCGCACGGGCCTAAGACGCCCAAACCCAAAACCAAATCCCAACGCCGTCTTACCCCCGGGGAGCAACAATAAAAACTGCCGAATGGGCCAAAAGCGTCTTATCAGCGGAAAAAAATCAACATTAACAATCATGTGCACAGTATTAAGTACAGCTTACAACAAATCAGGCCAGCACGCAAAAAAGTCTTTTAAAAAACTGCAAAACAAATCAAAAAAAACAGAAAATCTTAAAAACCCTTGAAATTTACGCAACCAAAGAATCAAAAAATATTTTAAAAACAAGATCCAATTTTATAAAAACTATTCCAAAAAAGGGCTATTATGTAACATTTAAAAAATACACATTTTGGAAGAAACGGGCCTTTTATAAAAAAAACCATAAATGGCTCATAAAAAAAAAACACATGCACCCTTCATTTTCTGGTAAGAGAATATGCGAAAACTATGGAAAAATTTGGATTTAAAAAAATTAAAAAACGTAAGCAAAATGGGAAAACAAAAGGGGAAAACGGTTTGGAAAAGGTCGGCGCGAGATACGCAGTCTTTTATAAAAACCCCGAAGGGGGAACTGGCAGCGGGGGGGAGCGGGAAATATCGATACAGCCCAATAGTAGGGCCCTTTTTCCCGAACGCATTTACCAGCGCCTGGGAGACTACCAGCTAAAAAGGGAAAAAGGGAAATTTTTAAAATGTTATCGGGTGAGAATCATTTATACTGATTTAGGGGAGTTTGATTCGTTTATTTCAAAGTTGTTTCCAACCGTCACACAAATACCGGGGAAATATTACCTTCAAGGGAGGGGAATTTTTTTAAAATTTAATTTTGAATAAACAATGACTACTTCCGTAGATACCCCCAAACATTCAAACCCAACCAAGTGAAATGTTTTTTGTTAGTTTAATGTTGAAAAGTTTGCTTTGGTTTGGTCCCTTTGTTTTTGGTTTTATCTTTCAATTTTATTTATTTAGTGCAGGGTTTTTTTGAGTTTTACTTTTTTTTTCCAATTTTTTTTGGTAATAAAAAAAAGAATTAAATAATAATAAAAATAGTAGTTCAATTTGTTGTTGTTAAGTCCTTTGTTTTTCTTTTTTTAAATTAATTGTATTATATTTATTATTTTTTTTTGAATTCGTTAATTATAACGGGAAAATAATGGTAAACCTAAAACATCTGGGTTTTATTTAATACTAAACCCTTTTGAAGAAAACTTTTCAAAGACGTCTCTGGTAACAAGGGATAATTTATTAAAAATTTACACTAAGATGATTTCTTATTTTTTGAACTTTTTTTAAAAACAATGAATAATTGAAAAATAAATTAAATGATGTTTTAGAATTACAAACGGGACTTTTAGAACATTTCAAGATCATTTAAAAACTACCATGATATCAGTTAATTTCTTTAAAATTGTGGATTTTTCTCAAAAAACTCATTACTACCCTTAAAACGGAAGGAACTGTTTACACACATCTCAAAAAAACAAAAAAAAGATGATCGCAGATAACTTTTTTAGGGTTTTATTTTTTATTTTTTGAACTTTTAAACCCTTTAAATCGAAAAGTTGATAAAGATAATTCAATTAACTTAATAATTATTTACAGAGTTAATATTCATTTATGATAACATCTCTTTTTTAAATTTACCGAAAAAAGAAACATGTATTATTAAAATGGACTAGACTGAGCCCCGGGGGGTTGTGAATGAGACAACAAACAAAACAAAAGCAGAGACTTGATCGGTTATAGTTTTGTTCTATTGACGGGAAATTTTTAAGCCCTTTTTGAATTTAGTTATACAGGGCCTGGGTTTAGTGGGGCTTCTGTACAAAACGAGAACATACAAAGGAAAGATAATATTTTTTTTTGGCTAAAAATTTTAATTTAATATAAAGGAAAACAAGGTGTCCATAAAACCCCAAATTTACTGTAAATTGGGGATTTTTTTTGAACCCCAAATCAGGGGTTTTTTTAAAAAACTGAAAACCTGTTTTGAAACTAGTGAAAAGTCTTACAAAATGTAAATTTTTCCAGCACTAATCAAAAAAAAATCAGATCTTTTTAAACTTTTTTAGGTTTAAAACCCTTTCCCTTTCCATGAGATCAAGTTTGATTTTGAAAGACTTTTTAAAAAAAATTAAAAGATAAAAAATTACCATATATACATACAACCCAACAGGAAGATTTTAGTTTGGATATAAATCTTTTTTGGTAGGTCTTCAGATGATCGTTGGTTTTATTATGTTTCAAAAATATTCAAATTTTTTTAAAAATTTTCAATTTAACGGGGTTCGGAGGGATGTAATATTGACATAAATAAAGGGATTAAAAAAAAATGAAACCTTTTGAACCAAAAATTTAAAATAAACATAAAAAAGAATATTAAAATTTTTAAAATGAAAGGTTAAAAGAAATAAGAAAAAATACATTCGAAAAAAATTTTAGCACATATTTGATAATTTAAATAAAATTGGGGTTTTTTAAAAAATAATTAAATTTTTTTTTTTGGGACGAATAAATTGCATTTTAAAAGATTTGAAACAGTTTTTTTAAAAATTTTTAGAAGTTAAAAATGTTTTAAAATAGTTTTTAAACAAATAAAATATTTTTTAAATAATTACTGATGTCTGTAAACATTTCTTGTCCTTTGTGTTTTAATACCCGATCACATAAATGATTTTTTACATCAATTTTCATTATCATTTTTAGCAATTGTTTAAAATATATTCCATTCTATTTGAATTATGTTTATTTTACATTTTATTGTTAATAAAAAAACATTTTATTTTAAATTTCATATTTTATTTATAGGTAAATGTTTTTTTAGAATATTCATTATATATATATAATGAACCTATAATAATATAACTTTTTTTTCAACAACAATGCAGGCATATTGATGTATGATATCCCCGAAAAGTCAGACTGCAAAATTTTAAAGGTTTTTTGATTTTTTTTAATTTATTTGAAAAATTGTCACAAAATTTTAATTTTATGTTTTTCCATTTACGGTGTCTGGGGGGAAATAATGATCTGTTGTTGCTAAAAATGAATATTCTATTAATGCAATCACATAACCCACCCTATCCGAACGATCAGTAACTTGTAACCCCTTTTTTAAGAAATGTTAAATGGGGCAATACGAGGCTCCCTCCAATCGAATGTACAAGACGACTCGAAGAGGTCATGGGTTTCGCCCGGATGCGTCATGATGGGCGGATCCTCCAACCTGTTTGCCTTACGCCAAGAAAACGTTCCGACAAGGTTTTGGGCTCGGCAGCTTCACCCTGCAATTTTTGACAAAAGGGTTGAGAGGGCAACAAGGGGCCTTTCACGATACTTTTGTTCCAACACCACGAGACAGAACAGTGAACCGGGGGCCCCTTTTTAAAACATTCCTTGATACAGTATAATGGATGGTATACTGGGCTTTTTTTTTTTCCCGTGAAGGGGGGGGGAAAATAAACACAGGGATAAATTTAGACGCGTACTGAGAAAATCGATGGTAAGGGAAAAAAGAGGAAAAAATAGTTTGACTCTTTAAAAGGGGATTTTAAAAAATTAAAAAAACGTTATTCAGTTGTCAAATTTCCCTTGATAAAAACAGAAACAATTTTTGGGGTAAATTTTTGAAAATTTTTTTTAAATAAAAAATTTCTTTCCATTTGATAAAAATAGACTTGAAAATTGGGGACTTAAAAGAATATAAAAAAAAATAAAAGTTTTACTCGTAAAATACAAATTTTAGATAATAAAATTTGGGCCCAGAAAAAATTTTAAAGGGCATTTTAAGCTAGGGGGGGAAAAGTTTTTCAGTATGCTTGTATAACGAATGAATTAAGGCAACAAATGTGGTCTACTGAGATTTAATTTTTTTAAAAAAACATATCTGAGAACGAAATATGATAGCACGACGGTTTCCCAAATTTTTTGCATCGCATTTAAACCCCTTTCAGATTAGACAATTAGCAACAATTGAAATTATAACATTTCAAATTTTTGGAAACAAAAAGGGATTTTCCCCATTTCCAGAAAAAAAGCGAATTAACAATTTTGAAAAATTTATAATTTTATCTAAATTTTGAAAAGGGTTAAGGTCGGGGGCCCCGAAAATTGTCCGACATCTAAACATGATCAAACATAGCAACATAACATCAAAAAAAGGAGTTTGGGGATTCAAAACGTAAAAAAGTTGAAAAGTTCAAAATGATAAATGTTTACTGGGCTATGGACAATAAGTCTGGACGGGAAAAACCCCCAGAAATATTTTTTTGTCGGATACGCGCAGGCAAAATTTTTCCCTTTGGCGGAAAATGACGATATTTCCTCTGTACGTAAACGAACAGCCCTCCCCGAGACGTGTTTTTTTGCCTTGGGATGCCAATCCGATAACGTGGGGCTACCTTCAACGATTGGTCAACGCTCCCCCCCCGCCCTCCCTGGCCCGGGGTGTCCAAGTTGGGGCTTGGGAAGAAGAATTTTGCAAATTTTTGGGGGGGAAAGGGAAAATTTTTCTTTATCATCCAATCGGGATGGACTTTAAACTGTCTTTTTTGACATTAAAATCAATAAAAAATATTTTTCGGTTTACTTATCATTCTTGGATTAAAAATTGACTTCTTGAATCAGTTTGATATTAGAGACCTGAAGGGAAGGGGTTTCATTTTGAAAAGAAAAAATTTTCACCCTTAGGGCCCCAAATTGGCTTTCGGCCGAAAACAAAGATAATTTTAAAAAATTTCACTTTGAATTCAAATGTCGAAGTTTGGGGGAAAGCCCCATCTGTATGGATACAATTCCATCACCTTTGGGTATCTAACGAACGCCATTTGCGTTTCTTTTTCTAAAACAATTTCTCAAAAAATTTTGTCTTCGAGTTTATGCTTGTCGTTTTTTCTGCTGGCTCCCGCACTAAATAGGGGTTTTTTAATCTCAAAAAAAAAAAATTGACACTGTCACCTCAAGGAATAAGGATTTCTACGTCGAGTGTCATAGTAATAGACTTCGGCATTTTCTGAAAATATATTCGTTCTTGAGGGAAGTCATTTAAAACCACTGATCTGTAAATAAAAGACACGGTAATGCAGAATTTTAGATTAATAAAGGAGAGGCTTACATGAATCACGTGGGTGGACGGTTATTCGTACACCTGTTTTTGTAATCTAAAGTTCGTGAGCCAGAAGACGTATTTCCAGAATATTATGCCTATCTCAGGTGGAATGAACATTCGCGAAGACACACAACGAGCAGTATGAAGGCTGACTGAATTTGTAAGAATTTCAACGCGTAGCATAATGAACTTACTTGTGTTCAATTCATTTAAATGGAGGTTCCAATGGTTTGACTGAAATTGAGAGACCTAAAATGTTGTTGCCTTAACATCAGTCAATGGTACACTGTTCATTTTCAATGGAGCACAGAATTGTTTATTTTAAATGGAAAACTGCATTAAAACCGTTTTCTTTTCGTTTACTATTAATTTATTTCGGAACCAATTTCAAACATCTGATATTGTACTATTTACGGTTTCTTTATTGCAAAGGATGTTCGTATCATTCGTGAAGAGAACCGTTCTTCCGTTTCGAATCGTCGAGGGCATATCGTTTACGTAAAGTAGGAACAGAATAGGGCCTAAAATCGATCCTTGAGGAACTCCACATGCAACGGGCAAAGAGTCGGAAAGGTGCGTACGGAATGTTCCATCATTCCAGTAAGGTATTTCAACTCTCTGAGATCGTTGTTTACAGCAATGAAATACAACCAATATAGAGCAATACTTGATCCCATATATAATTGAAAGTAAAATGTCACATCAATGACGTCAAAGTTTTGAGAGATCTAAAATAATCCAATAGGAGCTCTGCTTTTGATCCAACGATGAGGCGACATTCTTTAAGAAAGAAAATATAGCTGTTTCTGCTGATTTTGATTTTCAAATCAATTTGGCAATCTGAAAGCGCGTCGTGTTTAGTGAGAAAGGTTTCCATTCGTACGTAAAAGTCTTCTAATACTTGGAAAAACTGATAGAAGAGAAATGAGCCGATAATTTTGAATTTGATTTTGTTACCTTTTTTGAAAAGCGGTTTAATTTTAGCTGTTTTGAAAATATCTGGAACGTCTCTGCGCATAAAGATGCATTAAATACAGAGTTAACGTAATGAACGGGTCGTAATGGCATACGCACGTCTAACAAAGAATCCGGGAATTCATCTAAACTCGGACGAATATTTATTTTTAGTCATCGATTATTTTGATAATTTATAGAAGAAGTTTCGAAACGAACATTGTGTCTAAAATTTTGATGAACTGTCGTGTTTGAATTTTGTGCTGAAGACTTAGTTAGATCGGCAGCAATTCTCGGCGCATTAAGAAAGAGACTAGCCAATGCTGGCCGGATCGTTCACATTTATATCGTTATATTTTAAAATAACATTCTTACGGGTTTTCTAGTTGATTTGGTAGTATTTTTATTATATTCCGCATTGCTTTTGTTTATTATTTGAGTTCAAAATATTCTGATCGTTTTTCATGATTTAGCTCGTTTTATGACTTTTCTGCAATAATGTTTTTTGTATTTTCTAAAGTAGATAAGGAAATCTTGAGATACGTCATGACGTTTAGAAATGAAAGAAAGAATTCGCTTGTTTTTACAAGATGTCCTAATCCTTGTGTTCTCCAAGAATTGCTTTTCCGTGAAATATTTAATTTTTCGTTTTAAATATGGTGCCAAGTAATAAAATGAAACGAAAGAGTTGAAAAGAAAAAAGAATTATATTTGTCGCTTGTATCAGCAGTATTATAAAACCGCCTCCCATGACTTCTTATCGCTAATCAATGAATAATTTGATTAATGTTAGTAAACAACGAATATACGTGTATTATTTATTGTGTCATGATTCACATTTCATATATATATATATATATATATATATATATATATATATATATATATATATATATATTAAACGCACCGCGTTTCGCCTTAAGAAACGTATGCGATACATCAAGTAAGACGCGGCAGAACGGTTGTCGAGGGCGCTCGCCAGCCACGAGAAACGGTTACAAACCCCAAGCAGTCGGTTGGCCCAAGGCGTGGGAAACGACGCCGCGAGGAGACAGTGTCTGGCTGGCCGCCGGTAAGGAAGGAGGTGCCTGGGACTGCTCCGCGTTCGAACAAAGTAAAAGTGTCGCGAACGAATGAGCGCTGAAAAGAGTGATTGACGGACGATTTGTGCTAGATATAACCACCATTAGTAGCTCGAACGTAGTGCCAGAGTGATAGCTATTATCTGGAGTAGTACAGATCGAGAGAACTTGTGTGCAGAGGAGTACACCACGAGACTAGTAGCCTGGTGAAATGGTGTGAGACACGTACCGCAACTGTACTTTGATTAATTAGTGGCGTTTATCAGCTCGCGGAAGGTGACACATCAAGAAATCTAGTGGATCCGGAAAGAGTTCAGCGAGAAAGGATATACCGTGGGAAGATTACGCTGGAGAACGTACTTGGAAACGCAACGCATCGCATCGCCATTTGGCGGAGCGGACACAGGCAGATGAAATAGTATTATTGCGAGGCACCTGGAGAGTCCCCGAAGCCGCCGACGCTCGAGGGGGAGGAGTAACGGTAAATATCACGATCGATGTAAGATCGAAAGAACTAATGTTGATTCTGGGGGAGAAAGAAAAGGATACCACCACAGATATTAAAATCACTAGTGATTTGTATAGATAATAAATAGTTCATATTTATTTTGTCTACTTAGCAGTGGCAGGTGTTTGGATTAATAACCCTGAGTCCATTCACTAAAGAACACCTGTCCCTTACAAATAAATTCATTGCGAACAAGCTGGCCATACTCGGTACGTCACAATATATATATATATATATATATATATATATACATATATATATATATATATATATTATATATAGTGACGTCACGGGGTTATACGGTCCCGTAACGCCACCATATGTCAATAGAAAAGACCAGAGAACTGAGAAATAGGGTACGAGATTTTGATGATGGTCCGAGAAGGCGACATCTACCCGCAGGTTGCACTCCGGATGTCCAAAGTTAGCGACAATATTTTTCTTCGAGAGGGCGTGCGAGAGAAAATCTACCCTCCAGAAATTCTTCCCAGGCAGGTTTCTGCATAAATACCGTGACGCACTTGTAGAGTTTCCTACGACTTTGACACGCGACGGCGTGACCCAACCAGATTCTTCATAATAGCAATTGGTTAGTGCAGGAGCATAATTTTACTTTACTTTAAGTAAAGCTGGATTTAAGAAACCGTAATAAGTGATAGAATTCAGAAGCAAAGTGTATGTACAGCATTTGCACTAACATTACGCGAGTAAGCAAGCGTTGTGACTGCTTGAACTTGAAATAGTTTCATCATCGAAGTAAATTCGCGCAGAAGGACTTGAACGAAATCCAGCATTAATTTTGTACTACGACTACGCACGCTCAAAGTGTGGTATAGTCGGCTGAGTGCTAGAAGTAGTCAATTCAAGCACGTTATTATTTAAAACCGGGAAGCGAGCAATGACATACGGGGCAGCCAGCAGAAGGACGACTCCGCACCTGCTGCAGGCGAGAAGGACTCTGACCAATCCATGGCGTGTACGAGTCCGGCGGTCGAGAGAAAGGCTGAATTTGGACGTGTGGCGGCAACCGGAGATCGAGCGAAAGTAGCGGTGACTGTGGGGCATCGAACTAGTCGCGACGTGGCGAGGACTGCGAGCGACCGAACACCTAAGGTTAACTGACGGCGAGCGGGAAGGAAAATGTCGAGGTAAAGAACTGGCAACTTCTATGCGACAACTTGTTGGGAAACTGTGTAGCTTTAAACACCAGGCGTAAAGCGTCCAAAACAGGTAAAGTTCCCAAATAGTTACTGGGAAAATATTTCGAACGCAGTTTGATTTCATTCGCACGCACCAGTAAATTCGTTTGAATGCCATACCTTGTACAACTTTTCTAAAGTAAATTATAATTTTTCATGTAATGTAAAAGTAATCTTATTGAAAGTATTGTTTCCATTGTATGATGTCAGGGATACTCAGTTGCTATAAATTTGTAAAGGGTACGATTTAGTAACGTGTGTGTCACGTTTATTCTGTGTTAGAGTTACAGCATTGTAATAATGCGCAGCTCAAGGCTGACCTCTGTGAAGTCTATAAAGAATAATTGTAGAGAATCACTTAAAGGCCGTGCACGGAGAAAACTTTAGATTACTGCAGTTAAATGAGGTACAATGAAGTAATTGAGAAGAGGTCAAAGCAAAGTATTGTAAATAGTGCGTATTGAAGTGACCAGCAGTCAAGGCACGCCTATACATTCTTATGTTGTATATATTTGCTCCTTTTGTTTCTGTTCTCTTTGCAAGTAATTCATCTACGTAAAATACATACTTATTGTGCATTTGTGACACTGTGTAATTTGTTTACTGAATATATGCTCATTTTACCAGAATTTATATAATCCATTGTAAGTCAGATGGTTCAGACCTTCTCATACCTGAAAGATCCTGCTCCTGAATTCGTGCTCGTTTCACGAGCATTCATAGTTTCACGCTTCATCGCCACCGGCTGGAAGGTAGTAGGTGGGCGTGTTATAATATATATTTAACGTCAACTTTCTCGTTACCGCTCACACAGTAGATAGTTGGTTGTTAGTGATTCCAGGCTCGTCAACTACTAAGGTCGTTTGTCCCGTAA
Source organism: Teleogryllus oceanicus (assembly GCA_964035755.1). Classification (NCBI taxonomy): domain Eukaryota; kingdom Metazoa; phylum Arthropoda; class Insecta; order Orthoptera; family Gryllidae; genus Teleogryllus; species Teleogryllus oceanicus. The sequence continues at coordinate 113,672,346 of CAXIVR010000002.1, forward strand.
GAGCCTGTTTTTCATAGGGAGGTGGCTATGATCTTTCCCCGCTGGATAGCGAGATCCGGCGCCAACCTACCGTCGGCTGGCAGGTTTTCCCCTCAACCAGGTATCTCCCACCAGAGAAGCACCGCCTCAGCTGAGACAAGGTCTAAGCTCCCAACCAATCTTCTGGCATGTGTGGTAGTGTAGTTCATGTTAGTGTGTATGAGGGTAGGACAAGGAAGAGGAAGGATAGATCGCGCGCGGTCAGTAGTCTGTTAGGGTACTGCTCCGACATTCGCCTGGTGTTGATCAGACAAACCACGGAAAACTATCGATCAGAGCAGCCGGCCATTAGAATTCTCCTCCAGACAACGACTGAATTCGACCAAGCGAAAGCTAGTGTCCACTGCTAAGAGTTAAACTGCCGTATGACTGCTAAGAATTAAGCCACGCAAAACGATTAACGTTGGTAGCACCGTAAAGCTTGTGCAGCTACCTTACGGCGCTTGTTTGCACTACTTCCCTAAACATGTTTGGACAGAGACATGAACGAGACTGAATGAACGGCCATGAAAGAATAGTGATTGATATGATGATTTGGAAATGTGTTTAGAATATTACTATAATAATGTGTCGTGATTCGGGTTCAGATTGCAAATATTCTTTGAATACGCAACTTTTCCATAGTGAAGTGGCGAATTCCAAAAATAATGAGGACTGTGGAGCTGTTTACCGAGAATGGCTGTGGATCCGTCCGTCCGCCCGTCTGTGAACGTTAGCGCCTAAACCAGCGTTAGAAACCTTTGTCTAGATGAAAACGGCACTCGGATGCAACTGAATGAGCGAAGGGGGTCTCAGGTACTAAAATTAAGGCAAATAATGTAATTTTAGGCCGTTTCCTTTACCATAAGCATGTAATTTTCCAGAGCTTAACTCTGCAAAAATAATATTAAATTTGAGTTACTTAGTGGAAATAATGGATAAAATTAATGAGAATATAAAGTTTTTATGAAATTAAGTTGTTTTTTATGCTATGAATGAGATGTTAGGCTTAAAAGCATAATTCATCAACTGCAACCGATTACATTTGTATTAAAAGAACATAAGAAATTTGTCGAACTGTATAAAATCAGTCAAATACAACACAAAAATCTCTATAGTTTCCATGCATACTTATCTTTGAGATCGGGTGACGGCAATCACCTTGTTATCGTTTTTTATTTAACTGAAAATTCCGCACTGGTTATTTCCGAATTCAATGAAACTAAGTTCAGCACTGATCAAATCAACTGAATAACAATTCTTCGTATTGGTCCATTTCACCTCCATTTGAGGAAATATTCTCTCTATAAATGCGTTTGAAGGTGGAATACTCAAAGCACACGAGACAACTATTCGTAGATCTAATATTTTATGTTTTAGGCATGCATTATTAAAGATGCTACGTCACTTTTTCTGAACAGTGGCCTCTTTAGAAACAGCTATTATCTTTAAACTCGGCTTTATCACAGTATAGTTGTCAAACAGGCTGTCTTCACTTAGTTTTGTAGACAGCCCTAATGCATTTACTGCTTCCATAAGCTTTTCAAATGATAGTTTTTTCTTAAAGACAAAAGGGCGATCTTTTTGAAAGGATTGTCAATAGAAAAATCAGTGTCTTGCAAAGTAGACCTGAACATTTTCATAAATGCCGGAACTGCAGCGCCTTGATTGCGCATACATCTTCAATTATATAATTTTTTTTTGTCTTTCGAAACTGAGACCAAATAAGCTTTCTGATTCTGATTTGAATTTGTCTTAACGGAGTTCTCATTAATCCACTAGTTCTATAGATGCTGTGTCCAGATTTCGCAACAACTTGTTACTTCCTTTTCAAAGAGAGTGCACACATTTCTCACAAAATGCAAATATAATGCTTTTGGTAGAATTCAATATTCTCAGATTTGTCTTCTTCAAAATCTTTCTAGCGACAAGTTTCTCAATGATGTAGAGCAGCTCGCAGATAAAGAATAGCATGTCATTAAGACAGAAATATGCTTAAGAATCTTTTCAATGGCTGGTCCAAGACAGCTATCGTGTGGGATCATGTTTAACTAACTCCAACTCATTGAAGCTCGGCGTATTCAACAAACTCTTACAATTCCTCTCTTCTTAGCAATGATGCTTAAAAATGACTGTAAAATTTTAGAACAACTCCTTCAACATGATAGATCAGTTTATACAAGATACAAGTATATTACAAGGTATTGTTAAGCACGTGTGCTAAATATTTTGCTTTCAGAAGATAATGGTTATTCTTTAGCAAAGTGTAGTTGACCCCCGTTCACCAAAATTTGCTTTTTATTGTCTGTAATCTAAATGAAACCAAAATGCTTCATTTCAAGTCCAAATCATTGAATGTTTCAAGAATATATTAAGTATAGCATCTGCTTCAGCTGAACGATTAAAAATTACAATTTTACATCCATTTTCCAAACATAAACTACTGATATGATCTTTCTATTGCCTTTTGTTTGAAGAATCTGTCACGAAAGAACAATGGGTCGTTCTGATTTGGTTCTTAAAGAATCCAAAACATTTTTCAAGAAGTAAGTGACTATGTCTTGATAACTGCTTTCAGATTTGGTCCTTCCCCAACTAATCTTTTTAGCTATTTGTGAATCTGGTATTATTTGTTGTAACAATTTGTTAGCACTGTCCTGGGAATTGTGAGGTAAATTGAGCGTTACACAATGAAATGTTGAAGTTAGTTCTGCAAACGTAATTTTGTCAGACAGCAGTATTTGGTTTTTTAAAGTAACTTGCCATTACCTGAATTTGTATTTCAGTTGCCAACTTTACATGTTCAATGCTCTTCTAATAATGTTTACTCTAGCTTCATGACTAGAAACCCTATTAAAAGCTGGATCTTGTGTGTTGATTTACGATTCTGCCTTCACTAACCACTGGAAAGTTTACTTTCTCGAAATTTACACATACGTTTCGCATTTTTTCGTGGAGTACTAGTTGAAGACCCAGAAACGGTAATATCATTGTCACTTTCACAATCATCCACGATAAGCTAAAAACGTAGGCTAACAACGATCGCTCAACGTTTCGCACGTCACAAAGAGCAACGGAGCTTAAGTTGCCACGTGCCAAGAGTTGGGTGACGGGCAAGCCGTCTGTCGAAACCGAGTGGTGACAGAAAACGATCGAAAAAGTTCAGCAGTTCGGCCAACTCCATTTAGAGTCCCAGTGCAAAACTAATTTTCCTAGTTTAGTAATAACGTCAGTTTTCAAGAATGACCTGCTGAAATTATCAATAATCCGAATATCATTTATAGGAATACAAAAATTGAAATGAGAAATGCTTTATAACAAAATGTTTTAAACAAAGGCAAAATATCGGGACAATTGCCGTCCCGACTAGGCTACTGCCGGGACGCAGGACAAATTCATAAAAATCGGGACTGTTCCGACAAAATCGGGACGGTTGGTACTCTGGCCTAAACCGTTCAGCCGATTTTCTCCAAAACTGACATTCCTCAATCGATTTGGCTGATGTCGCGGCCCTTGAATTTGAAACAGATATTTTAATTTGGGGGGATACTTTACATGAAGCCCCTGGAACATTATCCAAATGTTCAAAAAATGGCACCAACTTTTTTTATTAAATTTTTGTTGAATGGCAGCTGACGTTTAAGATAACAGTGCAGATCTCATGTTCGTTGAAGACCCTTTTTTCGAAAAATGCAAAAGTTCAACATTTTCTCGGAGTTTTCCTACAACTAAAATAAAGATAGAGATTTTCTCCTTAAATGAAATCTGTTCATTAAGGACAGATTTTGAAATAAGGTCATACACTATTTTTCGAAAATTTGAGTATTTTTCGCGTAATTGTGCGTGAAATTACGGGCAAAAAAGTACTTGCCGTTTTAGCTATTGTTTTCTTTTCTACAAATGAAACAAAATATTTAACATTGATGATAAATCCTTTCCTGCTAATCATAATTTTTCTGGTTTTAATATTTATATTACACCTGTTATATTATTTTGTAAATTTAGTCAATATCTTGGGATATAGGATCAAAATAGCTGACTGTTCCCGATTATCACTGTCCAAGACATTAACCAATTGTTTATTCATAAACCTCAAATTTACAAGACATTCTGCAAGAAATACAACGAAGTTTATAAAAACATTTATTGAACATATTTGTTTCGAAACAGCACCGTCCTTGGTGGATATACTTGTGGAGGCGGTGTTTCCAGGTCTAGGAGGAATTCTCGAAGTCCTTATCCAGATGTCCTTTAGAGCTGGCGTAACTTGAGCCTTGACGTTTTCAATCGTGTTCCAATGTTTTCCTTTCTTGTCTCCATTTCAGCGAGGAAACAAAGAATGCGGAGCCAAGCGTCAGGGCTGTACCGGGAGGTTGGGACATTGGGGTTGCGAGTCCTGGCTGGAATCGTTGACAACGAAGACAATGTATTTGGCCCGTTGTCGTGATGACGTTTCCACGCGTACCTGATGTCGCTTCAACAGCACGCGACCCTCCTTTTTAGTCATTTGCGCACTTCCAAGTAGAAAACTGAGTTCAGAGTGGTCCCGTTATGTACGAATTCATGGTGGGCAATGCCTCTGACGTCAAAGAAGACAATGAACATGGTTTTGATCCTGGTCCTGCTCATGTGTGCCTTCTTGGAGTGGAGCGACGCTGGGGTGTGCCACTCTGAACTCTGTCTTTTTGTCCTCGGGTCGTCTTAAAACCCCATGACCAGTGACGACCGAGTTTAAAACATTTGGTTAATTTTCACATATTTCCAAGAGTTCTTGGTCCTGGGGCACTCCTGTGTCCGTTTGTGTCGGTCATGACTTTTGTGACCAGTTTGGCGCAAACCCTTTTCATGTTCAAATCTTCCGTTACAATGCAAAAATCTGTTGTGATCGTCATGTTTCGAGTTTCTGCTATCAGTTAAAGGGTCAACCGTTGATCAGAATTCAATCACGCATACGCTGTCGCTATTATTCGACGAGACGGAAGGCTGATAAAGTCCTTCTCTGGGGTTCGTCAGAGACTCTCTGGCCTTCTGAATGACTTGTGCCATCGAATAACTGTGATTTGGACAGCAACTGATGAATGAAATGAAACGTTTCGTTGGAGGAATTCCCACGTCGCGCAAAATTTACTTGTACGATCGATCGTGCCGTTTTAGTAACTTCCAAATGGGGTTCGTGAGAACGCAGTCCGGCAGCTTCTGAGGTGACTAGACCGTGTATTTGATTCACCATGGCATTAAGGAATTTGCTGTTGCGACCGAATTTCATATTACATTTAAAATAGAAATATGGTTAGCGATCAGAAAGTTTACCAGCTCTATCGACCATGATTTAAACAATATTATTTTTGATGGGAAGGCGAAAGTTCTCCTAAAATAACTTTTCCTAAAACATTTGGTTGAAATTTATAAGATCAAGAAAACTTGATTAGAATTTCTTTTAATAGACATCTCTATGGTAAATTGTGATGGTATCTTTTGTGATTCATTTTGGTATGCAGGAGTGAGAGATGTTGTTGTTTTGTGTTAAGAGAGAGATAGTTTTCTTTGATACGAAACTATAACCATTGTTGTTCTTTAATTGACAAGCTTTCACCAAACATTGCCAAAAACAATTTGACATACACGTCACATACAGCATACCAAACAATCTCCAGAACATATTCTCCCACAACAAAGATCCTATCCCCAAGTCCCTATCATGTGGAGTATACTCCATTTCCTGTGACAGTTGCAATGCGGAATACATTGGCCAGACCGGAAGATCCTTTAATCAAAGTATCAAAAAAAATCATACATGCTCTTAAACATGAAACAACACAATCACACTTTGCCAGCCATCTCTTAGAACAAAAACACTCGTTTAATCTGTAGCGTCATTGCCGCAGCAATGAATAACAGACGTGAAACAGTGTGATATTAATATTTATTACAGATATCCTCCGACACCCGAATCTACTATTTACAATATCTACAGCCTATTTCTAAGAGGAACTTCACCTGGTCACCACAACCGCTTGCCAGATAAGAATTACTCCCGCGGTGCGATGCACCCTTCTCTCTAAATCACGACGAATTCACGCCAGCTCCAGACCCATTGCCCCCGTAGCCTACCCGACGTAAAGTCAGCGCCGCGTAATCTCACACGACATCCCACGCAGAGCTCGAGAATCAGAAGAAAGAGTCGTGCGAGTGCGCTTTTTATAATTCTCTGGGTCGGCCAGACGGAAGTGCGTCATCTCGCCGCTTCCGCCAGCCGCGTTTACTCGGCAGCCGAACTTCGGGGTTCACAATCACGTGGCAACACAACGCCAAGCGCAGCCCTGGGTTTTCTGCTCGCCCTATGCGAGAGCCGGGTTTCACGTCCTGATATAGCCTCTCTTTGTTCAGGAGGCGTCCCCTTGCATGCTGCCCGCTGTCGCAGTCACTTCGTGCATGAATGCACGCAGCCAATATTTATTGTATAGAAACGTATGACGCCACAAATCCAGACGTGACGTCAAATTTTTGGAGATAAAACAGATACACTCACAGACCAAAATTAGAAGCCATTCATCACTAATTTATTAAACAACCTTCAACACACTAACTTCACTAACAAATTCCTTCCCTCTCACCCTCTGAGAAACCTGCCGCTTCCTGACGCACATTAACCCATCTGTGGGCCTCTTTTCCAAGCACACCTCCGGTTGGCCTTCTCTAATGGCTATCAGAAGAACCCTGCGATCTCCCCCCTCCAGTGAGGGCTTTCTTTTCAATAGCTTTTCAATAACGCCCTTCATCCTCCCTGTCTTGTCTGGACCGAGGCCCCCAGCCGCCTCAGAATAGGTATGTCAGTTTGCTCATCTCAATTTATTTAAATTTATTTATCTACATCATTTGTATTTCATTTAATTTTCTTCTTTTATTAGTACTGTCTATTCAAAATTATGTTTATATATACTCCAAATTTTCTATTTCACTAAAATTCTAATTTCATTTATAATAATATCCTATATTTGATTATTACATTATTTATTATTATTATCATCTTCATCATCATCATCATTATTATTTTGTAGCACTGAAGATGGTCGCAATGCGGCCGAAAAAGCTTTATGCCAAAATAAATACATACGACGAAACAACGCCTCAAATTCATTTACATGATGCAAATGTTAACGCCGCACCATTTCCTACCACAAATTCGTGAGCAGATATTCGAAAAAATAAATGAACAATTGCTACATGGATAATTGCAATTACTTAAGCATTATACTAGTTAAAATTTCTATTATAAATGATAAAACTTGATCGAATCAAAAAAGAATTGAAAAATTAGGGTATTGGTTCCTTCCAAAGTTACCATGCTGAATACTATCAGTCTTCAGTTTCGTTCTGATGTTAAATTCATTGAATTCAATCAATGAAATAGATTTTGTTATAGAGGGGGCCAAATCTTTTGATCCTGTAAAATTTACTGCAGGCAAATAGAACCATTTTACTTTAGGTCATGAATTGCTTTAAAAAAAGCATTTGTTACTGTCTGAAAACAAACCGTCTTAAAATCTGATTTGGAAAACCAACGTTTCAGTAGAAGAAGTTTATATATTCTGTATTTTTGGATTTCCGAAATGTATTTAACAGAAGAATTGTATTTTGTCTTTTGAGTGGAACCGTATTCTGTACACGAATCTCTTTGAATTTGTAATTCTAATTTTAAATATTATAATTGCTTTACATTTGAATTTTTACTTGAAGGGCACAGGGAAAAAGGGTCCCAAACCAAATCGATAATTGCGATGCTCATACGAAAGAGAATAAAAAATGCCGTAGATTCACAAAAAATCAGCCTCCTAGGGCAATCTGTTCCAGAGATACGAAAAACGCGTTCTTGATGTTCTATTTTTTTCTCAGCTTCTATTCCATGCATCAGGCTGATAAAAATTGGAAAGACGGGTGAAAATATTTAAATTTTAAGGTATTTTTGACAACCAATTCTACACCAAACACAACTGACCCATAATTAAATAGTAATGTTAATGAGAGGAGTACGTGTATTTTCTTCATAGAACAGGGTATCCTTGAGATAGTACTTTGAAACAAATAGGCAATCGAAAATACACTGTAGACAGAACTCAAAATTGACAAATGGGACTTTTTAAAGTTTTATTAATCAGAAATTTAGAAACATACTTACATTAACTTTCTCAGTGAGACCTTTCAGCCGCTGAATACACTTGTTGTGGAACGGGCCTTCTCAGAGAGTTGCTGTAAATTCTGCGAAAGTTCCGTCTGGTAAGAAACAATGGAGGAAAATAACCGGAATTGTTATAATAGGTGATAGGTACAGCATCTATTTAGAGTTAATAATACATGGAGCTTCTTCCTCTTCTAGTCTGTAAATCTGAATTAAAGAAACCCTTAGAATCCCAAATGTAGAATTATATTTTTATGCTGAGACCATCACACGATTTATTTATTTATTTTACATAAAAAAAGAATTAAAAACTGTGTGTATGACGTGCTATGGGGAAAAGTGAATTGTAAAGTACATTTTCAAAATTCTGTGATCCCTACACTAAGTCATATACTACTTAAATTTTGAATTTGGAAAGGGAGAAAAAAACAAAAACTCCCATGTAATAAAATCTATTTTCAAGGATAAATAAGCAATAAATTTTGAATTTTGAAAGGGAGAAAAAAAACTCCCATGTAATAAAATCTATTTTCAAGGATAAATAGCAATAAATTTTGAATTTTGAAAGGGAGAAAAAAAACTCCCATGTAATAAAATCTATATTCAAAGATAAAAAGCAATAAATTTTGGCTCTTATTACTTCCTGCCGCGACAACATGGAAACGATAATTTGAATAATTGTATTTCCCACTGAATTCTAGAAGATGTGCACAAAAAATGAAGTTACATTTATGTCCAGAAGTTGGTCAAGGGGCTATCTCAGCATTTGCTCAGGAAACTGGACGAAAACTCGATCGAGATGGGGTCATTGACCCGAAGCTGTATTACAATAGTTGTTAGGTTGCTTTATAATTACTTATACAGTCCAAATGGTAAATACGCATTATGTATCATTGTTAAAATTAATGTTACTTTTCTTGTGATGCTCAGTATAGTCTCTAATTGTATAGAAACAGCTATGCAGCAGAAACGATTTCACTTGGGATTTAAACTTTTCTATTGAATTTAATCGTTTAATGTCATCTGGCAAAGTGTTGTAAAATAATGTACATGTATTGTATGTGAATTTTTTGTAATGAGCTGTTGATACTGTCACCTCATGAATATGATTTCTACGTCGAGTGTTATAGGCATTCGGCATTTTCTTAAAATATATTCCCGAGCTGAAGCAAGTCATTTTTTGACAAAACCACTGATTCGTAACAAAAAGGCACGGTAATGGTAGAATTCCTAGATTAATGAAGAGAGTTTACAGAATCACGTGGTGGATTTGGTTATTCTCGTACACCCGTTTTTGCAATCTAAAAGTCTGGGAGCTATAAGATGTATTTCCCCAGAATATTATGCCATATCTCAGGCGGGAATGAACATTCGTGAAGTATATACAACGAGCAGTATGAAGGCTCACTGAATTTGCAAGAATTCTCAACGCGTAGCATAATGAATTGAATTTTTGTGTTCATTCATTTAAGGTTTGACTGAATTGAGAGAGACCTAAAAATGTTGTTGCCTTAATATCAGTCAATAATACGGTACACTGTCTATTTTCAATGGAGCACAGACTGTTTATTTGAAATGGAAAACTGCATTAAAACCGTTTTCTTTCGTTTATTATTAATTTATTTCGGAAACCAATTTGAAACATCTGATATTGTACTATTTACGGTTTCTTTATTAAAGGATGTTCGCATCATTCGTGAAGAGAACTGTTCTTCCGTTTCGAATCGTTTACGTATAGTAGGAACAGAATAGGGCCTAAAATCGATCCTTGAGGAACTCCACATGCAACGGGCAAAGAGTCGGAAAGGTGCGTACGGAATGTTCCATCATTCCAGTAAGATATTTCCACTCTCTGAGATCGTTGTTTAAGGTACGAACATAACCAATCTAGAGCAATACCACGGATTCCATATGAAGGTAATTTGAGCAAAATGTCATGATCAATGACGTCAAAAGCTTTTAAGAGATCTAAAAGTAACTAACAGGTGCCTCGTTTTAATCCAATGGAGAGGCGAAGCATCTTTAAGAAAAGAAAATAAAGCTGTTTCCGTTGATTTTGATTTTCTAACCATGTTGGCAATCTGAAAGCGTCGTGTTTAGTGAGAAAGGTTTCCATTCGTACGTAAAAAGTCTCTCTAATATTTTTGAAAAACTGATAGAAGAGAAATGTAACATAATTTAATTTAATTTTGTTGCCTTTTTGAAAAGCGGCTTAATTTTTAGCTGTTTTGGAAAATATCTGGAAACGTTCCCAGTGTATAAAAAAATGCATTAAATATGTGAGTTAACGGTGTATAATGGCATACGCACAAGTATCTAACAAATAATCCGGAAATTCATTTCACTGGTCGGCCGACCATTTAATATTTATTTTTTAGTTTACTGATTATTTTGAGAATTGGCAGGAAAAAGTTTCTGAAAACGAATATTGTGTCTAAAATTTGGGGTGAACTGGTCTGTTTTGAATTTTGTGCCCAGATCCTTAGTGAGATTGGTAGTGCTTCTCGAAAAGCATTGGTTAGTTATATCAGCCACTGCTGCCGGATCGTTCATATTTATATCGTTAGTATTTTAAAACAACATTCTCTACGGGTTTTCTAGTTGATTTGGTAGTATTTTTTTATTATATTCAGCATTGCTTTTGTTTCTTATTATTTGATCAAATATCCTGATCGTTTTTCACGATTTAGCCTGCCTTATGACTTTTCGTAACAATGTTTTGTATTTTTAAAGTAGATATGAAATCTAGAGATACGTCATGACGTTTTGAAATGAAAGAATTGGGTTGTTTTTACAAGATGTCCTCATCCTCTTGTGTTCTTCCAAGAATTGCTTTTCCGTGAAATATTTAATTTTGCTTTGAAGAGGAAAGGAAAGAAATGAAATGAAAGAGTTGAAAAAAAAGAAAAAAGAATTATATTTGTCGTTTGATCAGCAGTATTATAAACTGCTCTCCCATGACTCCTGCATCAAGTAATCAATGAATAATTTAATGTTACTTTTATAAAACAATTCAATACGTGTATTATTTATTGTGTCAGTGATCGCATTTCTTATAATGGTAAGAATTTGTGTATCGTGTCATCATCCTAACTGTATCCTGTATTTCGTGCAAATTTCGTGTAATGGAGCAGAGCTTTACGTAGATGGAAGAATGGCAAGGTTATTCTTTCGATTCTTCCTGACGTCTAACGTTGATGGGGAAAGGCATTCACCGCAATACATTATATCGTCAGTATTTATTAAGTCACACCATAGAATCCCTGGCCGCAAATATTATTTTCTGCAAGGAAACATTTTCTCTATTGTCAATGAAATTTCGCTTAATAGTTACCTTTCTCTGATACTTAAGAATATTGGTCAACATACCATATGGCTATCGTATATGCCACTGCTGAGACATTTGTGGCGTGAAACAGTTTAAATATATTACACATTGTGATTTTTTTTTGCCATCGTAAACCTGTCTTACAGCAACAATTTGGCAATGTCAGTGACTTATGGTGCTCACCTGCACGCAGTACGCCTAACATAGCCGAGGTTCAGATTCATCATATGTTACACTGTCAGAAATTAAACTACCGTAGATTTAATGCACGATCAAATTAATACACGCCCTGCACATTAAAAGTTACCAATGTACTAGTACATTAAATTTAATGCAGTAAATTAAAATCAATGTAGATTTAATATACGACGGTACATGAAAATCAATGTACCTTGTACATTAAGGGATATTAACGTACTTGTACATTAAATTTAATGCTTAAATTAAAATCAATGTAGATTTAATGTACATCAGTACATGAAACTTAGTACTTTTACATTAAAGAGAGATTAATATAATTCGTCATTAAATTTAATGTTTAAATTAAAATTCACCCATATTTGATATATAATTACGGAACACATGGAACATAGATACTGTTTAAAAACTTAAAAATATTTTCTTGCACTATTCAAACTAAAGTATATTATAAATTTAAAATATAATCTGTTTGAACTTTTATATTTGACTATGTACAATAATTTCATTAATCATTTTAAAATAAATTACGCTACGAAGCCATTTTTTCAAAACAAGATTTTCAATTTTTGTTTGAAATTGCTCTCATAGTTCCGGGATGAAATTACAAAATGTGCGCGAAATATAGGGCGATGACGACATGCTCCCTGAATCCAATGCCGTGTCAATCATTCAAATCGTATGAATAGGAGCGTCGAAAAGTGAAATTTGGAAAAACACCCCCCTCCCCCTTCCACTTCGTTGCGCCACCCGTCCGTTGTGGGCCCTCCCTCGACGGGGCGGCACAGCCAGCTCCGGAGCCTGCGGCGCGGCGCGTGGGGCCGAATTTTCAGGCAGGCAAGCCAAGCAGTCTGTTTACACTTTCGTCCTTTTGCATCTGTACATAGTTTCCCAGCAGACAATATTCTGATGCTGTATCATAGACAAACATATCCTATCATCTGTAATAGTAGTATAAAATATTAATCTTGTTTACGCATTTCATTACATGTATCATAATATTGTTTGGAGGCACATCAAAACACACATTCCGATTTGAAAACTGGATTAAAGAAAATTGAACTAAAGTACAAATATCACCAATATTCCATCTCCCTCACATTCTATTTTAAATATATACTACTTCTTTTCCGTTATCATTCCACCACCGGAAAGAATGAGCAAAGATACGCACGAGCTTCATCCTATGACTTTTTCTTTTTGAGTAATCCTCCGTTAATTAATTATATTTGCTGGTTCCCGTCACGTCGCAGTCAGTCAGTGCCTTTTATCCTCGGCCAGGCTCGACGTCGTTAGATCCCGGGTCGGGCCGGTCACCCAAACGAACCTGGCGAGTCTCGAATTCGCTTATCCTTCGTGACTTCACGGAGCGTAGTAAACGACCCGCCAGCGTCGCCGCGCTAGCGACTTGATTTTTGATCTCAAAACGGCGCTTGTATCCTCGATAACCACCAGAATTCATTTCACAAGTAAAATTGCCGAAGATAATTTTGAAACTATTTTCGTACTTTCGACAAATTTGAAGAAGTGGTAAAATAGTTAAAGTGGAGGAGGCTTCCAGAATCCAACGCCATATATTGATATCGTATAATAGACTTCTATGGTTAAATGTAGAAAACAAGATTTTCTGTAACGAAGAAAATTCTCTTTCGAGGAACTGCCCGTCGATCTCATGGCCAGAGTTCGGATTCTAATGAAATTGCATATGTTTTGTCTTTCTATGTACTGTTCTGAAATTTGTGATCTCGGCGAATTGTTGCAATGTTAACAAAATATCTAAATTTTTCGTTACATTTTTATCCTGTATTTCGTATTTCACACATTTTGCTAATTTTACAATTTTTTACAAATCTACCAATACTCCTGAGATTATTTTCGAAAATATATTTGATTCATTTTGATTTTTTTTATTTAATTTGTTATCTTTTTAGCAACAAACATATTTTCTGTTATACTAATTCAGAATTGCCGCATGCGAAGATTTCGAAGAGAGTGCTTCAAAAATTCTCTGCTCGTTCTTAAGTTCTATACGTGCGTACCGTTGTTGTCATTGCTGACAGAGATAAATATTTTCTCTTACAAAAGCAGTAGGCAGAGAAAGTATTTCTTTTTAAATTCGGTTAAATGAATATTTTATTAATGGAATTTAAAATTATGAACATTTATTTTATTTTCTTCCTCTTTTCAATCTTCCTAAGAAGATAAAATTTTGTAATTGTGCACCGTAAAACTCTTATTGCCGGGTCCTGGTAACGAAAAAGTGGATAAACTTGCTGCTGGGTGTAGTAAATTACTTCATATCGTGATGTGGCGATAATTCATGTTCTTGTGGATCATACTAAAAGTCGATTGATGGCAAAAGCCCGTCCGTTTGTAGGTCAACGCTAGAGCTTAAATCTTTCAGTCGATTTTCTCCAAAATGGAAATTTTATCTACCTGGAACGTAGAACTTGACCATTTCTGGAGTTTCAAACCTTTTGATTGTTAGTACTTTACATGAAGCCTGGAAACCATTTTTAAAATCTCAAATCTCAAAATGGTACCAAATTATTTGAATATTTTTTGTCCTCGGATATCAGAAAGAACGCAAGAGAATGCTGTTGTGTCTGTTGACATCAATTATTTTCCGAAAATTGCAAATGTGCAATTTTTTTGGCAGCGTCTTCCTACAACTATAATATTAAAGAAAGATTTTTTTCCCTTACTGAAATCTGTTCTGACAGATCTTCAAATAAGATCCTGTACAATTTTTCGAAAATGAGTAGTTTTCGTGTAATTTGGCGCAAAATAGAGGCAACAAAAACATTTAACATTTTCCCCCCAGAATCGCTTCAATTTTTTGTTTCAAGATGATACAAAATATGGTTCTAGTTCCATTTTCGCCGAACTCGATGCATTTTCGAAAATTGCAAAGGTCATATACAGACTATTGAAAACGCGTAGTTTAGCGTACTTAAGCATGGAATTGACGTAATATATGAAAAAAAGAAAAATATTTTCTCAAACACTGCTCCAAATGTTTTCGCTTAATAGAAGGACGCTGAAAGCATTTCATTTCGTTGAACTTCTATAAATTTTCGAAAATCTTCGTAAATTTAGAAACAATGCCAGAGTGCGTGCTGTTGTATCATCGCTATTTATTTAAAACTGTATTGTAAAAGGTACTTTTATACAGTGTAAGCGTACTAAATGTTTGTTATTAATGAAGTTGATAATTTATTTGTTTTCAGATATTTTCACATATTTGTTTTTAGCGTGTTCCTTATATATTTATGTTCACATTTTGCAATTCTTATTCTTATATTTTTCCGCTCTTTCTCAGACATAACGTATAACATAACTGAAGCTGGCAAACAATGATTAGTAGATGCGGCTGATCGGCATTGTTTATAGACAGAGCTGAGAATATTCAAATAATTATATTTCAAATAAAGTTTTTCAAAGTACAAAAATACGTATTTGATTTTTTTGAGCATGTATTTTGGAACTATATATTTAAATACACAAAAACAGATCTTATTTTTTAAAAAATTTGGTAATATAAATGAAAAACATGATAAGTCGGATAGTTTGTTTTTGTTTAATTCTTCTAGTTTTGAATTGCTAAATACATATGTATTCAAAATACTTAAATACTCAAAATACAGTCAATAAAATACTTTCGCATAACAACTTTTTTATTGCAAAATATATTGTAATTGTTAATTATATTAAATTACTAAATGACAGTCATAATTTTCTGAATAACCAAAATCTTTGAATATAACTTTCACTTATACTTTCACAAAAACACTTCCAAATATAAAATGACATCAAAAATATATCGAACTCAAATAGAGAGAATGCCATTTAAAAACGACTAGTTTTTCAAACAAATCATCAGACAATAAAACCTTAGTTAGCGAATGCATAAAACCCGCAAAGGCAAATAGTCATCAACCGGCGCGGATGAACATAAACTAGTGTTATAAGGATTAAACACTTTTTTACTGATGTATAATTGTCCAGCATTTTTAATGATTTAGGTTTATCATTTAAAAATGAAGAGAAATAAAAATCAACAACTAAAAGGGGCTTTTATTTTTGTTTCAATGTGGTTCATAAACTAGCAGAATCAAAAAGAAACTAACATCGTTATCTTCATCTGTATTTTAAGTATTTCTTTTTACTAAACATCTGTCTGATGTTTTTAAATACATCGAACAATATGTCCAAAAAACTCAAAAATATAATTTTTCAAATGTAAAATGTATTTAAAATACGTATTTCAAGTACAAGTATTTAAATTCTGCACAACCCTGTGCTTTTGTCCCTTTGCATCTCAATATATTTTTTCCTCACAAATTGAACTAGGGATGCTGTAAGAGAGGCGAACGGTCTCGTATCATCAGTAATAGTAGTATAAAACTATTTATCTTGTACTCGTAGTATACAATTTACTTGTGCTTTATAATCCATCGAATCTTCACTTCGATATCTCAGTTTCCAAGATTTACAATAATTGTGAGACTCCATCTTTATATTTCACAGTGAATTATCTCTGCGAGCCTGATTCAGTCTTTGCAAAGTGAAACCATGGAGCAGGTTGTTGCTCAGTGAGTACCTTTATGCATCGGGCGGTCGATCTCATCGGTACCCACTGCGAAGGGCTAGCTAAAGTGATCAGGAGGAGGGGGCCGGGATTTCCAACTGGTATGTAATTGAGACAGTGGTTCTGCAAAGAGACAACGTTGCGAATGCTCACACAAAGTTTACTGATTGGCTGGCTTATCAACCATACATAAAAGACGGATGACAAGACACTCGGTCTGTGCGTCTCGTAGAAAGCACAGGAGAACAATCAGTAATAGATGGCGATTTGCCCGGCTGTATAAACAGGTTGGGTAAAAGACTTTAAATTTAGTACTACTTCGCCCAAAAACTTTGTAAATAAGTATTTAAATACAAACTCAAAAAACAGTTTTTCATTCGAAAAAAATATACATTTAAAATACTTAAAACGCAATAAATACAATCCTATTGTGTATTGACAGTCATACACATTTCTGAAAAATAATCAACTATGTAAAAAATTCATATATTCTATCACAACTATATATTCAAATATAAAAACGAGACAAAAATAGTCTAACACAAATAAATGGAATTTCTTTAAAAGACTATTTTGTCAACAAACTTCATCCAGACAATAAACTTCTAGCTGGCAAATGTATAAACCCGCAAAGGAAAACATTCAACTGACGGGAAGAAGAAACTTGTGTTATATGGGAATAAAAGTTATACATTGTCGGATAATTGTGTGGGTTATTTAGCTTGATCATTAACAAAATGAGAATTAAAAATTCAACAGCTGAAAGGTTGCTTGTTTCAATAAGGACAACTACTAGCACAATTAAACAAAACAAACTATCCGTCTTATCTTCTTTTCATTTGTATTTACAGAGAATTTTAATTTCTTTTAATAAATCTGTTTATTTAAACATATTTCCAAGATACATGCTCAAAAAATTTAAACAAAGTATTTTTTTTGTATTTAAACACTGTATATGAAATATAATTATTTAAATTTCACTAAACTAAACTTTCACTAAACACGAGTTTTCAGATTGCCAACATGGATTTAGAAAATCAAAATCAACGGAAACAGCACTATTTTCTTTTCTTAAAGATGTCGCCTCATCATTGGATCAAAACGAGGAACCTATTGGATTATTTTTAGATCTAACAAAAGCTTTTGACGTCATTGATCATGACATTTTACTTTCAAAATTACCTTCATATGGAATTCGTGGTATTGCTCTAGATTGGTTATGTTCATACCTTAAACAACGATCTCAGAGAGTTGAAATACCTTACTGGAATGATGGAACATTACGTACGCACCTTTTCCGACTCTTTACCCGTTGCATGTGGAGTTCCTAAGATCGATTTTAGGCCCTATTCGTTCCTACTACGTAAACGATATGCTCCTTCGATGATTCGAATGGAAGAACGGTTCTTCACGAATGATACGAACATGCTTTGCAATAAAGAAACCGTAAATAGTACAATATCAGATGTTTGAAATTGGTTCGAAATAACAAAATTAATAGAAACGAAAAGAAAACGGTTTTAATGCAGTTTCCATTTAAAATAAACAATTTGTGCTCCATTGAAATGAACAGTACCATTGCATCGATGTTAGCGCAACAACATTTTTAGGTCTCTCAATTCAGTCAAACTCTTAAATGGAACGTCCATTTAAATGAATTGAACACAAAATTAAGTTCACTATACGCGTTGAGAATTTTGCAAATTCAGTCAGCCTTCATACTGTTTCGTTAGGTATACTTCATAATGTTCATTCCCGCCTGAGATATGGCATAATATTCTGGGGAAATACATCTTATAGCTCCCAGACTTTTAGATTACAAAAACGAATTGTACGAATAATAACCAAATCCCACCCACGTGATTCATGTAAGCCTCTCTTCATTAATCTAGGAAATCTACCATTACCGTGTCTTTTATTTACAACTCAGTAGTTTGTAAAAATGACTTCCTCAAGGGCGGAATATATTTTCAGAAAATGCCGAAGTCTATTACTATAAAACTCGACGTAGAAATCATATTCATCAGGTGACAGTATCAACAGCTCATTACAAAAAATTCACATACAATACATGTACATTATTTTACAACACTTTGCCAGATGACATTAAACGATTAAATTCATTGTGAAAAGTTTAAATCCCAAGTGAAATCACGTTTGGTTGCATAACTGTTTATATACAATTAGAGACTATACTGAGCATCACAAGAAAAGTAACATTAATTTTAACAATGATACATAATGCATTATTTACCATTTGGACTGTATAAATGAGTATAAACAACCTGTAACAACCATTGTAATACAGCTTCCGGGTCAATGACCCCCATCTCGATCAGGTTTTTCGTCCAGTTTCCCTGATCCATTGAGCAAATGCTGAGATGGCCCCTTGTTTTGCTTCTGGACATAAATGTAACTTCATTTTCTGTGCAATGTCTTCAGAATTCAGTGTGGAAATACAAATTATTCAAATTATCGTTTCCATGTTGTCGCGGCAGGAAGTAATAAGAGCCAAAATTTATTGCTTATTTATCCTTGAAAATATATTTTATTACATGCGTTTTTTTGTTTTTTTTCTCCCTTTCAAAATTCAAAATGTATTCCTTATTTATCCGTTTAAATAGATTTTATTAATGAGTTTTTTTGTTTTTTCTCTTTCAAAAATTAAAATTTAAGTAGTATATGACTAGGGATCACAGAATTTGAAATGTGTACACAATTCACTTACCCTTATATAGCACGTGATACGCAGTTTTTAACTGCTTTTTGACGTAATATAAAATGAATAAAAATAAATAAAGAAACTCGCACAAAATGAAAGATCAAATTTCATTGGTAAAAATTTAGTACACTACACTGAATAAGCAATTCTTACAATACAGTTTTAAATAAACTAGCGATGATAAACAGCACATACTTTCTGGCATTATTTCTAAATTTGTACTGAAAATTTACAGAGTTCAACGAAATGGAAATTCTTCTAAGGCTAAATGTATTGCGAAAATGAATTGCGACAGGGGGATTAATACCGATACTAGCAGTTCAAATTTCAGATTATAAATATATGTGAAGATGTTCTTTTTATATATATATATATATATATATATATATATATATATATATATATATATATATATATATACATAAGAAAATGGGGAATAGTAATAATACTCATTATCAAATGTTATTACAAAAGATAAGGAAATAATTGAATAATAACTTGAGCTGCTTTATTTACTTTCGTTGCCATTGTCGGTAAAAGTTGGAAGACTGTCCCCAGAGGGAATATGACATGGATTTTTTATAGCTTTATAGAGCTCCGGCGAGGGGTCGGAGGAGGTCTGTTTTGTGTATTCTTGGGAAATGTCTTAGGAGGCGGGGGAGTCAGTTAGTGAGGTCGGGGTGTGTAAAATTAATTAGTAAAAAGTAACAATTGCGAGGCTAAATACATCGGACAAACAGGTAGAAGCTTTAATGCCAGAATTAAAGAACATTTACATGCATGGAAGCACAATACAAACAAATCACACTTTCCTACACATCTTATAAACGCAGGCCACACTTTCCACTCACTCAGACTCAGACATTAAAATTTTGAAATAGAAAAATTCTTAAACAGAAGTGTTTTTAGAAATCTTTCACACATTTCCTGCCAAGCAGAGTCTGAGGCCCTTCTCTACGAACAAACTAATTTCCCTCTGTCCCCTCTTCAAATAATTTTTGAAATTTGAACCAAGGTACCGGTATTAATCCCCTGTCGCAATTCATTTTTATAATTTTATTCGCTATATGTTCCTTAATCCTTTGCAATCATACACAGCCTTCTGTATTGATGTTTTGTTTAATTTGAATCACAATAATCCTGCCGTTGTTTCCCCTCTTTTTTTTTTTTTTTTAATTTTATCTGCTATCTGCACCAAATACCTTACATGTATCCACATTAATCTTAATTGAATTTTCTATCTTATTGTGTATTTATTTATAATTTTGTTGTACCTTTCTGTACCTTGTAGACTGACGATGACGGCAAAGCCGTCGAAAACCGGCTATCTTAATAAAGCTAATATGTTGACGAAGATGATCTCTCTTATTTCTTCTTAAAATCGCCGAAGCTAATTTTAAAACCGTTTTCGTACTTTCACAAAATTGAAGAAGTGGTAAAATATGCTATATGAGATGGTATCCTGAATCTAACACTGTAACAAACACTGAATCTAATATTAAGAATCTTGACATGTCCCACATTACTTGGTGTTATATTGATATAAAATGAATCATGGTTTGTTTAAACTTGAAGACGGAATAACACCCTCAAGAGTCATTTTGGTACAAACTACGTAAATGATAATATAAAAAGATGGAAGCGTAAATCCATTGTATTGCACATTTATGTATTTTTTATGCATTAAATTGTCATGAAAGTAAATAAAAACTTACCCTTAGAAACATCACACTAGAAGAGGAATAGGTTTATGAGGCGGATAAATTATGTGTTTTGATATACAGTTATTATTTGGCAACTTTACATTTCTACATTGAGATACTATTTTTCAAAGATCGTACACGCTTTATGTAACATTTAATCGGTAAATAATTCAATTTATACGATTTAATTTACTTGCAAACGGGTTACCAATTTCACTTAAACTTCCATTAGAAATGAATCAGAATGCAAAAGTATTAAATCGGCGATCCTCATCTAGGTGTCGAAAATAGGGATGCAACATTGATGTTGATATTTTCGAAACATAGATTTTGTATAGACACACGAACATATTTCGTAAAAAAAAGAAACATTTATGAAAACTGATGTTTCTTATCGATGTTTTAATTGATGAGTTGTTTGTGAATGAAAAAATCGATAATCGTATGAACAAACTGTTCTTTTATATACGCGTACATGTAAAATTGTACTTGTGAGATCAGCAAATCTCTAATCTGACTCCCCTGCACTCCATCCATAACTGTAGTGAAATTGTCTTACAGAATCATCTTTTCACTTATAAAATGTTTATGAACTACACGTGACATGTCAACAATCCTCCTCTATATGATTTCATTGCTATTTACCATGTTAGTAGCTAATGAGTCATTTATTTAGAGGGCACGGAAAACACTTGATTTCTATTATTAAAAAAGTTGTATAAAAAGAAAGGCATTTCCAAACCTTAGGTTTTAGAAAGCATTGTCTCTGACTTCCTGTTTTGAGTCCCGATGGGTGGGGTTCCTTGGGCCTGCGGATTTTCCCCCGCCGCTCGAGAGAAACAATGAGCAACTTTTACAGGTATTTGTCTAATCCTCAATTGCAATATTTAAAGCAGTAACGGTTCAACTACATGAAATTTTTACAACTTCATAATATAGAGAACCCGTCAGTTAGCTACTGTCCACGAAATAGACATGAAATTGTTCTCTCTGTATGTGAAACATTTTGCTTCAATATCGCTATTTATTGTTCAGTTAGAAGAACATATCCTACAACATATAATTCTGAGCCGTAGAAATGGAGGTGTCTGTTACTGACATTACCGAGCGTTCGAAGGGAAATCACTTAAAACATGAATCGCTCAAAACCGGCAAGAAAAGAAACCTGACATTTTTTAAAAAATTATGTCACAATAATTGTTTTTGATAAAAGGAGGAACAATGAATACGCTATTTTTCGCAATTCGAAAATGGATTTGTATAAAATTTTTAATTTGGGATCTTTTTTACTTAAATAATAAGTAAATTATATACTTTTTAATAAAATTTTGTAATAATGGACGAGTGTAGGCAAAATGTTGCACGAAAAATTGGTAAGAAAAGAACGTTAATTCTTCCTAATATAATTTTATGAATTTCAATAAAAATAATTTATTTTCCATTCAAATCAAGACATGTCCAGCTGTCATTCAATCAAAGCATGGACATGTCCTTCGCATTTATTCGAAACGAGACATATCCGACGCGAAACTCACGCTAAAATTTAACCAAACATAGAATATTTAAATTTTATATTAATAATATATTTAGCTATTATTATTATTATTATTATTACATAGTTAAGAATTGAGTACAAATAAAATATTTGCATAAATTTGATGCTATAATATTTTTGGTTTTTCTTTCGAAACGGAGGTTGACTTGTCACTTTTTGAATGTTTGCTCATTTCGCGCTTCTTGCTTTCCAAGCCCAGCGCCGCCAGGGCACGCCATGTACAGTCACCCTTCTGACCTAAAGCAGATCGCACCCTGACACACCGCTGTTCTGATAACGTGACTTTCCTGGACCTCCGCAGACATCTCGCCACGTTCCCGGCGGGCTGCGTGCTACACGTGCACTGGATAAGGCCCAGCGTAGGAAGAGGGCGGTGAGCAGTTTTTCAGTGAGCGAGATCATTGTGATGAAGTGGGAGATTATATTTACTCTATAAGAATTAGTGGAACTATCTGCGTTTCTTATTATTAGTAAACCGGGCATTATAAGGGTGAGTCACGTAACTTTAGCACCTCCTGTAACTTTTGAACGGTTGAAGATATAGAAATGCAGTTTTCACGAGTCTGCATGAGAATATAGGGCTAACTGATGTGTTTATTTATATTTTGTCACTTGTATTTTACGAGATTTTTTAGGTAACTTTGTATTCTTCAAATGGAACTATACATAGTTTTTCAGTCTATCATAAAGAGCGTAAAAAGACGAATCCAATGATATAGATATTGTCAAATGTTAGATAAACATTTTTTGAGAAATTTTGATTCTTGCGACAAGTTCTTAAACGGATATTTGAATGTACAGACCGCCACAGAAGGTCACGCAGTGCCCACCAGCAAGCGCTCGGGGAAGCGGAAGGGATCTTAGTATTTCAAGATACAAAACATATCCCGAATATTCTGAACGCTCCTATCATATCGAGATGTCAAAGCTTCCTCGGTTCACCGTAGGGTGGGTCGGGGAGGGAAGAAACGGTCCTTCGCCTACGGCGCGGCGCATACGTTGACAGTCTCTCCACGTGCGAAATAGGAAGATAGGCTTCGGTCGTCTCTCAGGTCAGATGGGAAATAGCACGATGAAGGACACTAAGAAAAGGTTCTCTTCAATGGAATCAATAATTATTACTTCATAATTCATTTTTTACGAAGTTTAAATTATGTGAAGTTTTCATTTACATTCAAAGTATGCAAAACGTAAACACCGTAACACAAAACATTTAATAAGAATACACTTTAATACAGTTGTTGCTGTGAGACATCTCCTTTTATTTTTTATTAATTTATTTATTTGTTCATTTATTTATTACTTTTCTTGTGTACGACGATGTGTAATACATCAATATTATGAAAGTATAAGGAAACGTTTCGTTATTACGCTAGAGAGTATTTATTTTAAATCAATTAGGAAGAAATCGTTGCTCTATCTTGCCAGTTTTGATCATGAGTCTCGAGCTTCGCCGTATTTGGACTGCTTAGAAGAATACTGTGTCCTACGAGATACGCGAATCTCGTTGTTTCGTTGCCTCTCACAAAGAAAGAGAATCTCCACCTCTCTTCCGCTGGCACTACCAAAATCGGTTACCACAAAACCACATATACCACCATTTAGTACTATTTAATTGCTAATTAATTACGCAAAAATTAATTTTTTTGCTCTTTAAACTTTTTGCGTGAATGGTGAGCAAGCGGAAAATTCCACTGGATCAACCACAATTAGTTACCACAAAACCAAATACGCCGACTTGTAGAGCAATTTAATTGCTAATTAATTACGCAAAAATTAACTTTTTGCTCTTCAAATTTCCGAGTAAATAATTGTCAATTGCCGGGCGCACGCAGCCGGCCGGCCGGCGAACGGCTGGCCTGGTGACGTCACGGGTATGGGGTAGCCGTGAAGGGGCATGCCAGGCCGCATCCGTCGCACCGGCAAATTTAAATGAAATACACGAACTGGCCGTGAACTGACTTCGATATTGAAAATTATGCCAGTACTTTGTTATGTTCATAAAGGCCTTCCGAGTACTTTGCTAATGTTCGCTGAATGACCGTAAGCGTGTCCTATCTATGGTAAGATGGAAAAGACCTGATTCTATCGTAGTACGTTAGACATCTGTGGTATCGAGTTACAAGTTTATTTTGTTGAAATTGTATGGTTTCACTGTGTCGGCCATATTGCAAACATTGCCTATGTGACATTAACCGCTTTCATGCGCCCATAGCAGCAAGTATTTGCACGTGACTTACTGTTCTTTCACAGTGGCAGTTATTTAAATCGAGGCTTGAATTTTAAATTTTTTGTAGCATTCAAGTGTTTAAATCAGTAATGCGGATTATGACTCTTTGGATATGTAGATATTTAATTATTATGGAGGGATAAATATTATCTTTGCAACATTTGTTCCATTACTATTTGACTCCTCTAATTCTGTAATGTTGACTGATTTTGTAGGTACTCATCAGTGACCGTGTAATTACATATTTTTCTACTTACTGCTTCTAAAATTTCAATCTTCGCGAATTGTCGCCGCCATAACGCAATACCCATTTTTTGTTACATATTTTTACATGTTTGGTACTATACTAGTTTGCTGTTTTCAAGATATTTTTTATTCTAACAATTTTCTTACATATTTTTTATGAAAATAAGTATTTTCAAAAAATTCAGCAATTTTTCCTACATTATTATTTGATGTTACTGCGTACTCTACTCGAGGTTCATACGCTACGTGAAAATGCGGTCGGATATTCAGTTTGGCGCGCTTGCTTCAGATTTTTCAAGGCAGAAAAGGGCGTCAATATCCATCTTACTGTGTGAAAAGTATCATTGACGGTTACCTTTAATATTCGGCTACTTTAATATTAATTTCTATGAACTTAGGCGATCGCCGTCGAGTAACAATTGCAATGAGTAAATATTCCATGCTGTAGTGATTGTTTGCTGCTTTGTACGAGGCCAGTTTATACGATGGCTTCTATTGTGTCTAGTCTGGCTACTAACCTACATTCCTGAATAACAATTTGTGAAGGTTTTACTATCGATGGGAAAGTTGTAAGGCGCAAGTGTGCATCACTTGTGCTTTCCAAATGAATTTTAAAACGTTTGGAATGTTTTTAAAATTTGTATAAGAAATATTTTATAAAAATGAGTTATTACGTAAATGTGTTTATTATTAGAATATTTTAATATTACATATTATATCCAATTTTACATATTTATTTAAAGGGAAAGGATTTCTATGCAAATACATATTTACTAAATAACAATTGTAATATCGATACTGTAACGGTACGTCCTCCGAGAAAATAATAATAATAAATAAAAAAATAAATAAATAAAACATTACCGCTAATCGGGAGAGGGAAGGCGCGCCGTCTTCACAACCGCGACCAGCCGCCCGCGTCCCGTTAACGCCCCCAGCGAGGCCAGGCCTCCGCGTTCGGGACGACGCCAGCGCACCCCACCCCGCAGCATAATCAATCGTTCTTTAAAGGAGTCCTTGTTTGCGACCGCCCGGTTCCAACAAAAGGTTCACCCAGCTCCACTCCAAGTACTCGATAGCCCTTCCAGCTGCGCGGCAATTATTGACGCCAGTTGGTGACACCGGCTACATCCCACTTTCGCTCCTCCCCGGCAAACCGCGGACACATTTACGACCGTTGCCAGGGCACTTTGTGTTATTGAGACGCCCGGAGCGTGCGACGCCCGCGACTGCCGGAGACCCCGTAAATTTCAATCCGCGTACGTGGTACTAAATAGGCTACCAAAATTAGTTACGCACAAGTGTGCATACGTGAAAAGGACGGACCGGGCCTGGCAATCTGTGATACAAAAGAAGGAAAATGTAACTGACAGGTCGCCGCGAGGAAAGCGAACACCCATTAGTTACGCACAAGTGTCCATCCGCGGAGGCGCTTACCTTCAAACACACTGCTTATTGTAATATCAAACTCGCGGGCAATTGGCTCAAGCGTCGCCACGTAAGCAAAGGGCCAGCAAATGAGGAAGAGCCCCGCCGATCCTGGAGAGGGAAGGCGTGCCTTCGTCCGTGGGCGAGTGTGGCCCAAGAAAAAACTTGATTTTTGACACTCGAGCTAGGCACTTGGCGTTTGGCAGCCGGCTACTTCACTTAGCATTTGGCACTCGTGCAAGTCACCTTGGCAGTTGGCACTGACCACTCCAACTTGATTTTTGGCACTTGATCAACTCGACTTTGACATTTGCCAATCGGGATTGCGCACTTGATTCTTCAGGTCTGACGAGTTCATCATGTCAGCTAAGACATGTGTTCGGGAACTTGCGCGTCAACCCAGAATTCGGCCCGCATAACATGTCATGTTACGAGAACTATTATGTTCGATGCTGGAAGGAGTTCCGTCTAATTGATCACGAACTGTTGTGACTGGGGGACGCGTGTCGAGGCATGTGCCCGACAACGAGCAACGGTGGACCTAGGAGGAAGTGCACTGCTGAGGATTCCCGCCCGTGAAAAAGCGCTAAACCGCTCGCGACGCCAGCTGCGGGGTATCATCCTGCCACTGCAGACACCACGCAGCAGCTTAAGATGAGTAAAATTTGCGCACTAAGCGACGCTCAGCCCAATTGCCGCGTAAGTGCGGACAGACTTTAATTCAGGAGTTGCAGCGGACGTAAAGCGCACCAGGCACGAGGGTAGCGCCGCGCTTCTGCCACTTTTGTGATTGTTACAGCACGTAATCAAAGGCCGCAGTAAGCAACATGTTAACTCCATTGTACTGTTGTATTTGTACTGTTGCATGCTATCACCACTCATCATCATCCATCATATTGTTTTTTAAATTTTGATTAATTAAAGGTTAATTTGTTAAAAAAACTGCATTCCATGAGTAATTATTGAACATGCATGAACCCAGAGAGACTGAGTGAGGTTACATAAATGGCGCCCTGAACGTGGGGCTCGAATGAGCTCAATTAAGGTTCACGAAACCCACTCCCAAAATTTATGAATATGGCTGGTGACGAATGAAAGTGGGAATGTATGTTCGTTAATTACTTATGGTCTGTAAAGGATGTTTTCTTTCAGCTTGTGTGTAGTGTTTACTGTGTTTGCGTGTGTTATATTGTGCGGGTTTTTTATTAAGAAATTTAAGTGTAAAGTAACTGTGAAAGAATTTAAAATGGAGGGTCAAAATGAAACCCAGGGGGAAACCGACGGCAGCGCACAACCTCAGGCACCCACTGTTACAATGGCCGATCTGATGATGATGTTAAAGTCAATGTCCGAGCAGACAAACGCGAAATTAGATGAGAGCATGGAGCAAGTGTCGAGGAAATGAGCTCGCGAACTGTATCGAGGATCAGGGGCAAATCCGCAGCTGAAATTCGGAGACTGGGGAATCTCGTTTCGATAAGCACGTCGCGGTATGTAACGAATCAAACATGGCTCTGGCGCAGCGTATCGATGCCATTGCTATTAAATTAGATGCGCACAAGCAACAACAAAACGCAAATTTAACAGAAATGCAAAACGATCTGAGGGACAGATCGCGAGCAAGGCGGCCGTTTAACTGAATTCGAGGGTACAATCACGCTAGATTAAGGAACAAAAGAGAAAATGGATAGCAATCCACGAGTCAGTAAAATCTTCGATTGGTGAATAGAAATAAGGGTGAAGTGGTCTGTAGGCGGTTATCAAAATTAGAAACAAAGGTGATTATCGATATGCAGAGTGTCACTAATGAAATATCAGAAATTAAAACGGGTGCCAAACGCCAATAATGCGGAAAAGTAGTTCAAAACAAAATGATCAGCGATTCGATGAACGTCTTGCGCGAGGAAAGGCGGCAGAAATCGCGGATATTTGTGATCAAATACCATTGGAAAGCAACGGGGAACGGGCGCCGTCACTCCCATATGGACACCGCCGTCCAACCTGAACTTTCAGGGAACATCAACGAAAATCCAGTGAATTCATCTGCCGGGTTGAGGACTACATGGAGCTCACGTGAAAGCTATTCCGAACCAGTTAAAACAAAATCAGGCCAGCAATTGTTACGGGGAGCGTAGCGAGCTGGCTCTCGCCATACATCCATTTCCGTGATTTCGCTGATTTCAAGGTCCGATTCATGGAGCGCTATTGGGGAGAGCAGGTCCGGTATGATTACGAAAGGAGAGTGATGGAAGGTAGATGGGAGGAAAGATGGGGCATTTCATTATTAGATTACGCGGTCGATAAGATTGCGGCACTGAAATTATGCGACCCGCAAATCTCAGATGCAAAACTGATTTGGATGATTACTTCACTTCCCTTTCAAATTCAAAACCTGTTGAATAGTAGACTCACCGATCTCGAAAAATGCAGTTACTTCTCGCCAGGTATGTATAGAAACAATGCATGCGCTGGCGGGCTGTAAAGTCGATCAAATAGGCAGGACAGAGGGGAGAAATCAAGGACGCGGGACAATGGCGGCGAGCTTAATGAGTTCCCTGCCAGAAAACGGTGGAAGCTCGCCATCGCATCAGGTAGCGAACTGGGGCTCACTGCCGTCGGCGCCGCGATAGAGCCATCGGGGAGGAACGTACGGACAATCGGGGGAGGTCCTGGTCCGTCAAACTACCGTCGTTCGGTGTCGTGGGGCGCCGGGACGCCGAACGAGTGCAGGTGCGGGAGCTACAGGTGCCTATAAGGGAAATGGCGAATGTGAACTTTGCCATCAATGAAGTAGAGGACGAGGAGCAGGACTTTCTCCGGGCGCGAAAATGCCCTATTATCAATTTTACATGTGAAGGGATCGAGGCGAGGGCCCTCATTGATTCAGGAAGCGAAGTTTCGGCCATTTCGGAAGAATACTACGGAAATTAAAGAGCTGTCGCATTACTCCTCTCTCCCGAACTTCCCATAAATAAATGTTTTGTTGTCGGCGTGGGCAAGAAGAAAAGCAACCCCATTACCAGGCAGGTCCTATTAACTTTATCGTTTCAGCACAGATCAATTCAATGCCACATGTCTCATTAGAAAGATTTAGGATAGACGTTGTTTTAGGTGTCGATTTTTTAAGAGAATATAGCGGCAAGATAGATTTCCTGAACGGGGAGCAATTATTCTGGATCCAGGAGATTGATGATGTTTGAGGGGAAGGTGATGCCGGCGTTCACGAGCCGAAAGAGGCTAGCATGTTTTCGATTACGCGGGAAGAAGCTCTCGGTCCAATTAACGAGAAAATGCGGGAAAATAGCAACTCAAGCCGGAAGAGCACTACCGCCTGCAGGAATTGGGTTTCAAAATTATAAGGACGTTTTTATTAGGCCAACTGACCTATCTGACTTTCAATTCCGAATCCAGGTCACACAACCCCGAATCTTTATGTAGAAGTTACCCTATACCACAGGCCCTTAAGGCGGACGTAGACCGGGCACACAGAAATGATCAGAGACGGCATTATCGAAAGGAAACCGACCGTCGGCATAACCCCTTGTGATCGTAAGAAAAAGATGGAGGTGTTCGAATTTGCCTCGACGCCAGGAGAGATTAAATGAGACTACTGTGCCCGATTATGATGCGCCGATCGCAATACAGATGAGATGTTGTGGAAGTTCCGGAGACCAGATTATTTTCGGCAGATTTCACAGTCCCGTATGTGGTCACTACCAAACCACACCCAAATGTTTGCAGAATTAAACGACGAGAACGGAGTTCTATTAAAAATTTAACCATACAACATGGTTCCTAGCAGTGATAACACTAATCACGGTTGTCGCACTCGCACTTATCGGAAGTTCCCAACTATTTGAATTATCTAGCATTAGGTTTCTCATTAGTTTTAACATAATGAATTGGTATTACTTACTTTACTGGTCTGTGTGCTTTATTCGCGGGTTTGGCTAGCTGTTAAGGGCAATTTGGTTTTTTCTCGATTAATCATTGTTTATTGTCAAGGTTAATTTCATTGTCATTATGGGTTAAGTTGATTAAGTAATACGATTAATGTTTCTGTTTTGTTGCTGTCGTGTTCACGAGTCGTTTCGTTGGTTAATCCCATAAGAAATCCATCGCCATGCTCAGTATTTTCTTGGTGGGAGGGATTGCCAATGTAACGGCACGTCCTCCGAGAAATAATAATAAATAAAAATAAATAAATAAAATATTGGTCACAATTGAGAGGGAAGGCGCGCCGCCTCACAACGCGACCATTGCCCGCGTCCCGTTAACGCCCCCAGCGAGGCACATAGGCCCTCCGCGCGTTCGGGACGACGCCAGCGCACCCCACCCCGCAGCATAACTTCGTTTTCAAAGGGAGTCCCTTGTTTGCGACCGCCCGGCTCCAACAACGTAAAAGGTTCACCCAGCTCCACTCAAGTACTCGATAGCTCTTCAGCTGCGCGGCAATTATTGACGCCAGTTGGTGACACCACATCCCACTTTTCGCCTCCCGGCAAACTCGTGACACATTTACGACCGCCAGCACTTTGTGTTATTGAGACGCCCGGAGCGTGCGACGCCGCGACCGCCGGAGACCCTGTAATTTCAATCCGCGTACGTGGTACTAAATAGGTTACCAAATTAGCGTTACGCACAAGTGTGCATACGTGAAAAGGACGAACCGCCTGCACCGTGAAAGAAGGTGAAAATGTAACTGACAGGTCGTGCCGCGAGGAAAGGAATACCCATTAGTTACG
Source organism: Teleogryllus oceanicus (assembly GCA_964035755.1). Classification (NCBI taxonomy): domain Eukaryota; kingdom Metazoa; phylum Arthropoda; class Insecta; order Orthoptera; family Gryllidae; genus Teleogryllus; species Teleogryllus oceanicus. The sequence goes on from CAXIVR010000002.1 coordinate 113,703,286, forward strand.
CACGCGTCCATCCGCGGAGGGCGCGGCTTACCTTCAAACACACTGCTTATTGCAATATCAAACTTGCGGGCACTGGCTCAAGCGTCGCCACGTAAGCAAAGGGCCAGCAATGAGGAAGAGCCCGCCGATCCTGAGAGGGGAAGGCGTGTCGTCCGTGGGGCGATGCGCCCAAGAAAAACTTCTGATTTTGACACTGAGCTGTGCACTTGGCGTTTCTGGCAGCCGGCTACTTCACTCGCATTTACACTCGTAAGCCACCGGCAGTTGGCACTGACCACTCCAACTTGATTTTTGGCACTTGATCAACTCACTTTGGCCATTTGCCAATCGACTAGCGCACTTGATTCTTGTGGCCTGACGAGTTCATCGCGTCAGCCAAGACATGTCTGGAACTTGGTGCGTCAACTCAGAATTCGGCCCATAACATGTCATGTTACGAGAACTATTGCGTTCGATGCTGGAAGGAGTTCCTCGTTCAACGATCACGAACTGTTGTGACTGGGGGACGCGTCGAGGCATGTGCCCGACAACGAGCAACAGGACCTAGAGGAAGTGCACTGCTGAGGGATTCCCGCTCGTAGAAAGCGCCAAACCGCTCGACGCCAGCTGCGGGTATCATCCTGCCACTGCAGACACTACGCAGCAGAAGCTTAAGATGAGTAAAATTTGCGCACTAAGCCGACGCCTGCCAGCCCACCTGTCATGCGCAAGTGCGGACAGACTTTAATTCAGGGAGTTGCAGCGGACGTGCCGGCAACTAGCACGAGGGTAGCGGCCAAGTGTTTGCCACTTGCGATTGTTAAGCAGTTAACAATCAAAGGCCGCAAAGCAACATGTTAACCCATTGTACCGTTGTATTGTACTGTTGCATGCTATCACCACCATCATCATCCATCATATTGTTTTTTAATTTTTTGATTAATTAAAGGTTAATTTGTTAAAAAAATAATTCCATGAGTAATTATTGAACATGCATGAACCCAGAGAGACTGAGTGAGGTTACAATACTAATTTGCAATATCTTTATGTTTCACAATGTGTAGAGTTGAAAAATGCTACTTATATTTTCCACATTTAGGGTTTTGGTATTTGAACTTATTCAAATATTGACATATTTGAATTAAAGTCCATATTTTATCCATATTTCAGAAAATCAATCCATTGCAATTTATTACTGAAATTCCATTAAATATTATTAGAAATACATCTCAAGAAAGAGCTAAACATTTTCAGTAATACTTTCTTAAACATAAGTTTGTTTGAAAATTAGAGAGAATTGGCAATGGCAATGTAAGTTACGATGATGTTAATGTTTTAATTTATGTGAAGAATAGATCCACTCTCAGCCCCAGTCTGCGGGATGTGAGAGTTTACTGATTTATTATTGATTTGTTTTTCAAGGTTTGCGTAAAAAGGTGTCAGAATTTTTCTATGTTCAATATTTTTTATGAATATTGCTACTCCGCCTGAGGCTATGTTAAATGTCACTTATCAAGTGATAATAGCTGTAACCTGAATATTAAACCTGTCGCCAGGCGTTAGGTCGTTTCTTTGATGCACGCAATTTTATATTATGTTGGTGTAAGAGCAATTTATAATTATAATCAAGAATTTTAACTTATGTTAGTTTTATTGCGACATTCTTCAGTAAGGTTTTTGGTATAAATTCTTCTGTATAAACTCTGTTGTAAAATGAAATTAATAAAAGACTGAATTGTGATTATTGTTAGAATTATTTTGACACATTCACCATGTGTTTTTAAGTGGATTCAGTTACTATAATATTGAATTAATACTTTACTAATTTTGGAACGTGTCGCAGCAAATTGTGAGAAACTAAGCGTTTTGAATATATATGAAATAGTCCATGAAATCGTTAGATACATTCATGATGTTGGGGAAAATTGTACAAAAATGAGTACAAAAATGAAGAGAGTTTCAAATATGTCTAAAAATGCATTATTAAACGTGTTATTCTGCCTTTTCATAATTGAGTGTACCTACCTAAGAACTGTCATTCCTTAGTGCATCACTACCAAGAACACTGCTGAGGTCACAAGGCTCCAAGAAAAAGGCCACCCACTGTTATGAAACAGCTTATTCGATATTCTTGATACTAAACAACTGTTGTAATTTTATCCGAATATACTAAATGACGTCATTACAGTATTCTAAAGTGTTCTGTAAAAATATTTGCTAGAGTGTATGATACATTACTTTTTATGGGGGTATTTCCATTTGTCTCTCTCATGAGAGATGTGTTTCTTTTACAGATAACCAGTTGGTGAGAAATGAGGCAGTTACTAGTATTTATTAATGCCTTACTAGATTTCTCTTAATGTACATTGTTATATTTAATGTATTATAATATTGGTATTTTCATGTAGAATTATGATGAATGTGTAATATTAAAACTGATATTATTGGATCTAGACAAAATATGAAAAAATAACAAAACATTATTTTACTGAACCTTGTGTAGTTTGTGTTCAGAATTATTTAAATAGCAATTTCTCACTTCACATTTATTATGGTCAATAACAAAAATTCGTCATAAAATACGTCATAAATAAACGTCATACGTCATAATAAAATACGTCATACGTTAAAATACGTCATAAATAAATAATTTGAAAACGTCAAACATATTTAATACTTATTTAATATTTGTTCTTTCATTTTATGAATATTTTATGGTTTTAATATTTTTACTTTACACATCTTAATATTTTACTAGCTGCACAGCAGGAAGTGTTTAATTCTTCAGGTCTCTTTGAAAAAGTTGGTTTATTTCTAAGGCTTTATTACACTGCCAACGATTCAACAATGCCTAATTGAACTTACTGTGGCTCACACCAGACCTGTATATTGTGATTACGTACTTCAACTCAAGTTAGTTAAACTACGAGTACAGTGATTTCAAAAACAAATACTTCAACAACACTGTCATTATATGTATTTAAGAGATAAGGAAGACTATTTGGAAAAAGTGGGCTGGTAGATAGTTTGTAATTGAATATTTTAAAGGAGTTTGAATATAGATATTTCTTTTGTCAATGTCATGAGGTACAAACATATGTGATGAGTTGAGACCAGTAAAAAAAGTATGAACATCAAAATATGTACATAAATATGTAATGAAAAATGGAAGAATATGTAATATCGAATATAATATGTAACATTAAAATACGCACTATAAACACATTAACGTAATGCGAACTCATTTTTATAAAATATTCATTATGAACGATTTCAAGACTAATCAAAATTTTGGAAACATCTAGAAGCTAATTAAAATTAAATGTAGAAAAGTATAATTAAAATATATATTAAAACAGGAGACGCATCGTAGTGACGTCACGACCGACGTCACGACAAAATATCGAACTAAAAATAGTTGTATTTAATGAAATAAGACAATGAAAGGAAAAATAAAAGTGCGTATTATCAGGAAATTATAACAGTGAGAACCGGTGACAAGGCGTAAGAACGTTTAAAGCCAGAAAATAATAAATATTTTGTAATCTTGTTTGTGGCAACGGGCGAGTGGTCGGCGTCTGTTCAATGTAAATCTATTAAACATATTGGACAACAATGCTAGGAAGAAGATGATGTGCGGTGGTGCGAAGGTGTTGTGTGCTTGGCGAAGATGCTAGCTCCGCGTTAGCGTAATGTGACATTTTAAAAATTATTGTCCGGAAGTGAAACATTTTAGATATTTTAATGCGGACAAAGAGGTTGTAACAAACGGGTGAGTGGATTCGTAAGTAATGGCGAATAATACGGGAAAAGCGACGCCAACATTAATTTTACGCGGTTGCACATTTGAACAATGGTCGCGGACATTTTGTGTTGCAGTGTTTACAACACGAAGTTAAGCGTGCTCCGGACAGTAAAAGGTAATACAAACAGAGTATTTTCATTTTAGTTCGCGTAACGAAACAGTGTCTCCTCGCCGCGGGAACTTTAAATATTTTTATTTGCATTTGTGCAACGAACAATGTTTCTTCGCCGCGGGAACTTTAAATGTAGTGAAAACTTTGCGTCTCATCGCAAAACGTTTCGTAGTGGTTTTCTTAAGGCTAAATGTACCGACACTAGTTCCATTTGTCGCCACCACGTGGCGCACAAAATAAGCAAATTTTAGGCCGATAACGTCTAAAAAATTGTTCGATTTTCGATCTGTAAACGACTTTGGGACTCCTTTTAAAATAAATTCACGCTACGATGCCGTTTTTTCAAAGATTTAAAAAAATTGAAACCGTTTTCTCAATTTCCCGGAAGAAATTAAAAATGTGGGCTTATAGCGCGATGGCGACGTGCTCTGTTTCCCAACGCCGTGTCAATCATGCAAATCGGATGAATAGGGCGTAAGTGAAATTTTCCCGGAAAACATACCTGATTTCCTCCCCTCCTTCCCTGCGTCGCCGACCGCCACGGCCCTCCATCGACGCCGCCGAACGTTACCGCCTGCGGCACGGGAGGCCAAAACTTTCAGACAGGCAAGCTGGTCAGTCAGCCCCTTTCAGTCTCAATATATTTTTCTTCCTAGAAACTAGCTGCTGTAACACAGCCAAATGGTCTCTATCATCTGTAATAGTCGTATAAACATATATCTTGTTCACATTTTTCCCGTTTTCCTTCGAATACCTTGAAACAATTATTTGAGGCGGTACTCAAAATATCGATTCCGATTTGGAAACTGACTTCAAAAAGAAAATGGAATTAATTGTGTAGATATCACCAATATTCTATGCCATAACATCTTATTTCACATACATTTTACTTCTAAGATTTTCCCGTTATCATTCCTCTCCCAGAAAGTATGACCCGAGATTACGTACGAGCTTTTTTATCTTGCGACTTGATTTTTGATCTCAAAACGGCGTTTGTCTCCTTGATAGATTTCACCTGATGAATCTTTTTTCCCAAGTAAAATCCGGAAGCTAAATTTTAAAAATTGTTTTCTTTTTGTTAATTTTAAAACTATTTTCCCGACAAATTATGTAATCGGATACCGGAAAACTCTTATTGTCGGCCCTGGTAAAGTAAGTGGATAAATCCTCTTGCTAAAATTGCAGGGACTTCTTCAACTCGTGGTCTGTGGAAAAATACAATACATGTGTCCTTGATACCTAAAATCGATTGACCCAAAACATGTCTGTCCGTTTATGGTCAACGCTAACGCCAACTCTGCAATTTTCTCAAATTGGTCTTCCCGATCTACCTGAAGAACTCGATCCTTTGGGTTTCAAACGGATATTTTGATTTTTTAGGTCCTTTACATTAAGCCTCAAAATCATTTTCAAATCTTCTCAAACCGTCACAAATTCTTTGATTAAATATTGTCCTCTGTTCTAAGAACGCAAAAAAATGTGATTTATGTGTTTTTTTATTTATTTAACGTCAGAAAACAGTTAAAAACTGCGTATGACGTGCTATGGGGAAAAGTGAATTTTTGCACATTTTCAAAATTCTGTGATCCTACACTTACTCATATACTACTTAAATTTTGAATTTTGAAAGGGAAAAAAACTCCCATGCAATAAAATCTATTTCAAGGATAAACAAGCAATAAAATTTTTAATTTTGAAATTTTGAAAGGGAGAAAAAAAAAAAAACTCATTAATAAAAACTATTTTTAAGGATAAATAAGCAATAAATTTTGAAAGGAGAAAAAAAAAAAAAAACTCCATGTAATGAAATCTTTTTCAAAGATAAATAAGCAATAAATTTTGGCTCTTATTACTTCCTGCCGCGACAACATGGAAACGATAATTTGAATAATTGTATTTCCCCCTGAATTCTAGAAGACGTGCACAGAAAATGAGTTACATTTATGAAGTGTTTGTTGACATCACTTATGTTTAAAAAAATTGCTAACGTGCAATTTTGGGGTCTTCCTTCAACTATAATATTGATGATTATTTTTTCCTTCAAATCTGTTTTGACAGATCTGAAAATAAGATCAAGTTTAATTTTGAAACATTTGAGTAGTTTTTTTGCAATTTGGTTCAAGTATAGGCAATTAAAACAATTTTAACTTTTCTCAAAAAGAGCTCCCAAATTTTGTTTAAAGACAATACAAAATATGATGGTGGGTTCATTTCCTCCACCCGCCGTATTTTCGAAGATTGCAAAGGTCATTAAGTTTATTGCAAAACCGGGAGTTTTAGAGTAATTTAAGAATAAATTTATGTATATATTAAAATCTCAAAAATCACAACAATTTTTTCCATGGATAGAAGGGACGCTTAAAGAATTACAATTTCGTTTCTTATCAATTTTCCCAAAATTCAAATTTGAAATAATGCCCCGAAAGTGTGTGATGTATCATCGCTAGCTTTTATTTGACATTGTATTGTAAAGGGTCTTACACAGTGTGAATTGTACTAAATTACTTCTAATGAAATTTGATGTTTCATTTGAGGAAAATCTGATTTTGCATATTCGTTTATTTTGCGTTTCCCTTTTATATTTATGTCCATATTTTGCAATTTCATTCTACAAATTTTTCGGACTTATGTGGCATATGTATTTATTACGCTCAAGCTGGGAACTGAGATAAGACAGCTGATCCACATACTAGTTTATAGAGAAAAGGGTTTAGCAATATTTAAATACTTGTCTTTGAAATATATATTTTTTTATTTAAAACTCTATTTTTTATTTTTGAGATGTCTTTTGAAGATATTTTAAATACATAAAATAGATGTTTTTAAAAAAGAAATACTTAAAATACTGTAATAAATAAGAGAAGATAACAAGGATAGTTTGTTTTCTTTGATTCTGCTAGTGAACAGCGACCGAAAGGTATTGAATACCGGTAAAAATACCGGTATTTTTCTTCATTCTAAATACCTTTATTGTTATATACTAGTAAATCCTCTATTGGACGTCTTACGGTATGGACGTCAATAAACTTATACCGGGATTTTTAATGAAGAACAAAGCTTCCATTCATACATCTTGACAAAAAAAATTCTTTGTTAATATATCTCACAAAATTTGTATTAATCAAATATACTTTTAAATTTTATTAATTGTTTAATTTATAATTTTGTTTATATATATATATATATATATATATATATATATACACAAAACATACATACACACATAAAACACACACACACACACTCAGTGCTAATAATTAAGAAACGCAGAATGATTTACTAATTTTATGAGTAAATATAATCTCCACTTCGTCATTTTCACTATGTTCTCGCCCCCTAGAAACTATACCGCCCTCTCTACCTTGGGCAATCAATTACCTAGTGTAAGGCTGCGTTTATGTTGGAGCAGCGATAAACGATGGAGCGAAGAAAGTAGGTGTTGCGAAACCCGCGCTGATGTGTTCATGTCGGGGCAGAGCGAAACAGCGCCTCCAATCCACCAGAGACATCTACAGGACATTCGGCGAAACTAACTCAATTCAATACCAACCTTACGTAAATCACCCGCATATTACTTAAATTGGCAGGAACTTTGGTTACCGTTTGGTTGAAGCGCAGTAGAGTCAACCTCAACATCATTCCCTTGCAATGGGGCATTCACATTAAGTATTTTCTTCTGGGTATTGGCATGTGGTAGGAGAGATGTGTCAATTTCTCTCGACTCTGCAACATGCACAACACGTATTGCACCCCGCGAAAGAGTTAGTCTGAGCGTACGTATTTCAAGTTTTATACTGCGAGCGAATTCATAGTGATTTTTTTTGGAAATTATTGTTATTTCATTTGTTCTTGCGTTTTCATTGATGCGTCATCATTTGACGAAAACTCTTCAATAAAATTGATAAGGAGGAGAATTTTAGAAAGTCAAAACGTAAAAAATTAAAAGTGATATCCTGGCTAGGCGATGATTAAGAGGTAAGCTGCCATGGCTACAATAATGAGTGTTAATGCATTAGTGTTTGTGAAAAATTAATTTATCATACAAAAAAAACATATTTACTTTGGGACTGTTAAGAGAAACAGATGTATATTTCCAGCAGGGTTATAATTATAGTATACCATTTAGTATTGAGGTTAGTGATTGATTTCATTTGGGGAACTCAATGGCCTTTCCTTTCTTTACAGAAAGATGCCTAGTCTTTGAAAGAAATCTGGTTGTATGTGAATGAATGTTTAGAAAAATAAGGTTGTGTCTTCAAAGGGGGAAAAGGAAATGTTTTTGTATTCTAATGCCTAGGGAATCTACAAACAAAACAGTATTTTATCCCAGGTTGTATGAAAATAAAGCAGTGAAGACAAGTGTGAATTTGTGTGAAGAAAGTGACTATGTCGAAATTTCAAAATTTTCAGTGCTCTCCCCATTCTCCAATTTCTATTATTCATATCTTTCTAATATTTTATTAAAATTGTCAGTTTCATTTATAAACAGTTTTCAGTTGTACTTTTTTCGTATTTAAAAGGAGATAATAATTAATTTGGAAGTATTTTTTATGGTTGTTTATTCTGTAATATAGAAAAATATCTGTTGTGCAATATATATCATGGAGTAAATAAGAAAAATTAAAACATCTTCAAATTCATTGTTATTGATTAAATAAAGGATTCTTCTATTTTAATATTGTCTAAACAATAATTTTCTATTAGTTCTACAATTTAATTGAATTCTCAGTATTTTTTTCCCTATTCTTAAAGAGCATATATGTGGTGGTTTTATCTGTTTAATTTAACTGAATGTGAAGTCTGAAGATTACATGTACAATAAACCATCTATGTTAAAAACATTTCCATAGATTAATATTTTGGTGTCCTCTGTTCATGTTGACTGAACAACATATCCTCTCCCAAAATTTTGTAATTTTTTTCATGAAATATTATCAAGGTACAAGGATTCTTCTAAAATGATTGAGTTTGAAAAGCCCAAATTAAATAAATGATTTGTATTCGAAGTAAACTACTCTAATTCAAAAGGAAAATATATTATAAGGGAAGTGATAAAGGTAAATGGCATATTTTTTTATTTAAAATTGTTTCTAAATCTTAAACTATGAAAAAAGGAAGGCTGACGGCTTTGTAGTGTAACATCTCAATATTTTCCCAAAATTGGGGCTTGGGACTAGTGATTTCAATCCTTCAATTTTGATTAATTTCAAACATTCAATTTTCATCCTTCGAAATGTTTCAGGAAATGAGATACATGCTTTCAAAAGCAATAATTTAGATAATTCTTTTCAATAAATTTTCTAGTTTAAAAATAAAAAAATTTCTGTTTCTGGCATTTCATTTTATTCATTTGTTCTTCAGTGATAGTTATTCCTGATAAACATCAATCATTTAATTAAACTAAAAAAATTTAAAAAATAAGTTCATTTGTTTCTTTTTAAAATTTCTTTATAAATTATACTTTTGAATTACCAATTTGAAAGCCTGACAGAACCAATAAGAATTAATCATCTCAATCATTCCGGTCAATATCTAACTCAATAAATTCTTTTCTATAGTTTTAAAGGTGTGGATGCAATTTACAAATTCATTAACAGATGAAATGGGGATTATGGCAAACAAGTGAAAAAACTTCGAGGGTTTGCAATACAAAATGATTCAGAATAAAACATCACTGGCAGATGATTATGCCCTTTATCTAAGTTAACAATTAGTTTTACAACACAATATAACAATAAAAATGGCAGTTATCCGTAATTTTTGTATACTTGTCGTTCCAGTGAAAAACAAATGAAACCCTAACCTCTAAAACTTACGTGTTGTACTCATTTCTGCGGTAAAAATTTTCTAAACGAAGCTATTGCGGCGATTTGTGCCCTTTGTCCCAAAATTGACTCCTAACAATAAAACAAGTGATCAATTTCTCAGCATTCATGTTATTCGACATGCAAAACACTGAAGTGTGCCAGCTTTAAGACTGCGGAACAAGGCGATACAGAGCGAAACCTCGAAGGGTTTCTTCGCTCTTATCGCGGTCCAGCGCTGATCCCGTGATCAGGGGCCTGTCAACATGAACATTCCTCTGTTTTACATTTGGGCGTTCTCGTTGCTTCGCTCGTAGCGTTGCTCATCGTTTGTCGCTGCTCCAACCCACGCACTAAAAACAGCCCGCCGAAGAACCCGGGGAGATGCAGAAGTCAGAAAAGTCACGCTATCAGAACGCAGTGTGCCCGAGGTGCGACCCTGCTTCCAGCTCAGAAGGGTGACTTGAGGCGTGCCCTGGGGGCCTGGGCTTGGATACAAGGGCGCGAAATGAGGAGCAAACATTCAAAACGACATTCCACTTTACTTCTTTTCGAGAAAACGCAAACATTTTTTGTCATCAAATTATGCAGATGTTTTTTTTGTACTTAATTCTGAATTATTAATAAGGATCGCTAAATATATTATTTAAAATTTAAATATTCTTGAACACATTAAAGAAAAAAACATTTATGTCAACTGGTAAAAAGGGCCTGAACATCAACGGAATGATATACATGGCGGGTGAAGTTAAATACTATGAATTACAATAACAAATTCTGGATCTGTACAGAAAACTAAAGAGAGGAATAATTTTGAAAAAACAGCCGAAAGAAAATTAAAAAATTCATAAAATATGCAGGCATATCAAGTGATTCATTTCTAAAATTTTCGGTCCCGGAACGGCCCCAAAATGATTTATTAATTTAAGAGAAATAATTTATAATTTATAATATAATGTAATAGCGAGAATGAATCAGCGAGATACGGAACGCCGTTCCTCGAAATCAAGCCCCTGGAAGACCAAAATCAAATAATCAGAAAATGGTATTTCAATCCCGTTGTGTGGTGTACAAGCTGAAATTGAGATAGGCCGAAAAAGGAAGATGCTTTTGAAGTATGGACACGGAAGAAAATATTAAACGTACAATGGGAGGCAAAGATAAATGCCGAAATTTTGAAAGAAAACAGAACTTTCTCTAAAAGCCAAAGCCAAAAAATGGAAAATAAAATATTTTTGGGCATATTGTGAGTAGAACAAAATCCTAGAAAAGGATATTATGCTTGGAATGATAGAAATGGAAGGGAAGAAAAGGGTGTAAGTGGCATAATTTATATGACTAATACAAAATATCACAAACAAAAGGAAAAGGCAGTTTCAGTCCCAGTGAGCAATGAAGAAATTTCTAGCATCCTATTGCTGTGTATACAGATAGGTCTAACAAGGGATGGCTTGCGTCTATGTTCTAGTACTATTTCTCTGCGCGTTGAGACCCCCGAAAATTGGGACCTGCAGATAAAGGAAAGATGCTCACAGCCGCTCTTGACCGGACTGGAGCCGACAAATAGACATCATAGCACTGAATAGTGTTTGATACCTCAGTCTTCATGATAATTCTGCCATTATTAGGAAGCTTGTATTGCTTTCGTGACAATTTAATGCATTAAAAAAAACATATATATGTGTCACAATACAATGATTTAAAACCACATCCTTTTTATCTTTACGTAGTTTATCAAAAAGACGCGCCAGGGAAATTTCTTATTCCAATCTTCAAGTTTATAGAATCATTTTATATCAATATAACTTCTAAGTAAGCTGGGACATGTCACGATTCTTAATATTATATTTTAAGGTTTGTTCAGTGTTGATTCAGGATGCATCTCGCTTTCGCTATTTTACCACTTTTCAATTTGTCAAAGAGAAAACAGTTTTAAATTTTACTTGGAAACAGATTCATCAGGTGAAGTCTATCAAGGAGACAAACGCCGTTTTGAGATCAAAAATCAGTCCCAGGATAAAGAGCTCGTGCTAATTCAGCTCATTCTTTTGGTAGTGGAATGATAACAGGAAGATCTTAGAAGTAAAATGTTTTAAAATAAGATGTTGGACCATGGAATATTGGTGATATCTACACAATTAGTTCAATTTTCTTTTTGAAATCAGTTTCCAAATCGGAATCGATATTTTGAGTACCGCCTCAAATAATTGTTTGATTATTCGAAGGAAGACGGAAATATGTGAACAAGATATATAGTTTTATACGACATTACAGATGATACGAGACCGTTTGGCTGTGTTCAGCATCACTAGTTTACCCTGAAGAAAAAAATATTGAGACTGAAAGGTACCTGACTGCCCGCTTGCCTGTCTGAAGTTCGGCCTCCGTGCCGCAGGCAGTTTTTGGGCCCTTCGGCGGCGTCGATGGAGGGCCGAGGCAGGTCGGTGACGCGGGAGGGGAGGAAATCAGGTATGTTTTTCCGAAATTTCACTTTACGCCCTCCCATTCATCCCATTTGCATGATTGACACGGCGTTGGAATCAGGAAGCACGTCCATTGCGCTATAAGCCCATTTTTAATTTCTTCCGGAACTATGAAAACGGTTTCAAAATTTTTTTAAATCTTTTTGAAAAAACGGCATCGTAGCGTAAATTTTATTTTAAAAAGGAGTCAATTCGTTTACAGATCGAAAATCGGACAATTTGTTCAGACTTATCGATCTAGTAAAATTTCCGTATGATAGTGCTGCGATCTATTGATTTTTCCTATAAGTATTTTCGGTGCATTTGCCTTTAACCGTGAGTTCGTGGTATATATGGTCCGGGGAACTGGTGGAAGCTGAGACGGGGCCATCGCCGACGGCGGCGCGTGATATGAGCCGCACGCATGTTGCAGTGTTCATCCGGTATAAGGGGTGATGCATGGATATTTTTTTATTTGGAACTTTAAATGCATCTGTCGAAGACCAAGTTCTGTTAATTCATTATAGAATAAGGTCAACAATTTGAAACGATAGAATGCGTATTCGGGGTGGATAATGTATTTAAGCATGTAATTTGCAGTGTGAATGGTCATTATTTTGTTCATTTTGTTTTTAATTATGGGCATTGTTTGTTTGCTATGTTTTGTTTGTGTGCCATCAGAGGGCACTATCATTGTACATATATTTGTCATTTTGGGAACATCAGAGGAAAAGAAACAGTCCATAGAACTAAAATAACTTGAGATGAACAGATTCAGGTTCATCAGTAAACCATTAGAGAATGTATTGTGATTCATGTAGTTAGCCGCAGACCGCACGCGCGTATGGTACCTCGTTTTAAGCCCCCCATTCACGACCAGAAAGAATTCAGTTGTATAAAATTAGCTAGCGAACAGGCGAGTGCAAGAGCAAAGTAGGTTGAAAAAGGAGTATGTGTATTGATGACAAGGCGCCCATTTGTGTTTAAAGATAAATAGGATAAATAAACAAGTTATTTTGTCAGCCCAAGTTAGGGTGTGTATACATATTTATGATATTAAAAGTATGCCGTGAGCAAGGCAGAGGAGGTGAACCTAGTGCATTGGCAGCCCAACGGCGGATAAGATAGTAACAAATTGGGAAAAATTATTACAGTATTGATTGTAATTCCGTTGATTGTCTTCAAACATAAGATTCTGAAAATAACTGGACTTATCAATAAACAATCAAACCTAATGTATAAAAGATTACCATTGATTTTCATCTACAGTTTGTCCAGTTTAGATGATTCCATATTATTTGTTAAATACCTGTGCGTATGCCATTATACCCCGTTAACTCACAAATTTAATGAATCTTACGCACTGGAACGTTTCGAGATATTTTCAAACAGCTAAAATTAAGCTGATCTTCAAAAAGGAACAAAAGTAAATTCAAAATTATCGACCTATTTCTCTTCTATCAGTTTTCAAAATATTAGAGACTTTTTTACGTACGAATGGAAACCTTTCTCCAGTACGACGCGCTTTCAGATTTAACATGGTTTTGAAAATCAAAAACAAGGAAACAGCTATATTTTCTTTTCTTAAAAATGTCCTCATCATTGGATCAAAACGAGGCACCTATTGGATTATTTTTTGATCTGTCAAAGCTTTTGACGTCATTGATCATGACATTTTACTTTCAAATTACCTTCACATGGAATTCGTGGTATTGCTCTGTTGGTTATGTTCGTACCTTAAACTACGATCTCAGAAGTGGAAATACCATGATGGAATATTTCGTACGCCCCTTTCAACTCTTTGCCCATTTCAGGAGTTTCTCAAGGATCGATTTTAGGCCCTATTCTGTTTTCCCACTTTACGTAAACGATATGCCTCGACGATTCGAAACGGAAGAACGGTTCTCGTTTCAGATGATACGAACATCCTATGCAATAAGAAATCGTAATAGTACATATCAGATGTTTCAAATTGGTTCCGAAATAACAAATTAATAGTAAACGAAAGAAAACAATTTTAATGCAGTTTTCCATTTCAAAAAAACAATTCGTACTCCATTGAAAATGAACTGTATACCATTGCTGATGTAAAGGCAACAAAATTTTAAGTTCTCAATTCATTTAAACCTTTAATGGAACGTCCATTTAAATGAATTGAAACAAAATTAAGTCCATTGTGCTCGCGTTCGAATTCCTGCAAATTCAGTCAGCCTTCATACTGCTCATTGTGTATATTTCGAAATGTTCATTCCGCCTGAGATATGGCACAATATTCTGGGAAAATACATCTTATAGCTCCCAGACTTTAGATTACAAGAATTGTAAAATTATAATCAAATCCCACCCACGTGATTCATTAAGCCACTCTTCATTAATCTAGAATTTTACCATTACCTTGCTTGTTGGTTTACAAAATCAGTGGTTTTGTCAAAATGACTTGTAAGGGCGGATATATTTTTTCAGAAAATGCCGATGTCTATTACTATAACACTCGACGTAGAAATCATATTCATCAGGTGAATCAACTCATTACAGCTCATTACAAAAATTCCATACAATACATGTACATTTTTTTACCAGATGACATTAAACGATTAAAATTTGATAGAAAAATTTTAAAACCAAAGTGAAATCGTTTTTGCTGCATAACTGTTTCATCCAACTAGAGACTATACTGGTATCACAAAGGGAAAATAACATTAATTTTAACAGTGATCTTTAATGATAATTTACCATTGGGCTGTATAATTCTAAACAATATGTAAAAAAGTATTGTATAAACTTCAGTCATGGCCTCCATCTCGATCAGGTTTTCATCCCGTTTCCGATCCATTGAGCAAATTCTGGAAATTTCCCCCTTTTGTTGCTTCTGGACATAAATGTATCTTCATTATCTGTCGTCTTTCAGAATTCATTGGCAAATGTAGTTATTCAAATTATCGTTTCCATGTTGTTTGGAGTTGTTTTTTATCCTTGAAAATATATTTTATTATATGAGTGATATTTTTAATTTTCCCAAAATTTATTAACTCAGTGTAGTGATCACAGAATTTTGAAAATGTGCACAAATTTACTTTTCCCCATAGCACGTCATACGCAGTTTCAACTGTTTTGACGTAAAATAAATAAATAAGTAAATAAATTAGTTAAAGTGTTATTGGTATCTACAAAATATTGAAGAGATATTTTGTGCAGTGGTGTAACATACATTTCTATTCACCACTATGCCTCAAATTGACGATTCAATCATAACTAAATAATCTTGTGAGAAAAACCCCAGACAAGCAAAAATTACAAAATCAAAAACAAATTCTGTCACCAGATGACAGGAAAAGTGACACGGATGACAAGAGGCTTTTCCCCAAAGTAAGTTCTTCCTAAATTCATAGTCAAAACAATTTTACAATAAATAGTATGCACATATTCAACAGCATTTTGAAATTGAGGAACGAGCAAATGACTGTTAATAATGATGATAATGATAATAATAATAATAATAATAATAATAATAATTCGAAATAAATGTAAAAATTAAATGTAACATGTGATATTTATGTGCCATTATTGATTTTTTTACTTATGTCATTTTATGGAATTAAAAATGTATTTTCTCACAACTGTATGTATACTGTTTTGTAGCAGGTTTTGTGTGAGATTGAGAATTGTAAGTCATAAATTGTTATTATTTCCCGAAAATAATGTGTATAAATTGAATATTATTAACATTGGAATAAAGAATTGAGTGAATTGTAATATACATTTTTTAAATTTGAAGGTCATTATGATAAAGATTAAATTTTAAATATTTTTTTTGACAATGAACATTTTTCTTTCATGCCTTAAGTACATGGTTTGATATTGAGAATGCATAACAAGCTGCAGACAAGTTGCAATTATATAGTGAAGCAGCTGCTCTGCATATTACAACAGAACTAGGGGTGCTACAGAATGGCACAGACTGTTTCAGCAAATTTTTCTAATTTTGATGTGGACTGACTTTAGGTCTTGTCGTTCAAGGGCCCAGCTGCCATCTATTGTCCCCGAAACTAAATTTCTTGACATTTTTCAATTTTTCTGTTTCTAATATTGGGAACCCGAAATATGACTTCAAGAATATTAAATATGCGTAAAACTTCATTCTAAATAGCAATTTTCATAGAAAAATTTAAACAAGTTTTAAGAAAATGGCGATTAAGCATTACTGTAAATGCAAGTTTGAAGCCCTTTTCAAGGAATCTATTGAGTTTTCAAAAAACCCCATTGAAAGTCATTTGAAGCACTTTCACTCACCCACTTGCCAATGTAATAATGTTTACAAATCGAGAAATGTGCTTATTAACGGCATGAGATATATTTTAAAAATTTAAATTTATGTATTTTCAAAAACACAAAACAAAAAAACAAAAAAACAAGGAAACCCCAACGAACTTTACACCATATTAAACAGTGCAATGAGCACTATCCATTGCAAATATTTGAAAAAAAAAATTGGAGCCATTTTTTGAAAAGGTGTTTGACCGTTTCTGAAAATGCGGGTTGAGCTCATTTTACAGAAAACTGTTGAGTTTTGAGAAATTTTTTTGACACTATTTAAAGCACATGATCTCATAAATATAATAATGTCAGAAATTGCCACTAATGTAAATATTACCGACAGGAGAGACAAGTAAAAGATTAAAATGTTGTAGTTTTGAAAAACAAAGAATAAGATATACTACATTTATGTCATCATATATCGTTGAATGCATAACTTTCAAAATTTAAAGAAAATTTCGAGCCTTTATGGAAAATCATGTTATTTTTTAAAATTGCGGGAAACTTGCAGCACTATTACGAAGACTCTAAAAGTTTTAAAATTTACATCTTTATGGAAATATCTACTATAAATTCTAATATCTACTATATATATGTACAATAAATTTCATTTGAAAGAAAGTATTTAATTTGTAGTTGTAGGAAGACACCGAAAAATTCAAATTTTGAAATGTTCAAAATTCTCGTTAACCGTTAAAAATCGGACTTCCCTCCGCCTTCTATAAGTGTATTTAATCTATTCTTACAAGAAATAAAAATTGGAGCCTTTTTTGAGAAATTTTGAATATGTCCGGCGGGCTTCATGCCCACATTTAAAAGAATGATTTTCAAAATTTCAAAACTTCAACTAGAGCTGAACGGATACGGTTTTCTTGAACTTAAAAAAACCCTACGATGGTTCAGGCGCTAGTAGTGATCAACGGATGGACAGACAGACGGACGGACTTTTTGAAACTAGAGGTGCTCGGGAATGGGACAGACTTTCTCGTGTTAAATTATCTTTTTTCTTAGTGAGACTGGTTTTACGGTGTTGTCCCATCCACTTGCCAGCTGTCATCTATCGTCCTAAGAATTTTTTTACATTTTTAACTTTTCATTTTCCCAAATTGTCGAACTGAATATTAATAATATTAAAAAAAGAGAAACCTCCCCGAAAGAAAATTTCCTTGAAATTTCCTTCCGTTTAAATTAATTAAGATTAAACATTACTTACTGAACATTACTGTAAATACGAAATTTGAGATCTTTTTCCCTGAATCTATTAGTGTTCGAAAATACATCATTTGAAGTAATGTGAAACACTACTCACAAATGCAATAATGTATACAAATCGATGAAATGTACACATTAACGGCGTGAGACCTATTTTAAAATATTACATTTGTGTAATTTTGGGAAAAAAAACAAAGAAAACACCAAAAAGAACATTTTCGTCATTTAAATATGCCTCTACCACTATCCGTTGTAAAGTTTGAGGGAAAAAATAGAGACATATTTTAAAAAATGACGTTTGAGCGTTTTAAGATGTGAATTTTGAGTTTATTTTCCGAAAATTTCAGTTTTGAGAAATTTTATTAGAGATTATTTAAATATGTGTCATAAATACACCAACGTGATGAAATCCCTCTAATGTAAATATTCAAACGAGAGAGAATATCAATAAATTACAGTTTTGTAATTTTTTAAAAAAAGAATAGACCAATTTATGGGGTTTTTGTCATGGAATAGGGTACATTTGGTCCTAACTCTACCAAATATGTAAATAAAAAAATGGAGAGGTTTTAGAAAATCTTGTTTTTTTATTCTTTTAAAATTGCAAATATTTCACGCTCATGGTACAAACGACTATATTTATCAAATATATTGCATTACATAATGAAAGGACTATTTATGGGCAACAAATCTTATTTGAAGTAAAAATCTTTGTCTTCAATTTTATAGGTTGTAGAACGACGCCGAAAAAAATTCAAACTTTTTCAATTTTCGGAATTTTGAATAACCTGAAAATCGGACCTATGCGACCTTAAGAAAAGTATTAACTCTATTTTACAAGAAATTTAAAGAAAAAATTTAGGACGATTTTGAAAAATTTGAAAATGTCCGAGGACTTCGTATAAAGTACCCTCAAATATTAAAGAATGTTTTTTAAAATCTCTAATTAACTAGAGTCAAAAATTTGGGGGT
>CAXIVR010000002.1:113723397-113749919 GCA_964035755.1 Teleogryllus oceanicus
CCCCTAAAATAAATAATTTTTCTTCCTAATTTTAAACAAATACGACAATAAATGATTTTTACTCCATCTAAATATTCACTAGTTTATTATCAAACAAAAGCACTGAAAAAATTTTGGGATGTCGGCTTTCAAGTTTTTATGGTTCTGATCTTATCAGTCAAATACAGAAGTATGGGGAAAATGTAACACCACGAATGACTGAATATTTTTAAATTAATTCTTTTTTATGGTTTCAAGAACAGTCGAA
Source organism: Teleogryllus oceanicus (assembly GCA_964035755.1). Taxonomy (NCBI): domain Eukaryota; kingdom Metazoa; phylum Arthropoda; class Insecta; order Orthoptera; family Gryllidae; genus Teleogryllus; species Teleogryllus oceanicus. The sequence goes on from CAXIVR010000002.1 coordinate 113,723,645, forward strand.
GAAATTCTATCCTTAGCATATTCGTGTACATAGAGCCTAGATGATCATTAGTATGGGTTTGGTTTGGTTTTGCTTTTGCTTTTGGACAAAATACTGAATGATTTGAAGAGTCAGAGTTGATCAAGATAGTCAGTTTTTACTCAAATAATTCGTAATTACTGTTAAACAGTGAAAATTTCATTAGATTGGATCAGAGTTATTACAATTTTTCTCAAAACATGATCATTCTTCTAGAGATGACAGAAATTTTTGTCCATTGCAATTTCATTCATGATTTCTTTTACAAAAATGTGTTTAATTTTTGAATTACTCGTCTTCCGATTGTCACTATTTTTCCCATTCCTTCTGTGCGTACAACTGCATTAATATAAGTACCAAAGCACCCCGTTGAGAATATTTTAAGACCGTAAACGGACACAAAAATTCTTAGCACTACATAAAGCAAACGAGGTGCGACTTACAATTTTTTTTTTTTTTTTTTTTTTTTTTATTATAGTCGCATCAACCAAAGGTTCTTGCGACTTTTCAGTATTTCATATTGCACTTACATTACATTATATTTCGTTACATTTCATTACATTACATTGCTTACATTACATTACACTTATATTTTATTGAATATATTAATCTTCTGGCAGAATCTTATTATTTCCTGTTGATATGACTTAGAATATATAACTGCTTCTAATTGTTGCCCCGGTGATAGGCATCTCGTTCTTCCTGGAACTTGGGGCAAACGTTCAAAATATGAAAATACCGTTAGTTCAACTTTCAAGAGTCAGAGGGGCGGGGGTAGTTTGTGAAACGGGTGTGCGTGTGTTAAATTAGTATGTCCGGAGCGAAGTCGGGATAGCACTACTTGTTCTCGCCTAGTCATCTGTTTATTTATATACACTGAGAAGAAATCTGATTGCGTTTTAGGGAGATGGCTGCTTTGTATTTGGTCCATTCTTGATTCCAGTTAGTCAACATTTTTTTGTTCATAAATTTAAGGATGTAGTTGTGGTGTTAACTAGGTTGTGAACTGTATTGTCTTGTTTCAGGTTTACCAAGAAAGAAGCCGCAGTGCTAAACTCTTGAGTAACGTTGTTTTCCGGGGATGTGGATCAGGCAAAGGATATTTTTCCCGTTAATGATATCGGGATAGTAGAGTTCAGTAATTGTTTGAAAGATTTCGCTTTCCCTTTACTATGATTTAACTGGAGTAGAGTGCTTGATGAGTTAGTTACAATTGAGAAAGAGGGTGCGTGAGGTCTTTGACCATTTTTAAAGCCTGCATGATTCCATATACCCGTAGTTGTTACTTCATGGGTTTGAATGTATACAATTGCTGGGTCAGCGGTATACACATTGACCCGGACCATCTGTCTTGAGAATGGGCTTGATCCCGATAACAGTGTGTGACTTGTATTTCTAGCAAATCATTGAGAACAGATTTCCTGTATTTTTTCTGAGGAGGGTTTTTCTCAAGTTTCAGTAAAAAACAGGTCAATTTTGAATTCTTGAAACAGCCAAGGTTGAATTTTGCATGGGCGGTGTTTTTCAATCTGAGAGAGTTAATATTAAGTATTTCAAGGGGTTTCCCTGGTTTTAGATAAAGGGAATGATTGTTTTATGTTTCTTGAAGAGATCCGAAGGTATGGTGAAACATTGTTGGTTATAATTGGATTGATAGACGACCAGCTTTAATTGATACTTCATGCCGAGCAATTGACGTCGGAAGGTAGAGATGGCTCCTTGGTTCGTAAGTGGCTCCAATAGGCGTGGTGCGGAGGCATCCTGTACATAAGCGGAGGGCTTGATTTTTAGAGTGTCTAGCTTGCTAAGAACACTTAGGCTAGCGGTGTTGTAAATGATAGATCCATAGTCAATCTTATTTTGATAATTGTTTTATAAGTAAGGGCAAGATGTCTATATTCGCTCCCCAGTTGTTGGGGTTAAGATATTTGAGAATATTCCCGTTTTTACAGTTGTCGATCATTTCGAATATGTTGTTTCCAGCTCAATTTGTTATCAAAGTATGGCCAGGTTTTAGTACAGCGGCCCTTGTGGACATTGGACCCAGTAAGAGATGCGGCAAAGTATGGTGCCTATTCCTGAAAATAGGATACATTAGATTTTTAGTGGAGAATTTAAATCCTGACTTCAGGGAAAATTCGAGAGTTTTCGAGCTTCTTGCTTACTTTTGAGTGTTCAGCAGATTATTGCCTTTACTAGAACAATGATGTCATCCGCGTATTTCCATTGTAACGGGGTAGGCAATATCCTGTCCACGTCGTTGATTGCGATAAGGAAAAGTGTTACACTAAAACTGACCTTTGGAAGACCATTTTCAAGCATCCTAGGTTGAGATATTTGGTCATTAATTCTGACTTGAAGCTGTCTATTTGTGTAAAATTGCGGATGAACTCGAACATATTTCCATGAACACCGATGTTGTGAAGAATTCTAAGAAATCAAAGGTCCAGACCATATCATGCCTTTCATGGTCTGTTGACTGCAAGTACGTGTTGTTGATTGATGAATGCTTCTTGGATGAATGTGGCAGTATTCAGTAGGTGAGATTGTGTGAATGCCCTTTGACGGAAACCAAACGGGTTTGTTAGTCAAATTTGTTGGGAATCAGAAACCAACGTAGTCTATTGTTGATGATCCGTCAAGAATTTGCACATATTAGATGTTAGGGATATTGGACGGATTATCAGTTATAACCGGTCTTTCCCGGCTTAGGGACAGAAAACAGTGGCCAGTCTCCGGGTTTGCTTGGGAAGGTCTTTTCTCTCCATAGAATTGTAGATGCAATAGAATAGATTTTCCTTTGAGGGTAGCTTTTTAAGGAGAATATTTGGAATATTGTCGGGGGCCAGGAAAGAATTGTTGGACCCCTAATAACTTCATCAAGTTCATGTGGTGAGATACCCCATTGTTAATTTATTTTAAAATTTCATTCCCTTTAGGAATTAGTTTGGTTTCTTGTTCATTTTATGTGAAAGAAATTCGTGCATGTAGTTGTTGGAACTCGAGTTATTGGAGAAATGTCTTGCAAATTTTTAAACAAATCAGATTGGGCAGTAAGTATTTTATCGTTGCTTTTAATAAAGTGGATACAAAGTTGATTTTTATTTCCTGAATAGCTTTGATTGTTCCCCATGTATCATTGATGTTACAGTTACCGTTTAATGATGATAAGTATTTAGACCAAGAATTGGTTTTGCTTTCTTTGATGACTCTTCTGGTGATAGCTCTGGCCCTTTTTTGTATTCGTCTGTTCTCAGTTGATTTATGTTTTTATAACGGTTAAATGCATGTTTTGAATTTCCCTTTATTGCTTCTTTACAGTCCTATTCCACCATGGTGTGTTTGCTCTTTAATTTTGAAAAATAACTTAGGAATAGCCAAGTTTCTGCGTAATAATCAAATTACAGAAGGCTTCGATGGTGCATCAATATTGTTAAATTTAAAGGGTATATTATCGCCTATTGGGATGCAGAAATGAAGTTCTGATATTTTCCAATTGGCTTTTTGAATTTCCCATCTGTTTATTTGAACTGAAGGAGCAGGTGTAATATTTATGTTGTTAATACCAATAAAATGGGAAATATCGCTATCATATGGGTAGTCTGGAAACTTTCCCAAAGAGCATTTGTGTCGAGGGATGCTGATGATATAGATAAATCTATGGCGCTAAAATTATTGTTGTTGATGTTGACATGTGTAGATTCTCCAGTGTTTAATACAATGCAATCGTGGTATTCCAAGATGTCTTCAAGTACAAGACCTCTGTTATCTGTTTTATGGGACCCCATACAGTGTTATGACTTTGAAATCCCTAAATAGGAAAGGCTTTTCCAGTTTATTAATTATGTCGATTAATTCTTGTGCGTAAAAATTTGTGCTGTTTGGAAAGTATAAATTAATATAATAATTGAAGTTGGTAGAGTATCTTGATGGCATTTGTTTCAATATTAGATGGCAAGTTCAGTTCTTCATATGGGATGGTCTTAATAATTTTGCAACTCCACCACTGGCATGATTAGTAGTAGTTCTGTTTCTGAAGAAGCATTTATAACCTTGATATGGCCATGATGAGAATCTTTAAAATTAGTTTTTTGAATGCAGATAACATCTGGCTGGGTAAGGTCCACAAATGCTGTAAACTTTCTAGTCTAGGATAGAAACCTTGACATTCCATTGGAGAATATTCATTAGTTGGAGCTGATATCTGCACTGGAGTCTGATTCAGTATGATTCTTCAGAGGTGGTAGAACAGACTTCTTTTTTTTACAAAGTCTGTAAATTTTTTTTTATTGTTGCTTTGGAAGATGTTGGTACAGATTGACATCATTTAAAGGAGAGCTGATATATCAGGTGAGTAATCTTTGGCAATGAGGATGGGGTCAACAGCATTAAAGGGAATTTTCCAAAAAGGATTTAAATTGATGGTAGAAGAGATGTTTCCTTTCATTGTCTTCAATAATTGATTTTAGAGGGCATATTTGTTCCTCTAGAGTTCTACTTTAGTTAATTCAGTTTTCTTTGGCTCATTTGTTTGTTCTATTTTTGTTAATTCTACTTTTTCAGTTTCAGGTCTACTTTTAGTATTACAGATTTCTAATTCATTTAATTGTTCTTTTTCTTCTTTTCCTTTTAGGTTGTTTGGGTTTCATCTGTATTTGCTTTTCTGGTGGTATTGAGGATTCAGGAACATAGAGAAGTCAGATTGTGGGCCTCTTTTGTTTAGTTATATACAAATTATTGTCATTATCAGATTCCTGTTGTTTAAATGGAATGTTCAGATTGATTATCAGTTGTAGGTGATTTTGTTTGGGATTTCTTCATGGAGATTAGGGGTAGTTATGTCATTTTTTGGGGAGGACGGGAGTGGAAGATTTCTGTTGATTATAGTGGGGCCAGATTGGTTTTCAATTGTAGGGGAATCGTTTGGAGTTTTGGTGAAGGTTAGGAAAATTCTCATTATCATTAACTGGAGGCCCAGTGATTAAAGACTTCTGTCCATTACTAGTAGTGAATTGATTTCTATCAGAGAAATCACCTGTTATTGGTTTGATTTTGGTTAGAGAGACAGTGGTTAGCAATGTGGCCTTCCTGCTTGCAAAAGAAAACATACCACATTGTCAGTGGAAAAGTAAATAGGTATGTTGTCTTGATGGCATACCAGTGCAGAATCTGGTAACTTTTTAAATATCATCGGGTCTATAAATCTGCCTTCTTCATAATATGAGAGAATCCAGGTTCCGAAACCCCTGCTCTGATAAATGACATCTTAGTGGAGGGTTTGATGTTGTTTCTACGAAAATGTTCAGGATTACCTCATGAGGTATAACGGGACACACATTAGAATAATAACCGTACTTGCTTATTGATGAGTGGTCGTATATTCAGTTTTTGATTATTAATAGTGATAAATCTGTGTGTATTCAAATATGTTCAGCAATTTTTTGAGTTGAGAGGAAGAACAGATTCATTATTAAAATTCTTGAACAAAACGAATATCTGAAGGGTTAACGATCGGGGCTATTTCGATACATAATCTTGATGCTAATACCTTCTTGGGCATCAATCACAATCCTTGACTTTTGTTAGGTAAATTTCGATTGCACCGCAAGAGAAAAGGTTTGCTTACTTGTTTATCTGTCGGTTCTGAGGTTATGTTGCGTTGGTGAAGTTTCCATCTGGTAGGATGCCAGCCGCTGGGGCAGCTGACTTTTGAGTAAGCTGACTCTTCTTGTTGAATGGATGGATAACACAGCACTTAGAATTGGAACTTACTCGTAAAATTTACAACTTTCATGAATACATTTTGTCTGCCTTCTTTACGACACCGTACAAAATGTGCATTTTCCCATGGAAACGCTCTTTGTTTCCTATTAAAATAAGAATAGAATACTTTCTCTGAAGAATATCCCAAAGCATAAATTTGGGATTCTCGCGATGTTTTTTATGCTTTTTTTCGATTACTATAAATACAGACAGACAAAACCCTTTCCCGGAATCTTTCCGGTGAATTTGGAGAACAAAAATTTTTTGAATTTTTTAAAAATCCACAATCGAAAAACTCGGTTGAAAAGTGAATAAAAACATGATTTGAATAAATTCTTTCATCTTCTCATTCCAAGTATTTTTTTATGTAGACAGTCTTTAATGTACGAATAAATGAAATACACGAATTGCGTTCCATTCACTATCCCCAATCTAACACTACAAATTATGCGGTTTAATAATGAAAATAAGGTGATATTCGCAGAGAATTTATCGTTATGTTGTCGAGTTCACATTGCAAAGAATCAAATGACCGGTGTATCGATTTCTTTCCTTTTTACACTTCAATGCAATTGCATCGAACATTTCCATTTCAAAACTATTTTGTCATACACTGGTATATCGTTATCTGCAACATATATACCTAGAATTTATAGAAATAATCGAGTCTTGCTATACGAATTTAATAGAACTACTAAAAGTCTTGCTATTTAGTCGTTGCCACACTCATTGCTCAGTTGGACTTAGCTGGGGAATTGGGAAACAAGTATATTTTTAGTATATTTTTACCACACAGATCGGAATTAAGCTGAAATCAATGAACGGCACAAAGAAAGCTTGTAAAATGTAGAAGGAAAATTGTTGTTTGGATGGACTTGTTCCCACCGCCAAAATCTCGCGTAGTGTTGATGTTGCGACCGACGTTTTAAATCCCCATTTTACCGGTTGGCACGTGAGATATTTTGTTTGTCGAAATTGACAAAGCTTTGAATATTTACCAACACGATGATTTGATAATCAAAGGATCTCGGGCGAGCAATCGTTCATGCTATACGAGAATATCCACCAACTAATGACTGAGTAGATCATTTGAAATAAACTTAAAGGAAACCTCAAATTCTAGGCGAACATATTTAATGAAATTTATCTTTTATTTATCGCTCTCAGATGCTTTTACTTGTACAGTCACGGTAATTTTGTGGGAAATAAAAAGCGAAAAAAAAAAGTTTAAGAGCTTCAATAGTGAATATATGCTGATATTTCCCTGAATAGACAAAACCCAATGGAAGAACAGAACGGCAGCTACTTATAGCTCCTTCGGCTAGCCAGACTAAAGGATGGACGGTTCAGACTTTCGGCAAAGATGATAGAAGCGTTACGGATCCTAGATCTGGTAAAGTATGAAAGAAATATCTTCAGTTTTCTGTTTCGGTTTTTCGCAAAAATTGTTACCGGGAGTAGAGTAATGGCATCCTGAACTTATTTCCAAAAGTGAGAGTTTGAGAACTACTTTTGGAAGGAAACTAAAAATAAATACGTCATTATGTGATCTGATGTCCATCATGACACAAGGCAAACTTTTTCCGAAATTCATGACCTTATTCTCCGCATATTTTTTGACACCGATTCTGCGTGTATATATCACACATTCGTTTTGAGTTTCTCCAACACTTTGCATTCGAAAGTTAAATGGTCACAAACTACCAATTGTTTGTGTATTTAAGCCCTTTTAAACTGTGATCGCTCTACCTTTTACTATATTCCAAAAGCCTACAGCGGGTCACTCAAGTAACCTAGTAGTATTACTTGACCAGTGACTTTTTTTGACAATATCAAAAAATTGGGAATAATTTTTTTGGCCCTAACTACCCTACAGGAGTGGGTTTGTCTTTAACCTGCTTTGTAATAAAAGAAACATAGGAGTTAATATTTTAACTATGAACAGAGTTCAAGATATATTCTGTTAAATACTTGAATACAATTTTATGTAGCATTTACACATTGAATTGAATAATTCTATCACTTGCTCTACCTTTAGAAATGTGATTCCCTAACAACTGCAGTTGGGTTTTAACACTCCATAAACACATAACATAAAATTATATTACCTTTCACTTCCAAAGCACAATTATATACCTGTACACAAGACAATAATACAGGGAAACACAAAATACTGAAAAAGAATCAATACCAAAATCCCCTTTAAATACACCTTCAAACAAATTGTCACTTGAATAGTAATGAAATATTTTACAAGACGTTTCACTTTCACGTAGATTATTATTTTTATACAATTTAGCACAAAGAAAGAAAATGTCGTTATCCAATGAACGTACAATCAATAAAACTCTCACTAATTATTGGTTTTGAACAATTTAAAAACGATTAAACAATAAATTGAAAACACACTAAAAGAACAAATATTATCTTTAATAGAAAAATGAAAAATATGGTTTTTTCAATTCTTTACATGAATTAGCTATCTGGCTTCTTTTCCAATTTGCTGCAATATTGTAAAGATTACGTTTAAATGTTTTTTAATATAATTACTCGACTATCTACGTCTGTAAGTGAGGTGATCTTCTCTGTAGCATAATTCTCCTTCTTCAAACAGTTTTTTTTTTTTTTTGAGAATTTCTAGCGAAGTTTTTGACATCGACACGTCGTCTCGAAGAAATTTTCACAGCTTTAGGGCAACGGCGCCCCAGTCCCTTTGAAGGTCGTGGCAATCTCTTGCTTCGGCGAATACGTGCTCTGGTGAATCGCTCCCACAGCCCTTCGAATTTTATACAATATGACTGTATTATCTCCGCGTAATGATTTTATGTGGTAAGCCAAGACGAAAGAAAAAAAAGGTGGATATAGAAAGAAATGTTTCCTAAAGCACATCTTTTCTACTTATACGTTCTGAACGTGAAACATATATTATTTCCTCGTTAGTGAAAAATAGTATATTTCTACGAAATCGTTCACGTGAATTTATCAGAATATTCATTTTTAAAATTCTCAATTCCCTCATACATGGTATCGTTATTTTAACATGATAAATAATACCTTTTTCAAACTTCTAATCGTCGAAATACGGCGAATTCTCTTCCGCCCAACACGAACAATTTCGTGCGTCCAGATCGGTGGTCGGCAGCAAAGAGAGGCTTTTCGTAGCGGTGCTTTGCGCTAGTGCTGATATTTTCAGGGATTTTGATTGGTTCTCGTTGTATTCTACGCGGGTCGTTCAGAAACCTTAATTCTCGCAAGGGATACCATTTACTGCTGGGCGAGCTCTTGCAATTCGGTAACACTAATTGCATCTTGTTTCTCTGACGTTCTCGGTGCTTCTAAAAATCAATGGTACCGACATATGGGCGGTTACAAAACACAAATCTCTTTGTAAAATATTTTCCCCCTTGTCTCCAATCTTCTATTAAAGGAATCATTGTGTAATATGAATCATTCACGTAAAATATTACGTTCATTTCGTAACACATTTCTTAACGGGTTTTTACAAAATGAAGTTGTCAAAAAGAAAGAAAGGATGTCTGTCTTTATTTTCGTACTTCTACATATTACTCTTTCTGTGAAATGAATTCAACACGCCAAAGATAAAGGACAGAGGAGAGAAACTATGATGCGATTCGTCAAAAATCTCAGACATCAGGTCCATCATTCTTAAAAAAAAAAAATGGAAATTGCGCTGGTTCTCTAAACAGACGGGGAGAAATGGAAAAATAAATATAGCTGTTAATAAATATCACAACCATTTTGTATTGAAAATATATTTAAAAACGATTAAATTATAAACAAGTTTTGTAATTGATACCAAATGTATAAGACATTAAACGTAAAAGCAGATATAACATTATATACACTCATTTATATAGTATCGGCGAGGCAGGCATTGCTGAAAAGAACTGACCTAGCCCCTTCATTACATTTATTTCAATATAATACAAACAGACAGCTACGGCCCCTACAAATGGCAGCGGCCGGGAAAATGACCAGAGCGGTGGCCCGTTGCTTGACTTTATCCCTAACTACATACGATTTTGATCTTGGGGCGGGTGGTGTCGCGCCCTCTTTTGGTGCCCTGACGCCTCGTTCCGCTTGAGGAAGTGGTGAAGGACAGCCCTCGGAAACTCCACGAGAAGGGCGTGGCTCCGCCCGGACCGCGAAAGGACAGGAGAACCGGGAAAAGAGTTTGATGACTCCTTTTGGGAGCACAATCATTTGGTCCCTGCCAAGTCCAATTAATCCACATATTTTGGGCGCTTCATTTACAATTTGCATTTTTAAAAGGAGTCGAAGGGCCCTCAAATCAGGAAATTAAAAGAAATTTTCGGCACTGGCTTTCAGCTGGGTCAATTCAGTCGCTGTCTGGAGGAGAATTCTAACGGCTGGCTGCTCTGATCGGTAGTTTTCCTGGTTTCTCCGATCAACACCAGCGAATGCGGAACAGTACCTAACAAACGGGCCACGGAGCGCGCCGATCTTTCCTTTCCCACTTCCTTGTCCTATCCTCTCCCTTAACACACTTACACTAACATGCACTCACTACCACGTTTTCCCGGGGAGATCGGTCGGAGCTTAGATCTTGTCCCGACTTGGGCGGTGCCTCGCTGGTGGAGAGTCCGGGTTTGGGGAAATCCCCAGCCTAATGTAGGTCGGCGCCGGATCCCCCATCCAGCGGGGAAGATCACCACCATTTCCCGAAAAAAACATAATTCACTAGCGGGACTAATGACCAAAGCAGTTGACCCCCGGGGAAACACGAAAAACACAATCAATCAATCAATCGAAAGGGGACTTTCCCAAGAGTTTTTTGTTTGTTGGTTTCTTAATTTAAAGGGCGCATTAACTACGAGGTCATTAGCGATCACTATTGATTTAACTTTGGGATATCTGTATACTGAGATGTGATATGGTGAAGGTTAGGGTGAAAGGTCGAAAAAAACACCATGCCGAGGCTGGATTTGAGCCCGCGCTCCTACGCCCAGAGCTCGCCACGTCATGCTGCCTTTGCGACCCGGCTCGGGGTCCCGCATTATTGGGATTTGTTTTAGCCGCGCTGCGTACGAGATACCTGATTCTATCGTCAACTCGCGCCGTCCATGAGGTTGAAGTTCCCCCTGTTTGGGGCAAAAGTGAGTTGGCGCCGCTCTGATAGGGATGGGCGATTTCATTGCGATTAGTATAACAATCGATTATTTTATACGATTAATAGAATAATTGGAATCAATAATTTTTACACCGATTAATGAACACATCGATTAATTTTACGATTCTTATCTCGATTATTTTAATTCCCAAAAATTATATTCCCGACGAGCAAAATATGAAAGTAAATCTGCACCTTGAAACTGTAGCAATGGAATTCTTCGTTTCTGACATTAATATATATTCTTTTGTTTCAATTTGATATTGTTTATTTAAAGATCTGTTATTGAGATTTATATTACATCAAAATGTTTTTGTACAACAATTATATTTATTTGGTCATTTTTTAAAAAAATAAAAGAACTGAGATTTGTTCAATTAACTAGTCGCATTTTATTCGTGTGCAAAAACCGTATGTATTTTTCTGTATTATCCTTCTTCTGTATTATATTTTTTATTCTGTATTATATTATTTATATTAAAGTTTGAAGTTATTTAATTTGATGAACATGCTTCTTTCTGATTTCATCAAAATAACAACTAAATTTGATTTAAACAAAAGTTAATATATAAATTTAACAAGACAGAAAATTGACCAATGATTCGTATTATTGTGATAGATTTTCTTGAAATAGTTGTTGCATAACGTTTATAAATTTACAATTGAAAATTTACGATTTTATACATTTTACATTATTTTTAAAATATTGAAAAATTAATTGATTGTATATGATTAATCGATTAATCGGAACGATTAATGGATGATATTAATCTAATAGAAATAATTATCGATTAGATATTAAAATGAACGTTTTATCATTTTCATTATTTAAAAAAAGTGAAAAATTATTCGATTATATCAGATCAATTAGTTAAAGTTTGGAACACGGTACACCCTAGAAAAGCGCGGCGGACGGGGGGAGAGGGGTGGGAGGGAAGTGGAGAGGAAGGAGTCTCCTTGCCCTCCCTCAAATTATGCTAAGCGCTCTGATAGAAATGGGAAAAATTACCTATAAACGATTTTCATGGCTCGTCCTTCATACATTTATCCAGCCGCATTTTAATGCCCAAATGACTTTCAAAGGCACGTTTTGTCGCTTCGTTCGCCCGATCCGTCACGGGTCGGCTCGGGCATTCGGCCCGCGATCACTATAAACAACCATGAGCCTATCCTCCGCATAATTTCCAATTCACTTTTTTAAGAAGCACTTCGGTAGCACTTTACAAGAAAACCTCAATTCAAACTGCTGCAAAGAATTCCGGATGAAAGCTTTGTTTATCGCAGACAGCACTATTTTCTAATGGAGCTCCGACAAGACACTGGGTGAAATTCTCCTCTAAGTCGGGCGTCACGTTCGTGACCAATTATAATTGCTGAACCACCCTCGCCCCTCCACTATGGATTTCTCCGTCATCGGGGCGGCGCGAGTGCCGGGTTTAAAAAGACTTGCTTAGGTTGTACCTGCGTTCGACTTCAATCGATCAACTGATTGATTGGAAAAGGGTTAATCGATTCGCATTCATCTCGCCGCTCACCTGTGATGTCCAGGCTCGTCGGGGGCAGTCGCGGCGGTGGCTGCGCGCGGCCGCGCTGCGCGCCTCGAAGCCCGCCTCCAGCGCCTCGAACAGCGCGGCGCCCAGCGCGTACGCCGCCACCAGGGGCACGGCCCCGTTGGAGCACAGGCGCGCAGCCGAGCGCACGCAGCGCGCGGCCGCGCGGCCGGCCGCCCCCCCGACGCAGCCTCCGCCGCCTCCGACATGGCGTCGCGCGGGGCCCGCCCCCGGGCCCCTCCGCACGCGCTTCACCCGCGACCGCAGCGCCGCGCGCGGCCGCCTCGCCGCTTCGCGCCCCTCCAGCCCGCGCCACTCGGCACCGCTTCCCCCCCACCGCCCCGCCCCGCCAGTTTGCCCCGCTTCTCCCACCCGCCTGCCCGCCTCACGGCACCGCTTCCCTTCACCCCGCCTCCCCGCCCTCTGACCCGATTCCCCCACCGCCCCTCCACGCCAGTTTGCCCGGGTTCCTCCGCCCCATCCCGCTCCGCGCCTTACGGCTTCGCCCTTTCCCCCGCCCCACCCCACGCCTCCTCTGACCCGCCTCACACCGCCCCACTCCACGCCAGTTTGCCCCTTCCTCCCCGCCCGCTCCGCGCCTCGCGGGCCCCTTCCCTTCACCGCCCCCCCACGCCTTTCTGACCCTTCCTCTCACCCCGCCCCACTCCACGCCAGTTTGCCCGCTTCTCACGCCCCGCCCGCTCCGCGCCTCACGACACCCTTCCTTCACCCGCCCCACTCCACACCCTCTGACCCGCTTCCTTCACCCCCCCACTCCACTCTAGTTTGCCCCTTCCTCTCCCTAGTAAACTGTCTTTCTAATTTCATACTGACTGTAATACATCGCTAAAATATTAGAACATTCAAAGTGACTTTTCATTCTATTAATTTTACTAATGTTAAATTAATAACCGTATGTGTATCTATAATGTTTTGCAGTTGTAGAGAGCTGAACATACGAGGAATTACGTTTCTAAAGTTAAAATAGAGATATACTTTCAAATTTTGCTACTCTGAAAATTAATATTTGAATTGGGAAAAATTCTAGGTAAAACTGGCAAAAATTAATCGATGAGTTCATTCATTGGTGTAAAATTTCGTTTCAAATTTTAAAAAATTTGATTTCAAATTTTCAATAAATCGTATCAAAAAACTATTGTTGTTCTAATCGCGATTAAATCGCCCACCCTAGTTCAACCCCTCTCTTTCCGGTTCCACTCCATTCCGACGCCGCCTCCCCCTCCCGCTCCGACCTGCTTGATTGATTGATTGATTGATTTTTCGTGTTTCTGGGCGCGTCAACTGCTTCGGTCATTAGTCCAGTTATGTAGTGCATGTTTTTCTCCGGGGATGGCGGTGATTTACCACCGGATCCGCGCCGACCTCCGGGTAGTGGGGTCTCCCTAATCAGGACTCTCCACCAGCGAGGCACCGCCCCAGCCCGGGGCAAGCTCTAAGCTCCCGACAGGTCTCCCGGAATATGTGGTAGTGTGTGCATATTAGTGTGTGTGTGCGTGTGCGGGGTGCGTGTGCGTGTGCGTGTGTGCGTGTGGGGTGGGTTGGGGTGTGAGTTGTGAGGTGAGTGTGTGTGTGTGTGTGTGAGAGAGAGAGAGGGGGAGAGGATGGACAAGGGAAAAGGAAGGACAGATCCCCGCGCCCGTTGCCCGTTTTGGTACTGCTCCCGGGATTCGCCTGGTGTTGATCGGAGAAACCACGGGAAGTTACCGATCAGACAGCCGGGCCCCTAGCATTCTCTCCAGACGCGACTGAATTCGACCTAGATGAATAGTAGGTAAAAATCCTGCCGCCGTCAGGACTCGAACCTAGGACCTCCGGCAAAGGCGCTAGTGATCAGCTGATGCATTGAGCTACCGCTCCCGGACTGACCTGCCCGATGTCCCATTTTTACCCTGTCTCAACCACTCCACTCCCCCCGCTCCGCCCATAACCGTTTGGGAGGAAATGGTGAGATGTTTTACATTGGAAACATTATAGATATAGATAGACTTTTTTTTTCGCTTTATTTTCTTGTTCTTTTGTCGAAGTTCTTTTATTGTTCTTTCTACTATTATCTTCCCAACTTTTTCCGCCCTGCGTCACTCTACCGCCCCCAAACTGCCGTTCTGCCTTCCCACCTCACTGTTCCGTTTTGTCCAGCTCCTCTCTGAGCCTTTCGACATGGTTACTCGCCGTGTCTCCTCACTCCCACTTTAATCCGCGCCTCTCACCATTGCTTCCCGGGTCCATCTCATCCCATACTAGTCCTCCCTGTCGCACCTGCCCGGTTCCGTCCAATTGTTTTTTTTTCTTTCTCGTGTACATACGTATTACAGAGTAATCATAAAGAAGAAATCATAATGTGTTATTTATTTACCAATTCACAAATTTCTTCGTTTACGTCTGACTCTTTGAGGTTTTTCAGTTTGAACTGCCCGCTTAATTGATATCCTAAACGTCATAGATGGACAACTCTGGGTTTGGGGCCTTCAACTCATGCGCAGCTCGCGAGATGCACTGTTGAGTTACTATTACTCGTTCGTTATACATTTGCAGACGGCAGAATTTGTAACCATTGCTCTACCACTCTCAAAAAATCTTCAACTGGCATGCCGAATGGGCCTCCTCCAATGCTCCTGATTTTCCCGCTTGCCTGCGCTCTTTGTCCACAACAGAGCTAGCGCCCCCCTCTCTCTCTCTCTCTCTCTCTCTCTCTCCTCCCTCCTCTCTCTCTCCCCCCTCTCTCTTCTTCTTTTTCGTGGGTCGCGCGGAAAAAAAACATTGCGAGTTTGACGATAACGCACTGATGCTGAGAAGGATCAGACGAAAGGCAGCTACGTGTTTCTACAGAGGAGTTGTCCTAACGATCAACAGAAAATAAGCCGTGTCTCGTAGAAAGGTTCGCTCCAGTCCCAGTTTTACCGTGGCTAGTGAGCAGTGACAGTGTTTTAACAGTAGCTGCTGTTTTTGCCCAAATTTGTTCGCCATTGTGCTTTTTTTAATGGCATCTTCATCATCGGGCCCGAGTGTCGGGTAGGCCCCTGAGAGGACAAGCGCGTGAAATCGTTTATCGGTGGTTCAGTACTTTCGCCTGCTCAAATTATATTAAATTTGCGCGAAGAAATGTAGTGCAGATGGCGAGTGATGCGACAGGTATTTCGGGAAACCACAGGAAAAACGTAATTAGAGAACGGCGAGAAAGTGTAGCAAGGGTCAGCTACATTTTCGACTCCAAAGGAAAAAAAATGGAGAGAAAAAACTGATCGAAGTGGATTCTTTCACAGATTCTGCCATAAGGAAGAAAATTCATTATTTTTTCACTAAAAAAAAAGTGTCCTACTGTTGGAAAGCTATTAACATCACTGAGGAAGACGAAGTTATCGACTGTGACAGAGAATTCTCAGAATGCGATTACGGAAGCTTGCTTTCAAGTGGAAAAAATGCCAGTCCCAAAAGAAACTTTATCGAACCCGATATTGTGACATGGGGTATGCCTTCTCAAGAAATCCCTTTACAGAGAAGAGGGGTTTTATAATTGTATATCGACGAAATATATATTCAGGCATCACATATAGTAACATCGTATTGACAGTCTGAGGAAGAAAATTTGGGGTTACAACAAGAATAGGAAAGGAAAAATTAATTATTGTTCCGGGGGTGAAAACGGATTTGTCGATGATGCTCTTTGATATTCTCTTCGGAACAAAAACAGGAAAATGAAAGCAGAAAGTTTCAACAAGTGGCTGAAAGAGTTCCTGATAAGGTTCCCCGTGCCTCGGTTGTGGTAATGGACAAACGCAAAGTACCATTGTACCGAAATTGACAGAAAACGAAACTCTGCTTTTTTGAAAAAAAGATATAGTAGAATGGCTGAATAATTATGGGATTGCTTTTGATCCATCACTCACAAAAAAACCGTAATTACAAATCATTCAAAGTATGCCCACTGAAAAACGATACGTCGTTAATCAATCATTGAACATGGCCATTCCTCTCCGTCTTCCAGCGTACCATCCCGATCTAAATCCCAAAACAACTTGGGGATTTATAAAAGGGCACGTGGCAGCAGAAACAATTGGTACATCCTTAAAAAAAAAGGAAAAATTTCGCAGAAGCGTTTGCACAATGCAGTGCTGAACAATGGAATACATGCTGCGAGCATTTCAGGGAATAGAGGCGACATATTTAATTCAGACAACGTGATGGACCAACACATTGATGAATTCGTCATTTCTTTGGGCACTCCTGGCAGTGCGAGTTCTTCTTCTGACGACGAGGGCAGTGCGATCGCTGCCCTCTGCAGTCGCCTCTCCTTGCGCCCCACGCCTTCCTATCGTCGAGAGGAAATCTCAGATGCCACGGGTGGTGGCAGCCTCCGTGACTTCACCCAAAAGGGACGTCCGCCATGATGGTTTTTTTGCGAGCGGTTCAGCTATAGTGTTGTTTTTAATGTGATGACCGAACATCATCCGAGGTGCACGAATAGTGCCGATGTCTACATCTGACCAATGCTGACGCCAGTTGAGACAGTCCGGAAAAGCACTTGTTTTGTTTTTTTCGTTTCGTGATGTCGGCTGCAAAATCAAATCCACTTCGGTATGTCACAGTGCGTTCTGACAGTAAATTAATTATAAATAATGTAGTGAACTAATGCCGGAAGGAAAAAAAAAAGATTTATTATACCCATTAGAAAGTCTATGGACAGAGCTGCAGTGATACACTTTTTGCTCATCGATACGCTATTTGTCAATACACACTATTTTCAAAAGATACGGAAAATATTTTTATTTCTCCTTTGCACTTATCTTTTACAAATGTTTTTTCTTGCCCCGCATCTATTCTGTCATACTCCGCAATGACCTGACCTGTATCCCGCTCACCGCCTTCTTTTCATACCTAGCGGGAAATCGTTGTTTCTGCCCTTTTGTCCCCTCTTCTCCTTACCTCTTCCCTTTTTCTTTTCTTTCTCTGACTCTCCTCTCTCTCTTTCTCTCTCTTCCCTGTCTCAGTCGACTCTGTCTCTGTGTCTGTCTCTGCCTCTTTCTGTCCCTCTCATTCACATTTAGTTGGAGATTCTGCACGTTTCTGAGCAGGTGGGGTAATATCAGAGAAGCGCCGAACCAGCAAAAATGTAATAGAATGTTCAAGAAGAGTTCATTCTGTAAAATTTTATTTAGAATATTTAGATGCGATTTTTTAACAAATCCTTCATATTTTTTAAAATCAAGTGCAATTCGTCCGTCTCCGTGAAATTTTCTTTACAGACCTCATTTATACAGATTGGCTGCGTGTGAGCCTGAAATAATATAGGAGACAATGAGCCAGCAAAAGAAAACAGAAGGTTTTGTTGTTTCGATCTGACAGGTGAAAAAAATTTTTTTCTTCATCGTGTTTGGCTCAAATTAGCATTTCGTCAAAGAAATCTTATCAATATAAGTATTTTTATTAAAGAAAATATCGCTTCAAGCGATATTTTCAGCACAATCTACAAAAATTGTATATTCCCGTCATTTAATGTTCTACTAGAAGTTCAAACTAAAGGGCGAATGCTAAATCTTAATTTCAAAAACCAGAAGAAAAATATTCCCCGGTTTCCTTTTTTTTTTTTTTAAAAAATGGTATGAAAGACGTTGACTGCTAGTGTCAAAAGAAGCTGACTGTTTTTATTTTCAAGAAATCCCTATGGATGGTGTGATCATAGCCCGTTAGGGTATAATGAAGAAGTAGGGACGAAAGTTTTAAAAAGCTCATATTAAAGGCTAGAAAACTGACATGTTTAGTTAAACAAATAGCTGCTACCGTAAAATATACTGAATTAGAAACAACAAAATTGGCCATGCTATAACAGAAACTACGGATTTCTGGTGTAAAACATGCTAATGAGGAAATTGATAAAAAATTTCTTGTAATTCTTAAGAGCTTAATTTCTAAGCATGGTTTTGTTTAAACAAGTGTTAAGTTTTAGGGATGACGGTCAGGTCGTACTCAAACACCAAATTGTTTAAACCGCTGAACTTTCTTATCAAGAATCTCGCTTAAAGTATCATCTTATTTTCAGCAGTGTTGCAAGGATCTGATTACGGGAAAGCAAATAATGATGATGATGATGATGATGATAATAATAATAAATAATAATAATAAAATAATAATAATAATAATAATAATTCCCCCGTAAAGTAATAATTATCTCCAGTAAGGTCTTACAGAAAAAAGTCAAAGAAAACCTTCAAAGACTTAATATCCTCCCAAAGGGTTTAAAATTAATGCAAAAATCTATTATCTTAAATTCTTGCTGCATTGTCCGTAACTTTCTAAATTCAGATTCTTAAATAAATAGAAAATAACACATATGGGAAAAAACCGTTATTTGAGAACCTGGTTCCTGTGAACCAGCAGTGTGAAATAATAATAATAATAATAATAATAATAATAATAATTAATAGTAATAATAATCAAACAAATTAAAGATTTAAACAAAATCTAAATTCAGTGTCATTTTAGTATATTCAAACAATTGATAATATCCGAAATTTTATATTCTTGTTTATTCATAATATTCTGACTTTTATACACCAATTTGAAACGAATTAAAATATCTGTATACCTGAAAATATTTATCTTAGTTATTATTTATTAAAATATAATCTTATTTATTAGTCGACTTCCACGCTCTTCTACGGTTCGTTTAGTGGCGGCTTGTAGGGTAGTGCCAGTGTGCCATGGCACCCCCCAAAAAAAAGGAAGGAAAAGAAACATTTCGCCACAATTGTGCATAAAATATTATTTCTTCAAAAACTATTGTTTTATTTATAATAATTCATTGAACGGCACTTCGTCCTTCGATGGTCTGTCAATACTTCGTCAAATGCACAGGGGGCACTGCCATCTGTCGGCCTCCTTCTAAACCTCTGAGCCCCTCGGAATTGGCCCGGGGATGTCCATTTAACGCTGTAGAAGAACTCTGTCTTTGCTCTACCACTCTAAAAACCTTCCTGGGATGCCCGAAAGTGGCCTCTCCCCCCAAAGTTTCTAATATTTCCCGCCTGCCTGCCCTCTTTGTCACAACATAGTTTTCTCTCTCTCCTCTCTCTCTCTCTCTCTCTCTCTCTCTCTCTCTCTCTCTCTCCCCTCTCTCTCTGTCTTTCTCTCGTGGGGCGAGCGGTTTCAACACTGCAGTTTGGTGATAACACTGATGGGGTGAGAAGGATCAGACGGGAAAGGGAGCTTACGTGTTTCTACCGTAGGTTTCCAAACGATCAACAGAAAAAGCAGTGTCTTGAAGAAAGAGTTTCGGGCTCAGTCCCTGTTTGACCGTTAGTGAGCAGTGACAGTGTGCTTTACACAGAAGCTTTTTATTCACAAAAACCCCAAATTTTTACAAATAATTCAAAGTATATCCACTGAAAAACGTTAGGTCGTTGATCAAATAATCATTGAACATGGCCACATTCCTTCCGTGTTCCACCGTGCCATCCCGATCTAAATCCCAAAAGAACTTATTTGGGAATTTATAAAAGAACGAGGCAACAGAAACAGTTGGGGCATCCTTAAAGAAAAGGGAACGTTTTGCAGAGAAGCGTTTGCACAATACAGTGCTGAACAATGGAAGAAATCCTACGAGCATGGTGGGAATGAGGCGACATAATTAAGATGTGATGGTCCAACAAACGATATAATCATTTCTTTGGACACTCCTGGGAAATGCGAGTTCCTCTTTTTACGAAGGGCAGTGATGACGAGTGACGGTCAGCGCGATCGTTCGTCTTGCGTAGCCCTCCTTGGCCTACGCGCTTCCTTATCGCCGAGAGGGGAAATCTCATATGCCACAGGGGTGGGGCAGTCTCCGAGACTTCGAAAGGTACGTCCGCCATGATGGTTTTGCGAGCGGTTCAGCTTTTAGGTTAGTATGCGTCTCTTATGGACCGCATGGTGCCACAAGCGAAGTGGCACAGAAGTTCACGTTCTCCTCACTAGAGAGTGCCCATCTTCATCGCGCAGACTATCTCTCGCCCAGGATGATCCGATGCCATGGTATTTCGAACATGGGGAGGCGGCGTATATCGTGGGCGTGTTTCCGTCTTCTTCCTGCCCATCTTCAGCAACCTTAGGGAAACTGCGACTCTTGAGATTTCTGTGGGGCTCAGGCCTTCAGTCTGAGTATTTTATTTGTTCTTATTATTTTCAGTTTGTTTTCAGTTTAATTTTAATTTCTTAATAAGCACCCTCACTGAAAATTAAATTTTGTGCTCAGAATTTTTTTTTTAAGTTACTCCAGTTTTAAAACATCAAATTTCATGTTTAAAACACAGGTTTTTTGCCCGTTTTTTATTAAGATCGTTTTACAATTTCGAAAATCAGTTTTGTTACCGATGCCCATCACTAATGACACCCAATAGAATTCCCCCAGCCAATGGATAATTAAATTTACTTGGATCGGCGTCCTCTCCAGCACGGATAAGGAAATTTACTAAAAATTGAGTCTTTTAAAAAAAATCCTTTCTTTTTAATAACTCAGTTGCATAATTTTTGCTGCAATTTCATGTTTTTATTTACTTTTTTTTATAAACTATTTCCCCTACCATCAAATTTAATAACAATTTTTTTTTTTAAAAGATTTTCAAAAAATGTCCAATAAATTATTTGAAAAGAATGATTAGCTATCATGCAAGATGTTTTCCCGGCGCTTACAGTTTGGAATATGCCCCTTTTTGGCGGCCCCCGACTAGATTCCTCTTGTCTTCTTTCTTCACGTTGACGTTATCAATGCCCTATTGAATATTAAAAAAATTTACACTTTCCATAAAATAAATACTGGGAAATTTTCCCCCCGTCGCCTCTCCCCAATGCCGCCCCCCTTGCTCGCAGAATGGTTGTTTGATGGTTGTTATGTTTGGGGGCTCAACTATCGAGATCAAGCCCCGTACGTGTAGGGTTTTTTTTGCTGGGGAGGTGGAAAGGGTCTTCCCCACTGGAGGGCGAGATCCGGCGCCGACCGGCCCCCCCAAAAACTCTCCCCAGCGGGGCCCCGCCCCAACCCGGGACAAGCTCCCCCGACCGGTCTCCGGAATATGGGCAGTGTAGGGTGTTGTAAAAGTGTGTGAAAGGGGGAGAGGATAGGAAAAGGAAAAAAAAAAGATCGCGCCCGGTCCTGGCCCGTTTGTTAGGGACTGCTCCGGCATTCGCCTGGTGTTGATCGGGCGAAACCACAAAAACTAACGACCACCTATGGGGCCTCAGAATTCTCCCCAGACAGCGACTGAATTGACCAGTAAAAACCAGTGCGAAAATCCGCCGCCGTGGGGAGTGGTAATTTGGGACCCCCCGGTCAGGGGCACTGCAGTGACATCAGTTGATGCACTGAGCCACTGCCCCAGGTAACTGTTCAAATTGGTAAATTATTACAACAAATTTTTTGGGGGTTTTTTATTCTGCTGTTCCATTTTTTCCCCAGCCCCATGCCCACCCCGCAGCCCTTTGTTTGGGGCACTGTTTTTCCCTGAGCAACGGCACTGGGGAGGGTACCCCGAGCGATTGTTTTTTATCCCCAAAGCGGCCGCGGTCCCCCGGCCCTGGCTGGGCCCAAGGCTCAACACCCCAGCTGCGTTGTAGAGCCTGGGGAAGGGGGCCCCCGGCTTTTCGACAGAGAGGTTCGAAAAGGCTGATGGGGAAAAGTTAACGGTTTTTTTCGTAAATTGGGGGGGTTTATTGTAATAAAAGATGGGAATAGTATCTTTTTTTTTTAAAATTTATGGAAAAAGAAAATATGAAATAAAAAGCATTATTGTTTTAAAATTGTTTCTAAATATAAAAACACTGTAACAATCGAAAAATTTGGGGAAAAGTGAAAAAAATGATTAACCTTTCCAGCACGTGAAGGATAAGATGAAAAAGAATTCAACACTGACTTGTGTCACACGCTTTTGACCAAACATTCCATTTGAACTAAAAGTCATTTTCCTGACTATTTTTAAAGGGTTTTTAGCCCCCTATTTCCGTCTATTTTCAACTATAATGCTTATTTCCTGCCTATTTTTAGTTTTTTATTCCCCATTTGCCTGTCTATTTTCATTTTTTTTGGGCCTCATGTCCGAGCTCTATGATAGCACTTCATTAAGTTATTGGTAACAATTTACCTGAAAATCAACCGGGAAATTTTTCCCTCTAAATTATGTTTTTTTATAGTCGACCCCCGGAAAAATTGTAAAATTAAAAGGTAGAAAATAAATTTTTTTAAAAATATTTTAATTTTGTTTATGTCCTTATGTAAAAAATTGAGGCATTTGGGTGTAAATAAGGCCGGAATTTTAAGAACTGGAAATTGCCTTTTTAACATCCTTAAAAATATTAATAATAGGGGCGGATTTTAATTATCAAAACATCCCAAAATCAATAAAATTTTAAAACTTTTTTAAATCCCTACAAAAATGAAAAATTACGAAAAATTTGATGTAAACCCATGATGAACAACTGTTTTATTGAACCTCGTAAATATTTTTTGAAAAAGTACCTTTAAAAAAGTGTTATAATCATGAAATGGGCGAAAACTTTAAAAATGACAAAAATACAAATGACTTATTAGTCGAAATCGACGAAAAAAAAAAATGATAAATAAAATTAGTCTTTTCTTTTTTAACATAAATTAATTTTTTTACTAAACACATTTTTCTTTTTTTTATTAATCCCTTTTAGAAATAAAAAACTGATTGGAAAGACCAATCATCAACTTTTCCTTGATATATCTTAATTCATGAATATCAAAAATTTCAGTCCAATGACATCCTTTAGTTAGCCCGGTACTCTTGATAATGTTTTTAATGATGAAAACACTACACGTTCAAATGTTTGGTCCTCTTCAATCTTGGACGGGTGTTGGTTTTCCCAGCAGTTGAAGAATTTCTGCATTTTCGGGGAGGCGAAGCCTTTTTAACCTTTTGGCGAACTTTTAATCCCTTTTTAATTTTTTATTCCCAAAATCCTGTGGATACGCATTTTTAAAACATGGTTTCTCCCCTCGCAGAACTTTTTTTTTTAGTGTTTGTAGTTCTAAATGAAAAAAAAGACTTTAAAAAATCGCCCCCAATATCAACAGCCAAATTAGTTAGTCCCAACCCAGATGCCATTTTTACCCAAAGCCCATATTGTTCTTTAAAAAAAACGTTCCTATTATTGGTGGTTTTTTATTCACAAATTTAAATGAAATGTTGAAAACTTTTTCAATAGTGCCGTGATTAAGGTCCAGAAAAATGCCAGACAAAACGAAAATCAAGAGACACTGACAAAATATGTACTATGTTAAAGCCACGAAATTTTCATATCCCATCTCCCCTTTAATATAAAAAATTCAGAAAAATATTAAGAAATAAACATTATTTGATACGGAAAACTATATAGAGAAAAAAAAACTTCCATTCATTAAAGGGTAAGTCTAAACTTCCCAAATTTTTTATTTCATAAGAATTAAATTACCCTCTCATCCACTCTTTCCCATCGATACGTGATCAAATATTTTCAGATATGGGGCGTGAAACAGCTTTGGATAACTATTTGGCTGCAGTCTGGGGAAACCTTTTGGGGGGAAAGAATTTCGCGGTTCCCAAAATATAAGGGGAAATTTTGAATGTTTTTTTTAGAAATATTTCTTCCAATTTTTAAATAAAAAAAAGTGTTAAATAATCAAATATATATCCATTGATATATGCATAAAGTGAATTAAAATTTTTATTTATTAAATCAATATTGTGGTGAGAACTATTTTTTCCGTGTAAAGTAATCAGTTCTTTTTGAACAAAATTGCATTGGGAAAAATCCTCAACAATGTTTTATTCAAAATTTTTTTAAAAAGTTGTAATGGAAATGTTTATTTATTATTATATTATATTATATTTTAAATTTAAATTTTTAAAGTTTGTTTTTAAAAAAGCGAATTAAAGCGCACCAAAAAAATTTACAGCAAGGGGCCCTAGGTCGTGGCATGAATAAACGAAAGAAAGTTTTTCGTTTCTGTATGAAAAGGGAAATCCCTGGAGGGTGCAATCCCCCCACCAGCGGCGCATCAATGGTTTCCGGCCGGCCCTCGCCCTAGGATGGGGGAAGGGGCCCGGGAGGGGGGGCGAGTTGCGACGTCGCAAGCAGCGGAACAGCCGACCCCGTTTTGGTCCGCCGGGGGGCGAGATGCCGGGTGCTTTCGGTGGTGGAACGTGGGCGGGGGATGCCTGCCCCCTTCGGTGCTGATTGGGGTCCGCACCCTTCTCCCCCTGTTTTCCGTGCTGTGGCCGAACGGGTGCGCCGACCACAATCGGCGCTGCGACGCAGACCAAGCACAGCAGCCATGTGCATGAAGAATGTTTGAAGGACCGTAGTGGTTGTTTTCTTTTATCCCCTTTTTCAAATTAAACACCATTACCCCTTTTTTTGATCCCTTTTTCGGCCCCCGGGCCTTGCTTCCGGTTAAACACCGTATTTATGGATCACTTCGATTCTTGTCGTAAACGATACAAAAATTCAAAACGGAACGTTTAAACACTTTTTTTGAAAATTTCTCCCGGGAGAAATGCAGTTTTGATCCGTTTTGTTCACGCGTGCAGAATTTGACGCTTTTGCGCGGGGTCCCAAATTTAGGACAGGTCGGGGGGGCCATCGCGATAACATAAAAAACCCTTTTTCTGTCCAACCCTTTTTGTGCATAATTTTAAAAAAATGGGGGTTATGTTCTTTGTTCTCCACATATTTGGGAATAAAAATTTTTTTTAAAAGAGAAATTATTTTAAAGGAAAGCTCTTTTAAAAAATTTTTTTAAATGTTTTCAAAATAATATAAAATTCCTTTGGGTGAACGATAACATTCCTGGCACAGTTTGGAAGAGAATCAAAAACAGTCGGACAGCAATCAAGGAAGCCTATGCTGAGGTGCAGCGTAAAACCCGGATGCCCCGCTTTTTGTTATCGATCGATTTCTGGAATTATTTTAATCCAAAATTTATGTATCTTATTCTTCGATATCTTCGAGCTTCACCCCTTAATTATTTTGATATGAACCCCCTCAATATCAAAAGAAAACTTTTTTAATAAATTTTTAAACAGTTTACTGCATCGAAATACTCTCAAACTCAATCTTTTTAAATTTAAACCAAAAGGTTCGGAAAGATTTTCCTTTTTCATCCGTTTTTGCATTAAAAATTATTTTACCCTTAATGTTGCTTAAACTTTATCTTAGTTACAAAGGGTAAAGGATAAAAATTTGAAATAGGAAAGGTTGGGTACAAGACCATGTAATCCTACGAGCAAAAAAAATCCCTTTTTCCCAAATTTCTTTAATTATTTTTGACATAAAGACTTCTTTTGTTTTCTTCACGAAACGAATCACGCCCCAAATTTTAGTTAAGGTTATTACTAGTCAAATGAACTTTTTACAGAGAGATCTGAAATAACGTCATTTTCAATTTTTCGAAAATATGAGTGATTTTCGTGTATTGTACGTGAAATACTGATAATTTTATATATTTAAATGAATAGGTTTTTAATAAACCCTGTTGTAAATGTAGAAAAAAACACTGGGGTAGCCAGAACCATGTTTTGGTCTGATACGAAAAAATCGATTTTAAAAAGTCGCTCAAAGAACAGTAGCGGCTAAAAAGTTTCACCCAGGATTTTCAAAAAATTTATGGGTCGGGGGGGCTTCCCCTTGAATTTGAAATATAATTTTTTGGGGGGAGGATTTTATAAACCCCCAGAACATTTTCAAAATATACATCAAATCTTTTTTTATTTTTTTCCCTCTAAAATAACCGGTTTTAAAA
>CAXIVR010000002.1:113750019-113822789 GCA_964035755.1 Teleogryllus oceanicus
CCAACTTTGGGTCGTGTCAAGGAAAGCGAGAACGCTGACATATTAGCAACCCGCAATGGATCTCTTCCGACTGGACCAACTGGACGAAGTGCACGTTTCCCAATTCAAGGTGCCTAGCTTCCTTTGAGTGCGCATCAGTGACGAAAATTAACTGGTTTTATGTTGATTACAAGAATTAAATTGCTAGTAAGAAGTTGCAAAGGCTACTAAGAGCCAGTGTTTCGTACAGAGTAACTTTGTGTTAGTGATATATTAGTGTGTGTACGATACCATTAAAACTAACATAGACGTACTTTGTAGGCATTCGCGAGTTGGGATCGGCGAGTCTCCAGTCTTAGCAATATACACCAAACAACTTAGAGTCTACAACACACAATTTTTAATGTTGTTTCTTTGTCGCGTACTGCACGGCTGTATTGTCTTTTTCAATCATAAACTAATTGGTTCGACACTTCGCGTTGAAAGCACGACATTTACATTTTTCCTTTTTTGTAGCTAATTTATTTTTAATGCCATTAATTTTTAAGCACGAACACCAACTGGAAACAATTATATTTAAAATATGTGTAAACCCCGAGTTTAGGGTGGTACGGTTCCTTTGATTCACTGATTCGGTTTATTAGAGAGGAATTGACTCCATAAACCTCCTCAATAATGCGAACTAGTCGCTAGTTATGTATAGTAAATTTCATGACGTTACCGCAATAAATATAATTATTTAAAATAAATTCTATTTCACAAATTCATGCTACGTACACTTTTATTATTGGGGGGGGGTCGTACCCATCCCCAAACCCCCCATTTTCGACTAAAAAATTGTCGAGATAGTAAAGTTCATAATGTTAACACCATAAATACAAATATTTAAAATAAATCCTTTTTCACAAGCACATGCTAGTTACACTTTTATTATTGGGGGCTTATCGCCCCCCCCAACCCATTTTAATACTAAAAAATCAACTCATAAAATAATCAATATCGTAAAACATCAAAAAAGAAAAAATCAACTTATATATTAGTTGAAATTATAAAATTTTAATAGTATTACCACTACTATAGTAATACTTAAAATGAGTGTACTGTCTCTGCACTAATTACGTAGAACATCCTTATTACACCAAAAAACTTAAATGATTAATCAAAGTATCACCAAATTTGCTTATTTCAGAAAAAATTCATACTTTTTACTTTTTATGAACTGAAGGTTCATATATTAATAAGAAAAAATAACTAGAATATCTCATAATGTTAACGCAAGAAATACAATTATTTAAATTAAATTCTATTTCACAAACACATGCTACTCAAACGTTTATTATTGGAGGCTACCACCCCTCCCCCTTATTTTAATACTAGAAAACAACTCGCCGTCTATTTTTAAACAAATACTACTTAATATGTTCAAAAGAGCAGTATTTTATAGCAAAAGAAAAAATCAACTCATATATTCGTTGAAATTAAAATTTTTTAAAATAATTTCTAGAAAATTACTGAATTTTTGTTTATCCTTTCTTCACTTTCTACGACACGTGTATTTAGAGAGGTAGCTATCAAAATTACTTTCAACTATGTAGCCTGTGAACTCTTTCACGTCGAGCAGCATTTTGACACCATTTAATCATATTCAAATTTCCGTGTCTGCGTAAGTTACAAATAAATACAGCTTTCAAAACATCCATTACAGTAAGAAATACAAATACGTACATATTACATGGACTAAAAGTGAACAAAGAAGTTAATTCCAAACCGGAAATATCGAGAAATTTAATCTATGCCAGCGAAATTATTATCGAGCACACAACCAGTGATTCAAGTGAACCTCGCTCCTATAAACTTATGAATCACTAGAAATAATGAATCACAAAAGGAACAAAGGAACCGTGCCGCCCTAAACTAGGGATCAACCAAATTATTATTCACTGAACACATTCTTCGTAAAATAAGTAAGCAACTAGACTAGTGTCGCATGCCAATCCTAACGATAGAAAAGCAAACCAAAATAAATGACTGACTCACTGCAAACCGCTCACTTTCGCCAACATAAATACTTTGAAGTCAATATCAGGGAGGACAATAAAAAACTATTCTACCAACGGTAAAATCTGGTAAGCCTTCTTTATGCAGAATTCACCATTTGTACGACACTCGCGATATGACTGATGTGTGGACCAAAGAGGGTGTGACAATAGGAAACCAAATTCTTATATCTTGTAATAAAATTTTACAACCTGTGACTCGGTTAAATAGAATTAGAATATATTTGGGGTTGGTGGGTCACATTGTATACAGTCGAAGGCCGGATGTGGCCGCGTGCCGTAGTTTGAGACTCCTGTATAAAAGGAAGTAATATTCTATAATTCTAATATCCAAAGCGCGCAGAAATTGAAAATAAATTTTGCAGCCCTAGATCATGAGAGTTGTGACTATTGTTTCTGTGTAACTTGGCATTTAAAACTAGTGGTGCTACAGCAGTACATACTATCCCACATTATTTCTCAATTTGCAATTTTCGAAAATTCAAACTTCAACGAAAATTAAACGTGCCGTTTTTTGAAAGCTACACTTGTATTCTTGAACAAAATATTTTTAAAAAATTGTAACGGTTTTTGGAGAAAAAGTTGTTTTAAAATCTTTAAATTGCCTATATTTTGCGCAGCAATACACGAAAACCACTCATATTTTCCAAAAATTGAACATGCACCTATTTGAAGATTTCTTAAAAAACAGATTTCATTAAGGCAAACAGTTATATCTTCAATATTACAATACTAGAAAGACGCCGAAAAATTGTGCTTCTGCAATTTTCGAAAAATTTGGGATTTCAACGAACATCAGACCTGAACCATGCTTTTAAGCGTCGTTTAAACTATTCGACAACAAAATGTAATCAATAAATTTGGACCCTCTAGTATTTTAATTTTGAAAAAGCCTCAGAAACTTCATTCAGTACCCCCTCCTAAAATTAAAATATGGGTTTCAGATTCAAAGGAGGCCATGATAATAGATTGATTGGAATTTTAGAGAAAATCAGCTGAACGGTTTTGCTAATATTGACTACAGATGGACGGACACAGATATTTTCCCGTCAATCAATTTTTCCGTACCTAGGACCCTCATAACATGGATTCTGATTACTAAAATTTTCTATATGCTACATTAAATAGCATACACTTCCCACTTAGTCGTGGTAACTAAGTAATTCCTAAGCATTCTAGGATCTCCTGGATTCCCTACACTTCCCCAACGGACCAAGAAGTTATTTTTCTGCATTTACTGCCAGCAATTCTAAATTGCTCCATCGTAATTTATAAATTGTGTGTAGAACTTCTAAGAGAAATTAATACTCTATATCGATCGTCAGTAGATCGCTTCGAGACGTGATCCCTAACGTCTTCAAGGCACTGACTGTGGATCGTGGCATAGCCCCAGAGGTTTCAACCACCACTGTCAGGATTCTGGCGTTGGGCACTCCATGAAGTTGGGCTACCAGGGGAATGACTGGTTGACATTTTACCGCCTTTTCCTCCTCTGCTTTTAGAAGGCTAGACTCATCCTCGTGATGGACAGTCACTCGACCATGTGGACCCCTTCCCGGATTTTTATTACCAGGTCAGGTGTGAGTCTAACCCCTTCGGCAACGGAGAAAGTGCCTTCCGTGGACACCACAGTGTCCGATTTTCGGAGCATCTTCCCCTCTGCGAAGTTTTTGATCTCGTCATGACGCTTTATTCTTCCTGACTGTTTAAAAATTGCTCTGACTGAGGATAAGATTCTTGTTTTTTTTCTGCTGTATTGCACCTCCTGCAGTATACATCCTCTCTGGGCCTTCCTCTACTAAGAGTAGTTTTATTGGCAGCGGTATTTGATCTCAATTGGAGTGCAGCGATAAAAAGACCAGGTTTCAGAAGATTATAATATTTCGAAAAGGTATTGCCAATCGGATAGTGTATAAGCGCTTTAACCGCTCTCCCTAGCTATCTCAGATTTTCCCAGGCGGCTACCTCGTCATCGGCGCATTACTTCTTATAAGCCCTTAAATTTTGTTCAGTATAGTGTAGTTGAGTCTGAGTGTTGTGAGTCGAGTCTGAGGATGAGATTCTTGGTTTTTCTGCTGTATTGCACTTCCTGCCGTATACATCCTCTCTGGGCCTTTCTCTACTAAGAGTAGTTTTATTGGCAGCGGTATTTGATCTCAATTGGAGTGCAGCGATAAAAAGACCAGGTTTCAAAAGATTAAAATATTTCGAAAAGGTATTGCCAATCGGATAGTGTATAAGCGCTTTAACCGCTCTCCCTAGCTATCTCAGCTTTTCCCAGGCGGCTACCTCGTCATCGGCGCATTACTTCTTATAAGCCCTTAAATTTTGTTCCGTATAGTGTAGTTGAGTCTGAGTGTTGTGAGTCGAGTCTGAGGATGAGATTCTTGGTTTTTCTGCTGTATTGCACTTCCTGCAGTATACATCCTCTCTGGGCCTTTCTCTACTAAGAGTAGTTTTATTGGCAGCGGTATTTGATCTCAATTGGAGTGCAGTGATAAAAAGACCAGGTTTCAAAAGATTAAAATATTTCGAAAAGGTATTGCCAATCGGATAGTTTCTATGCGCTTTAACCGCTCTCCCTAGCTATCTCAGCTGTTCCCAGGCGGCTACCTCGTCATCGGCGCATTACTTCTTATAAGCCCTTAAATTTTGTTCAGTATAGTGTAGTTGAGTCTGAGTGTTGTGAGTCGAGTCTGAGGATGAGATTCTTGGTTTTTCTGCTGTATTGCACTTCCTGCAGTATACATCCTCTCTGGGCCTTTCTCTACTAAGAGTAGTTTTATTGGCAGCGGTATTTGATCTCAATTGGAGTGCAGTGATAAAAAGACCAGGTTTCAAAAGATTAAAATATTTCGAAAAGGTATTGCCAATCGGATAGTTTCTATGCGCTTTAACCGCTCTCCCTAGCTATCTCAGCTTTTCCCAGGCGGCTACCTCGTCATCGGCGCATTACTTCTTATAAGCCCTTAAATTTTGTTCAGTATAGTGTAGTTGAGTCTGAGTGTTTTTGACCGTATTTAATGTCCGTTTGTAGAAACTCGGACAGGAGACCATCCATCTGCCAATAGGATCTTCAGAACTTTCTAATCGTAATACTAGGTTCATCGCTTCCCTAGGAACGTGTTTGACGTGCCGTAGCAATTCTAGTCCTCTTGAATCTATCTCTCTTGTCCAGGTAGAATAAGCAATCTGCAGTACTCATATGCAGATGTAGGAAGTGACTGTCACTTTTATTTCACCGTCCACTTCCCTGAGCATCGACAGAGATGGTATCGATAAAACTAATTGGTAGAGGTAATGTGGCATTATGTAGGTATGAACTAATACCAACTTATGAGTGGACTTCAAATGCTCTATCTGAATCCTCGCCACTGCTTCCATCAAATTCGATATGAATGCTTTACATAGGAAGCCGCTCCAGATAAGTAGTTCACTCTCAGGTATGTTAGGGTGTGAACATTACTGACCAGAGGAATTCTCTCCCCCAACCTTTCCAGACAGGGATCCTCAATGAACCAGGATCGTTCAAAGGTTGTAATTAGAAATGGTGTGCACTTCGCGGCGAACAATGTCATTCCAAGAGCCCCAAGATATTCCACCACAATATCAACGAATTCTTGATCTCCTGGAGAATTTTTGCTAACAGCACCAGATCGTGAGCAAATGCTAACACGAACTCTCCTTTTCAATAGCGTGTATCCTGACATGATTTCCAATTTATGAAGTAGGCACTCCATAGTGAGATTAAAAAGAAGTGGGAACAAGGGGTCCCCCTGTTTTACTCCTCTATGAATCTTCACCTTAATTCCTTTCGAGGAGTGCTGAATGACAGTGCAAACGTCGGCGTAAGAGTCCATCACCAAATTGATAAATGCATCAGGGATCCTTTTCCTGGACAGAACCTACGGAATCGCAGCGTGTGGTACAGTGTCAAATGCTTTGGATATATCTCGCGCCGACACCTCCCTCTGCTTCTGTTAATGTCACAAACTGCTTCGTGAAGAATTCGAACGTTAGCGAAACAACCAGGTTAAGGGATAATCAATTTTTTTGCGTGGATTGACCTTCACCACGGATCGAATGCGTTTGTCCATAATACCCCTGTAGCATCTGCTACTGAAACGCACGCTGCCGCGGGGGTGCACATCGTGGTCACTTTCAGGGTGGACACGTGTAGAATGCCTCACAATGGGCAGGAAGCGAGGGAAACCGAGCCCAAGGGTACAGTTCGAAACGGTACGCCTCACATTTGTGCCAGATGTGTCGCAAGAGCAGGCAGTGACACCCAGCGTGTGGCGACGCAGTCTCAGCGAGGCTATAAAGGCAGACGGGATCTGAAAAGGGTCAGTATTGCTCCTCGAACTTTTGTCGTGAGATCTTCGCGAGACGCCAGTGTGCCTGGGAGGTCGCAAGCTTGCGGGTATGAGTGTCAGGCTCATATTAACAGTGCATTCGGTAGATAGCAGATGCTATGAGCAAATGTTTCTATAAAAAATGATACGACCCTTCTGTATAGATGTGTAAATAAACTGTCTGTATAACAAAGCCATCTTGTCTGTGATTTGTCCAACCCACAACGTCACACCCAAAAGATTCTGCAGAGCAGAGAACTAATTGTGATGGGGCGATAGTTAGTGACCAACTTATTATTCTTACTCTCTTTTGAGGTAAGGATGATGCGATTAGCTTTCCTCCCGGAAAGCACAAAACTATTGTATAAAATTTGGGTGTTACAGTAAGGACAGCCAGACGACTTTTAAATTCGGCAACTTGCACCGCGTATAGAATTGTGTCTGGGTCCATTTCAGGCGTCGACAATTGATTGATTGATTGGGTTTTCGTGTTTCCGGACGCATCAACGGCTTCGGTCATTAGTCCCGTTAGTGAAGTGCATGTTTTTTGTCGGGAGATGGCGGTAATTTTCCCTCGCTGGATGGCGAGATCCGGCACCGACCTACCGTCGGCTAGTGGGGTTTCTCCCTAACCAGGACTCGCCCACCAGCGGAGCACCGCCCCAGCCGGGACAAGCTCTAAACTCCCGACCGGTCTCCCGACTATGTGCTAGTGTAGTGCATGTTAGTGTGAGTGTATAAGGGGAGAGGATAGGACAAGGAAGGGGAAGGACAGATCGCGCGCGGTCCGTGACCCGTTTGGTAGAGTACTGCTCCGGCATTCGTCAGGCGTCGACAATTTATCATCCTCTCTTCATTCGGAAAGCCGAATCGGGGGCGTATTACCCCAAAAGAATTTGTACAGGTCATTAACCTTATCCCTATTAAGGAGCTGTTGATCGACACTACTACAGTCAATGCCCATTTTAATGCACTTTGACAAAAGGGCTGGATCACTCTTGAAAAGATCCTGTGCCCTAGCATAAGAGTAGCGCTTCCTAGCGCGTTTGCCCCATGTCTATGGGACCTTTTAGGACTGATAATGATGGGTACAGAGGAGCCGCCCAAAATCTCTACTAACTTGGCATAGGTCTCGTTCAATTGGTCCTAGGATTGAATATTTCTTTTGAGTTCATTTCGCACCTCATCGATCTCTTGATCCACATTAGTTTGAGAAGTACCCCAGGTTTCTAACCAAATTGAAATATTTTCCTCCAGTTCGGCTTATCACCTAGTGTGACCTTGTTAAAACAAGTTCAGGTAGTTACGTCTCCGGGCGTCATAGCAGCCGGGGACTCAATAAAACTTGGCTCCTGTCGAATCCGACTAGTGGAGTTGGAACTGGCCGTGTCAATAGCAGATAAAACAATCAAAGAGGACAGGCACAGTCGAAAGCTCCTTATTCATCTCTGAAACTATAGCGGCCTCCTCGTTAAAGGATCGCAACCTATCTACTTCAGGGTCAATGACTGTGGGCCGGTTTTTTGGAAGGGAATTGGCATAAGGCTGTTTGCTTATTTCTACAGGTCAAGAAGTTTATGCTCCCTTTCAAATGTGTCAGAGCAGTGGATCACCGGCTTTCTTCCTGTCTTAAAATTAGGCCTTCGATACGGGGAGAAGGAGAAATCAGCATAGAGATTTGGCTCTCTGGAGTTTTCGGAGTGCTAATAACCCTGGGAGGCGATGCGATAACCGGAGCACTAGTTGAAGGTCGAACTGAATCATCGGACCTTCGACAGATGTGGACGATGATTCTGCAGTCACAGAAGCTTCAGCTCCAATGGCTGCTAAATATCTTCGATGAGTAGTCTCTCTTCGTTTCTCTCCCACCTGTCGGGCGGCCTTACCCGACAGAGCGGCCAATTTCTCATTCGACGTCTCTGGTTGCTCTCGCTCGAATGCAGCCATTTTCATAATATCCTCCGAAGAGAAGACTATCCTTGCACTGGGCACAGCAGTCCGACCACTTGCGCTTTGGTAGCTCGAGTAGCTCAGCAAACAGCTGCGTCTGGCTGAGCATGGCGCAAATGAGCATCACAAGAAAAGTAACATTAATTTTGACAATTATACAGAATGCATTATTTAACATTTGAACTGTATAAATGTGTATAAACAACCTGTAACAAGTATTGTATTGCAGCCTCCGGGTCAATGACCCCCAACTCGATCAGGTTTTTCGTCCAGTTTCCCTGATCCATTGAGCAAATGCTGAGATGGCCCCTTGTTTTGCTTCTGGATATAAATGTAACTTCATTTTCTGTGCACGTTTTCTAGAATTCAGTGGGAAATACAATTATTCAAATTATCGTTTCCATGTTGTCGCGGCAGGAAGTATTATTCCGAAGGACAACATGGATAAGAGCCAAAATTTATTGCCTTTTTATCCTTGAAAATAGATTTATTATATTTTTTTCAATTTTAAATAGTATATGACTTAGTGTAGGGATCACAGAATTTTGAAAATGTGCACACAATTCACTTTTCCCCATAGCACGTCATACGCAGTTTTTAACTGCTTTTTTGACGTAAAATAAATAAAAATAAAATGTGAGAGCCCTCGCTTCGCTGCGAAGTTGGCGAAGCATAACTCGCAAACAAAGTCTCCTTTAGATTCTCTCGGACCTGGGCACTTAGGGAAATGACTCAAAGCGGAGAGCTTATCTTCCTAATTCTTGCTGCATTTGAAGCATGAAAAGATTAGGGGGCCATCGCAGCGGACATCGCATCGTGATGCCTAACCATGTCGTTCAAATCGGTGACCAAGTAGCCATCAACCCCTTGCTCGGCACAATGTGCGCAGCGACTCGCGAGGAAGGGTCCTAATCATGAAATGTTCCGAGCTAGGGTCGTCATAAACTGTTGTTCCCGGGGCACGCCACCATGCGCTCCCGCGTCCGAGGCTTCCTCCACAGTCTCCGCTGCCAGTTGAGCGACTGGCACGACAAAGATCACGACGGGCTCGTCAGCAAAGAGTTAGAGGAAGTAATTTCTATATGTAATGACACGGTATATCCCCTTTTGCGTTAACAGGGACCAGCAATAAGAGTTTTCCGGTCGAAAAGTCGGTTTTCCCCCGCAGCATTACAATACTTTCTTTATACTGTGTAAGCAGTAACGAGAAAGTTAATAGTGGTTCTACAACAGCACACACCTTCTCATATTATTTGTAACTGCTCGCAATATTTCCAGCACATCATTTAGGCAAACAAGGGCAATTTCACTTATAAATTGAACATCCAAAACTAATGACCATACAATATATTGCATTATGAATGCATTCGAAATGACGATATTATTACTTTATGCATATCTATATATACATTCTTCTCGACTTTAAGAAAGTTGACATTTCGCCATTTAACAATGAACTTCTCAAATATCCATTGCTGCATTGTTTCCCAATGGAACGTACTGTGGTAATACAAAATTATCGTAATAAAAGTTCTTACAAATTATGGTACTCTATTTTTTCAATTCTTTTATATTTAGGAGCTTGAATGTTTCTGTAGTGACGCCACAATGGTGACGTTCAAGTTCTCGATTGGATGATACCGTCACAGCTGATAAAGTGCTGATGAACTTAATGTTTTAATCGAAGTATACACCTAGTCAAGTGAAATTACCGTGAAGCGTGGAGTGTTCAGTTGCCAAAGTGCAACAGCGCCAGAAGACAACAGTGAGGGGGTATTGCAACGCCGCACAGAGGCCAGGAACGGGAAAAGGTGACAAAAAGTTTTTTTAAGAGTTTTTCGGATTTTTGGCAAGAAAAACACATTTTATAATTAAATAATGACTTATTTAATTGGTTAACCTTTAAATATTTATTTACCTCATTGTCAGATCTTCCATCTTGTGACTCTTCTTCAAGAAGTTAATTTGTACTTGAAGCCGTTAACATTGGTTTAATTTGTAGATGCAATGCCCTTGTGGTATTTTTTCTCTATTCCATTTGTGAAATCAGTGAGTTACATTCAATTAACAATCTTCTTTTTTCATCTAGATTGCACATTTTCTTGTTTTTTTCTTTCCATTGTGTTTAATAACACCACACAGATCCCTCCTTGTTGATAAAGAGCTATCGATACCAGACAATGAAGGACAAAATATTGTAGGTAGAAAGGCTAACAAAACTAGAAGTGCATCATTCTAAACAAAGTACCTTAACGCAAAATGGGACAAACATGGCAAACTTTGGTTAATGTTTTGAAAAGTAGATGAATTCCAGAATCAGATTCAGTTAATACCATAGCCCGCAAACGCCCGGAATGGAGCTAAAAGACAAAATCAAAAAAACCGATTTAAAAATGTTATTCCATTGTGACATGTGAAGTTTCTACTTCGAATTACTATATTATTATTCATGGAATATGTTTTTTAGAAATACAGATTTAAAGTACATATCTCCAGGTAACGTTTCCATAGCACGTAGGATTCTGCAAGTCAATAGAGCAAAAATACTTGCATCGAAAAAGGAGAACCCGTATCAAATTCTATGTCGACTGTAGTGCCCTCTATCTGTACAACCAGCATTTCGCCTGGGTGATGGTACCGATCCGATGACCTCACTTTTAACACGTCGATCTGATCAACTGGGTCGTCGGGATTCTTCGTAGACCTGGTTAGCAAGCGAATCGCGACCTGCATACTCGCCCTTTTTCCGCACGTAGCACTCTGGCGTCCCGGACTTCTGCACTGACCACGGGCGTGAGTTTTCCCCCGCCACCCCCGCGCAGCCTCGTTGGTTCTCGCGGTGTGACTGGCCGTCATGCTGCGGTGGGTCGCCAGTAGCTTTGGCGGGCCGCTGCTGTTGTCGCTTGATTGCTATTCTCCGTGCCGGTGGTTTCTCGTAGCCAATCCGGTTTGTGGGTTCACTGAGGATAACCCGGGATTTAACCCGTCGGCCGTGTTTCGTGTAGCTTCGAGTGCGCACGCTATCTCGCACATGGCGGCAAAACTCTGGTTTCAATCTCGTCGCACATGTCCCTTGATTCACGCTTTAAGCAGTTGTTCGATTAACATGCGGTCTAAAATGTTCCATACTCACAGTGTGCGGCTCCTTGTCTCAGCCGGAGGGTGAAACTGCAACCGATTTTCCTACCTGCTGTGACATACCTGAAATCTTATGCTTTCCGCATATTTGTTACGGATGATAATGCAATGACTAAACTAGTTTGGAATGGATGCTGCTTGTAGGAGAGGGTTTCCTGGCCGATGGACTACGAGTATCTTCTAACGTGTCGTTCAGTTCGGCGCTCCAAACACGTGCGTACGACGGCACTCATTTCGGAACCTTACTCAAATTGAGCGCCCAGGTGAATCGTGTAAAATAGTCACCTACGGTGGTCCCATCGGCGGCGCGGTATGTGGTGGCCGAGGCGATGCTGACGACGCTGACTCATTGCCGGCTACGTCTCAAGCAGTCTGAGAGCGTTAGCAATCATCTCCGACAGAGCCGGAGAAGTTCCGGAAACTGCGTCGGACATGGTGGGGAAACTTTGCACTGATGAATAAATCCAAGCAGGCGATACACTTTTCTTCGTCATTAGCGCGGTCGCGCTGAGGTTAGATTCCGCACGAGTTCACTTTGCTTGCTTAACGCGCGTTATTTATGGCATCCAATTTCTGATACCACTGTTGTATTTGTGGGTTAATAAATAAACATCACTAGCTCGTAACACAATAGCACTTTATTCATCTATAGGGTACATTTGATATACTGAAAGTGGCACACGCGGTCACAACAATTCACTCGAGAGCATAAAAAGACTCCTGGTACACAAGCAGTCAGGCTGGCGGAGTGAGGGAGGTTTGAGTCATGTTACCAACTGACGACATGGTAACAGGAAGAATGTTTAATTGAGGAAGTTAATTTTATTGCATAAGAATGTACTGTTATCTGGACAACATACATCATATAAAACAAAAATTAACATCAGGTAAGAGAGTATGGTTCT
This sequence comes from Teleogryllus oceanicus, assembly GCA_964035755.1. Lineage (NCBI taxonomy): Eukaryota > Metazoa > Arthropoda > Insecta > Orthoptera > Gryllidae > Teleogryllus > Teleogryllus oceanicus. Next base: position 113,762,404 of record CAXIVR010000002.1, read on the forward strand.
TCCTTGAATAAAATAATCTAGAAATGCAGATTTAATTAAAAGAAAAGTTTTAGCTTTTCAGGAGTATATTATACTCCTGAAAGGTATATATTACTTAATTATGAAAAAAGACAACTTAATACAATATGAGATTAAAAATCATAAAATTATGCTACATCAGCTTAAGAACTAATGAATATTACAAGATTTTTAACACAAATACTGTCTATTTTTTAAAATTTCCAATGAAGAATTTTTATTAAAAATAGAAGGTTTTCCTCCTTATCCTGGCAAGCTTGGTGGTCTGGGTTTTGAGCTAGTTGAATGTGGACAGTTAGAAGATATGTTCTACAAGTACATAAGAAAGTAATTTCAATTTTATAAAGTTTGACTTGAAATAATCAAATTTAATAAAATTTATTAAACTAGAAAGATGTTCAGTGCAAAAGTTTTATCCTTCAACAAAATCACAAATCGCTTCAATTATTTTTTCCGCTATAAGTTTGCTTTCTATGATAATTTTCACTCATGTTCAAAAATGACTCTTTATAGATAATAAAGATATTGAAGATATGAAACTCCTTTCTCAATTTTTCACGGTGAAATGGAAAAAAGCATTCTTCATTCTTAAAAGAAAGAATTCTATTATTTAACATTCTATAACATCTTTAATACCCAGTACATCCAAATAATCTATAAGTGACTTTTCAACCCATTGATGTACCTAATATGTAAATTTTAAGAACGACTGTCATATTCATTTTAGAAATTTACTTGAGATAAGTGAACTTTTGATTAACTACACACTTTGTCAAGCAATACTCTGGGAACGTTCACTAACTTGAATCTCTTTTTCCCATGGAAACCTTTAACAGTGTGGATATTTTCGAAAGTTATAATCCAAGAACAAATTGTATGTCAATGATCAAGAATCGAAGAAGGAAAACTAGAAACTTATAATTGAGCATTTTATAAAATCTGGAGAATAACTGCTTATAGTAGATAGATTTCAGTGTCAATGTAATGCAAAGAAGTAAAGGTTAATCGTACGGAGAAATCCCCTTGAAGTCTTCAATTTAAGAAGCCATCCTAATAACTGACCATTGGCAACAAAGCAATGTTTTAATAAAATTATCAAGCAAACAGTAGATAAAGCGTATCCTCTCCTTTTTATTACAATCTTTTTATTTCAGGAGAATTGTAACGTTTCGTAACTTTATTAGTTAAATCATCAGGTTACGAGAAAAGATAGAGAAAAATATAGAAAAGCACTATCCGATATCCAAATGACAAAATTGATGTCGTTTAAACACTATGTAAAAGTTTCGGGACAAGTATTACAAAGAGTCCTGTTCGTATACCCAATCTAACAAGCACAAGTTTGAAACAAAGGTTAAAACGTTCAAAATCTCTTCTGTAGGTTCTAAGTAAAAAAAAGGAGGAGAAAGAATGTTTAAAAATATGAAATTTTAAAACAATAAGCACGTAAATAAACGCAATAAGAGACGCTTCTGTAAATGTGAAGAAAAAACTACAGATTTCATACGGTGTTGAAACATTAAACTGTAAAGAAACTAAACATGAAATGGGCTATAAACATATTTTACAGATACACCTACGATAGGTAGGTTGGGTCAAAGTAGCATATCCTGTGAGAAGGTACTCACAAACAGAGGAAGCATTATTTGCCCAACTTCCGGTGCCGCCATGTGCACAATCATTGATTTCTATTACAAATGAACATTGAATAGCGTAGAAGTAACTGGAAAATTTGGAAAATAGGTACGTGAATTTTAAAATTTTCTCCATATTCACTCATATATTTCTCCAAAAACACTCTCCCTTATTTCTTTCTAAACTACAATTTATCAAAACATAACAAAATACCAGCATTTTATGGAGAAAAAATCAAATTACAATAGTAAAATCAGCATTTATTGAACAAACTGACAATACACAATTTTATAATTTCAATAGCATTAACAATTTTGTTATAAATACGGCAATAAACACAGTACAGGAGTTCACTTGCTTAGAGACATGCCAAATTAATGTGAATACTATGGAACACTATATTAATACAGAGCACTATATATTACCAAAGTGCTTTAGAAGAAACATGAAAACCTTGCATCTTTGCTCAGGTAAAACAAATCACATGATATTGACCACAGAAGGGGTGCCACTTTATTTTTAAGTAGGAAAGGTGGGTGACATAAGGTCAATAGTATGTGTGCCCCAACTTCTACGAGCAAAATAAAATCACTTTCACCGAATCTTTTTTATCAGTATTACTGCCTCTTTATTTTTATTTTAATTCTAAAAATTATAAATCACCTAATTATGTACTGTCGCAAAGGTCCAATAGGCTGATTAGTCAGATGACAGTATTATGTTTGTTTTGCTTTAACAGTGAGTATTGTACCATTTTTAGCACTAGTGCTGAAAAAATTGGGCTGTTAGCATGTTGTCCAAACCTAAACGTAACTGCACTGGCTAGTGGCTTTAGATATACTAAAAACAACAAATATTGATAAATGTCAAATATATAATGTTATCTACTTTTCCTTACAAGGTTCAAATAATCTATCTTTCCAGTTCCAGTTTCAATTTTATCGTAGATGCATTGTAATAAGGCTTAATATAACATCAGCATTCTTTTAACCAATGAGTAGAATTGTCGGTTTCTAATCCTATTGTTAATAATACTTGCATAAATTTATAGTTTAGTATTATGATATAGATGCAAAGTGTATTGTACTTAATTTTGAGTGAGAATAATATTTAAAAAATACACTGAATACAATCTATATTATGATAAACCCATTAGAGTCTAGTAAGAACATATTAGATTCATTAAATGAGACCTATTTGGGCCTTCTATTACACTTTTTGTGGTTTAGGTCATCTTGGTACCCCCACTACTTTAGTACAGGTTACCAGAAATGTGCAGGATCTTATTATGTTCAATTTAAAATGAAATTGATTATTTGATATTCACAATTTTATCGCATCCAATGACAGAGTCCACACTGATCTTCAAGCTCCATCACTTATACTATTACGAACTGTCAGATCAGAAGAGGTGTCTGCAAACACTTTGTAGAGAATTAAGAGAATAGTCATCAAGAACTGTCATTTACTACACATACTAATTCTTTAAAATTTTCTCTGAGCTGTGACTCTCAAAAATAATTTTAAAACAAACATCTCTTCTTCAGATTATCTTACACACGTGGGTATACTTTAAATTCAAAATTATGACCAACATTATTTTCTCTAATGAATCATTTACATGCCTTTTAACTACAAAAATTCAGATCAGAGACAGAAATATTATCAGCAATAATCTATCACATTTTTTTATGTCAGTCTATTCCACTACAAATCTAGTAAATATTCTCTAATAATAAGTAAGGGCATGAAAAAGGCTAGAAAATGTGTCTGTCACACTTGATGTGTACCAGCAATCTGAAAGACAGAAGAACCTGTAACAATCAATAATAAATTATTACCAACACGCTATGGTTTCAGTAGCATACTTCTATTTGCCTTTCACACATATTAAAACTCACCATTTTCAGTACGAACTGCTGCCTGTGCACAAGGACCTGAAAATTAAAAAAAAAAAGGTGGTAACACTCTCTTTAAACACCCTACTGTTGTGTAATCAAAATTAATATCCCCCAAACAAAATTGTATGCTCATTTGCAATCTTGAAAAAGTCTGTCCTGTTTGAAGCTCTATTGCCAAGAGGGACAGATGAACTACAAATGTAAACAATAAAATGAGTTGACTGTGCTATGCTTTGGACAGATGAATCTTATTTTTAAAATCTTAATGAAGAGCCATTGAAGTTGGTGACAACTCGAAGGGCTCAACATGGGATCTGAAAATAAACAGAAACATTAAGTAGAAGTTCCACAACTTTCAACTAAATTATTTGAATGCCCTTTCAAGACAAACACTTACCATGAATACTGTCAGCAAATGTATTGGGCACATTTCGGCAGCATACCATAGTTTCTCTATCCACAAATGATCAATTATTATCCCAAGTTTTCAGTAGCATTATTGTTCCCAGTTACATGCAGTTGCAGAAAATGCTTTTTGCATATTGACTCACTAATAATTAAATGTGCATTTGGCGAGAGCTGGTTCCCAATATCTTTTAGCCATTCTGCCTCTAAAACAAATTATTTATTTGACAGACGTAATTAAAAAAAATTAACAGCAGCATTAATCTACAAATTACATGCAAAAAAACGTAAGATACGAAAAATTAAACTCACTTTCCCATATTTCTTGGAAACCCTAATCACCAGGTTTTAATGGCTAATTTTCTTTAAATTTAGCAATTGACACCCAACATCTTCTTGTAGTCATTAACACACTTCAGACAATTGGTTATTCAGCTATAAATCACTAGATTTCTTTCCAAACTCAAAGTAACTGGTGGCTAGAGACCGTTAACGGTCCCACAATAAGCACGTATAGACCCCATCCTACGCTGGAGACAAATTCAACCGAAATCCAACCATCTGAGATAGCGCAAAACTATGAAAACGAGTAGTTCACAGATTTACCGTTAGAACGCGTTGGTGAAAATACGATTGCATATGGCGTCAAGGAATTAAATAACGACATCTTCCGGCCTATCTAGTGACATACCACTGGGTTGGGTGCAGAGGTAGGAAGTGTAATGGCGTAAGAATTAGCTTCTTTATTAGCTTTGTATTAGGAATTGTTTAGTAGGAACATGCAGCCATTTGCAGTTGTTTGTTAATTTTAATTTATTGCCCCAGTTAGTACTGGCGCCCGTACTAGCAGGTGATTTAGAAATCCAGGTTAAGACTATCTGCGCATCTGACCAAGCTTCCACTGAAAATGGGTGATTTTATTAAGTTTATCGGCAAGGGTAGCGCCGAGTAAGGCCGCGCAGAGTTCCAATCTCAGAATTGAAAGTGAAGTTTTAACGGTAGCTACTCGAGTCTTAGAAGTGACGAGACGTGATACACCGTTTAACACGGAACAAGTGGCTGCGGCATACGCAGCAGCGCTTGCATCACAGAACACGTGAAGCGTGTTGTCGTCAGGTGACACGGAAATGTGTCTTTCCAAAGCGAAATTGTTTAAATGGTAAGAGTAATATATTAATAAATTAAAATGCTTAAATTACTTGAAGCTGTTAACATTTATAAATATGGTTCCAGAATATTTAGGCTATAAATGTATTTAATACTTCATTAAAAATATAAAATACCAAATAATTATAAATTTATTGGTGTCGTTTTCTTCATTATGTGTAGCAAGTTTTCGATTTTTTAGCATTCTTTTACATTACATTACATCGTTAAATATTAATAATATAAATAGTATTCCGATATAAAACACACTGCTGTTGATATCTGACGATGGTGAGCAACATTGCAAAACACGAGTCTAATGTCAAGATTTTCATAATAAATGTGCAAATTAGAAATTAGCATCTATGCTGTATTTTGGAACGACATATTGCACAGAGTAACAAGCAACAAGCAAATTTCTCCAAAATCACAAGCTCTATTTGAATACCGCAATTGCTGCTCTTACGTTGCCCAGAGTTTTCATAAAAAAAAAAAAACGCAACAATTTTTCACACGATAAAGAATCGGGAAGTGAAAAAGCTGGGACTTCAGATTACGAGATTCACAGGATGTCACTGAAATGTTCACTAACCCATTGGACTACGGACCTGCACCAGAATTGACCTTTCACAGTCTCAAAATTTCATGTTGAAAATAAACTTCGTATGTTTGACCAGTTTGAGCGTGTTTGGATGACCAACTTTCTTGCGTATGAATTGGTTTGTACAATGTTATGATTTTCAATTAGACTTTAGCAATTGTAGTCGGACTAAATTGATGGAACAAGCAAGATTCTTAAATCAGATTTGCTAAAGAATGTTTTGACGAAAATCTGAGTCGTTTCTGTCTAATTCGCAGAATTTTACAAAGAATTTGAAGCAGAAAAGACAATATTTAAGCTAAACATTTAATGTATCACTTTGATAATTAAAAACAGGTACAGGACGCTTTTCCTAAATGTTGAGGCAATTTTGACAATGTATTTTGTATCTACTGATTGCACAGCTGATATTCACTGGATTGCATCACTTTCAATTGAATCCAGTGAAAACTAGATTAAAACGCGTCAATGACTCCACAACGTCTCAATGATTCAGCTTTTAGCAGCAATAAATGTATTTCTTAGAATGTTAAAATTTGACAACTGATTAACGAATTTGCGATGGAAAAGCGGCGGAAAGTTTTTGTAAATGTGAATAATATATGTAAAAATTTATATATATATATATATATATATATATATATATACATCATACCCACCTACTACCTAATACCTCCAGTCGGTATGAAGCGTGAAACTATGAATGCTCGTGAAGCGAGCTTTGAATTTCAGAAGCAGGATCTTTCGGGTATGAGAAAGGTCTGAACCCTTGACAATGAATTATATAAAATTCTGTAAAATGAGCATATATTCAGTAAACAAATTACACAGTGGCACAACATAATAAGTATGTATTTTACGTAGATGGTCACTGCAAAGAAAACAGAAACAAAAGAACAGAAATAAACAACCATAAGAGAAACGTATAGGCGTCACCTTGACTGCCTGATTACTTCAATACGCACTATTTACAATATCTTTGCTTTGACCTCCTTCTCAATTACTTCGTACCTCATTTAACTTTTGTTAATCTAAAGTTTTCTCCGTGCACGGCCCTTTAAGTGATTCTCTACAATTATTCTATTATAGACTCTACAGAATAAGCCTTGAGCTGCATTTATTACAATGCTGTTAACTCTAACACAAGAATAAACGTGACACACACGTTACTAAATCGTACCCTTTACAAAGTATCTCGTTCATACGTTCGAAATATTTTCCCAGTGCAATTATTTGGAACTTTCTACCTATTTTAGACGCTACGCCTGGTGTTTAAAGCTACACAGTTTCCAACAAATTGACGGCTAGAAGTTGCCAGTTCTTTACCTCGACATTTCCTTCCCGCTCGCCGCCAGTTAACCTTTGGGGGTCTGGTCGCTCGCAGTCCTCGCCGCGTCACTTGACTGATCTGATGTCCTGCGGTTACACTCCTCTTTCTTTTTGCTCGATCTCAGGAGGCCGCCACACGTCCAAATTCCAAACCTTTCTCTCAGTGTCCTCAGGCTCGTACCATCGACGGATTGGTCCAAGTCCTTCTCGCCTACGCTTGAGTGTTGGAATCGTCCTTCGCCAGCCTGCCATGCACCTGTTGCTCGCGCTTCCAGTTTTAAATAACTAACGTGCTTGAATTGTCCATTTAGCACTCGGCCGACATAAATTACACTTTGAGCGTGCGGTCGTGGCGTACAAAAATTAAATACTGGATTTTTGTTCAGAGTCCTTCAGCGAATTGACTTCGATTATGAAAAAACTATTTCAAGTTCAAAGCAATCACATCGCTTGTTTACTCGCGTGTGCAATGTTAATGCAAATACTGTACATGCACTTGTTTGAATCTCTATCACTTATTACCGCGTTTCTAAATCATTTTACTTAAGTAAGTAAATTATAATTCTGCACTAACCAATTAATACCGCTGAAGAATTTAGTTGAGTCGCTGTCGCCGTCGAAGTCGTAAGAGAGCTCTCTACCGAAGTGCGTCACGGCATTTTATGCAACTCCACCTGGGGAAAATTTCTGGGAGGGGCACTTTCTCTTCCTTCAAGCCCTCTCGAGAAAATATTATCCGCCAACTTCGACATCGGAGTGCGAAACCTGCGGTAGATGTCGCTCTCTTCGGACCATCGCCCGCCTCGTACCCTATTTCTGCCCTCTGGTCTTTCTAGTGGCTTATGGTGGCGTTACGGGTTCGTATAACCTCAGATTGAAACATAATATATATATATATATATATATATATATATATATATATATATATATATATTAAAATAGCATAATTTTGTAAATAGAACCAATGGTATATCATTGATTTTAATATGCAACTATACCAAATAGGTGCCCACTGGCCAGCACCTCTCTAAATGCGGTCCTGGTAAATACAATTTCTAAATAAAGGTCTAATTTATCTTTCTGGGTTCAACATTGTATCTGTCTTAATAATTTTAATCCATTTCATTTCATTTGACTGCTATATATTGAAGAGCTACAATTTGTCTTTAGATTTATTTCATTATGAGTATGTTAATAATAGTAATAATAATAAAATTTAATAATAATAATAATAATAATAATAAAAATTCCGTCTTAGTACAAATGATTTTTTCTGGATTAACAATTTATATTTTGAAACTTGAATAAGCCGGAAACCTTTACAACACGGAAGAAAATGTTAGACCCAAACGATTCCGGCTTATACAACTATTACTGCATTGTATAACAATCATATCAAAATGAGTGAAAGTTTCCGGGTTGGTAGGACGTGGTCCAGTTGGCATTGAAGGGCCAAACGTTTCGTCCACGTCTGCGGTGGACATCTTCAGTGGCGACAGCGTCGTGGGGGTAGTCTCCGGGTCGCCGGCCGGCTAGTGACTGAGCCATTGGGCCGATGACTGGACTGGGACACTGGGCCGACTGGATGATGCGGGGCTACTGGGCGTGGCGAAGGTCCCCTCATCTCGGCGCGCTGCTGCGGAGCGAGCGAAGCCGGCAGCTACGAATCCTTTCGCCGAGTGGCCGTCTGCTCTTTGCTAGCAGAAACCCCAACGGCGGGTGCCGTTTGCTTTGTACCGTGTCGAAATGTGGATGAACATCGAGCCACGTAAGCTGGTTCTTGGCTCAATGTCCAGCCACATCCCCGTCACTGCGGTGCGTCTGACCAGGAGGTCCTTTGATTTACGTTTCCGGGCGTATCAACTGCTAAGGTCATTAGTCCTGTCAGTGTAGTGCATGCATTATCGTGGAATGTGGCAGTGATCTCTCCCCGCTGGATGGTGAGATCCGGCGCCGACCTACATGTCGGTTTGCGTAGTTTTCCATAACCGGGTATCTCCCACCAGTGGGCATCGCTCCAGCCAGGACAAGCTCTAAGCTTCCGACTGGTCTCCTGACATGTAGTCGGCATGGTAGTGTAGGCGTAAGTAAGGGGAAGTGAGGATGGAACAAAGAAGAGGAAGGAAAGATCGCGCGGTCCGTAGCTCGTTTGTTAGGTTACTACTCCGGTATTCGCCTGGTGTTCATCGGAGAAACCACGGACAACTACCGATCAGAGCAGCCGGCCGCTAGAATTTTGGGTGGAAAATCGTGGGTGCAAGAAAACAATTAACATTGGTTCATATGGCGAAAAACATTAAAACAAACAAAAATTAAAACCCTACCCAAACATTAACATGAATTAACGGCTCAGGAAAAATATTGCTCCCGCATTTATATTTCAAAATTCAGGGCTGTACAAAGAGACAAAATCAACATTGGTTCTTACGGGAGGAAAACCATAAACTTAAAAAACCTCAGAGAAAATACGAAACCCTACCCAAACATTAACATGAATTTAGGAACATTAACATGAATTTAGGCTTTAGGAAAAAAATTACTCACGCATTTATGTTCCAAAATGCAGGGCTCTACAAAGTGAAACACTTAACATTGGTTCTTACGGGTGAAAAACATAAAACTTAAAAAACCGCAGAAAAAAGTTGAAACTCCACCCAAACATTAACATGAATTAACGACTCTAGGGGAAAAATTACTCCTGCATTTATATTCAAAAGTCAGGGCTGTACAAAGAGAAACAATTAACATACGTTCTTACGGGCCAATAACCACAAAATTAAATATCCTTGTGAGAAAGGTGCATTATCTTTTATTATTGCAAGTTTATTAAATATTGCAAATTGTGTATATATATATATATATATATATATATATATATATATATATATATATATATATATATATATATTGTGACGTCACGGGATTAGACAAATCCCATAACGCCACCATCCGCCATGTAGCTTCTCCACGAACAAAGAGGACTAGGGTATTATGGCGGAAGCGATGGCCGGTAAACGCGCCATCTGCCTACAGCTTTTCGGAACTAGGAACGCCCAAATCAGTGAGTAATGTGTTTTCCGGGAGGTCACGAAAGGAGGAGAAGATGCACCTCTCAAAAATTTCAGGCGCGAGTACCACATAAGTATCGCGGCGCGCCCGGAGGAACTCCCTTTACGGCAACAGCGATTTGCGACTCAGAAGAAACTCTTTGACTAAGCAGCAGTGACGGCGAGTACAAATAGATAGTATAGGAGTTTATTTTAACTTGGTAGTTAAAAGTTAGCTCGGAAAGCGTATCTTTGAAAAGTGAAGTAATTAGGAAATAGAGTGCAAAATAATTCGTCGCAGTCACAATAATTCGGAGAGCAAGCGAAATAACTGACATCGAAATAATCCCCAGTTGTAAAATCTGCGCAGAAGGACATTAATTAAATCCAGCACTTCACATTGCACGCTGAGACCACACATGCCTAAAGTGTGGTAGGTCGGCTGAGCATTTGAGCATAACTCAACATTAATAATTTCGAGGGTGGAAGCGAACGAACGTGTATTGAGGCGGTGGAAGCGATGACGACCCTAGAAGAGCGAAGCGTAGGCGAGAAGGACTTGGTCTAGAGCGAGGATAGTACGGGTTCGAACGAGAGAAGGTGTGGAAATTGAGGCCCAAGGGCGTTCGAGCGGAAGGAATCGCTTTCGTCGCAGCACAGCACGCGAAGACGAGGCGGCACCGCGGAACGAGCGGCAGTAGGGTGGTCCCAAGGTTACCTACAAGCGAGCGACGCGGAGCCGTTGAGGTAAAGGAACTGGTACGTTCATGCAGCGATCATTGGGGAAAGAGGATAGTGGTAAATATTAATGACCATCAGTGTTCAAAGCGGGTGAAACGACTAGAATAGTGGGAGGAGATTTCGGAATCGTGAGTGGTAGTTTCCAGGTCATTTACTGCACGTATCATTAGATTCATTTAAAGAGGCTATACCTTTGTACAAGTTTACATAAATGATTCATAATTTTTATATGTTGTACAGTTAATATTATCTAGAAAGATCAATTTGTTGTATTGTGTTTAAAGTAACTACTACTAAGTTACTAAAAGTAAAATTAAATTATTCATTGATTACTTGATGCAGGAGTCATGGGAAGCGGTTTATAATACTGTTGATACGAACGACAAATATAATTTTTTTTTCAACTCTTTCATTTCATTTTAAAACTTGCTTTCCTCTTCAAAACGAAAACTAAATATTTCACGGAAAAGCAATTCTTGGATAACACAAGGGATTAGGACATCTTGTAAAAACAAGTGAATTCTTTCTTTCATTTCTATACGTCATGACGCATCTCAAGATTTTATCTACTTTAAAAAAATACAAAACATTGTTACGAAGTAAGCTGCAGGTGGTGGCAAAATCATAAAAACCATCAGGATATTTTGAACTCAAATAATAAAATAAAATCAATGGAATATAATAAAAATACTACCAAATCAACTAGAAAAACCCGTAGAGAATGTTGTTTTAAATATAAACGATATAAATGTGAACGATCCGGCAACAGTGGCTAGTCTCTTTAACCAATACTCTTTCGAGAATTGCTGCCGATCTCACTCATGTGGTCTTCAGGCACAAAATTCAAAACAGATAGTTCACCCAAAATTTTAGACACACTGTTCGTTCCTCTGAAACTTCTTCCTATGAAATTCTCAAAATAATCGGTAAACTAAAAATAAATATTCGTCCGGTTTAGATGAATTCCGGATTCTCTTTGTTAAAGACTTGTGCGTATGCTAATATACACCGTTAACTCATATTTAATGCATCTTTATGCACTGAATGTTTCCATATATTTTCAAACAGCTAAAATTAAGCCGCTTTTCAAAAAGCAAAACAAAATGAAATTCAAAATTATCGGCCCATTTCTCTATCAGTCTTTTAAAAAATTAAAATTAGAGAGACTTTTTTACGTACGAATGGAAACCTTTCTCACTAAACACGACGCGCTTTCAGATTGCCAACATGGATTTAGAAAGTCAAAATCAACGGAAACAGCTATATTTTCTTTTCTTAAAGATGTCGCCTCATCATTGGATCAAAACGAGTCACCTATTGGATTATTTTTAGATATCTCAAAAGCTTTTGACGTCATTCATCATGACATTTTACTAAAAATTACCTTCAGCGGAATCCTTGTATTGCTCTAGATTACTGGTGTTCGTACCTTTAAGGTACTCACTTTTAAGGTAACGATCTCAGAGAGCGAAACACTACTGAAATGATGAAAATTACGTACGCACCTTCCGACTCTTGCCCGTTGCATGGAGTCTTCAAGGATTGATTTTAGCCCTATTCTGTCTTATTGACGTAAACGATATGCCTCGACGATTCGAAACGGAAGAACGGTTTCTTGCGGATGATACAAACAATTATTAAAACAGATTTTATTACATGAGCTTTTTTTCGTTTTTTTCTCCCTCTTCAAAATCTGGAAATTTAAGTAGTATATGACTTAGTGAAGGATCACAGAATTTTGAAAAATGTGCACACAATTCACTCTTTCCCCCATAGCACGTCATACGCAGTTTTAACTGTTTTTTGACGTAAAATAAATAAATAAATAAAAACTGCTTTTTGTGACATGTAAAAGGGTCTGAATTAAGTGCAACGTGAATGCTACGCATATTTTGTGTTCAGTATTATAGAAGAGGCGAAGTCCAAGGCTAGCATATGCAGTGGTTTTTGAAACAAGTATTAAATTCATTTGAAAAAGCCGTGCACGGAAAAACTAGAGGTCAAAAGAATAAATAATTTAGTAGGGAAAATAACTCGCAGTAGCGATCAATAGTAAATTGTAGTTGATGAAAGTGTGTTCAGGCAGTCGAGGTGATGCCTATATGTTTTGGTTTTTTGTCTTGTTTCATTTTTTTCAGTGACCAGCTACTTAAAGTACAATAACCTGTTGTGAAATTGCGTCACTGTAAATTTTCTCATTGAATATATGTTCATATTATTCGTATTTTATTTGATTAATTGTGTTATGGTTCAGACTCTTTCTCATACCCGAAAGACCCTGCTTCCTGAGAATTTTAAGCTCGCTTCACGAGCATTCATTCTATCACGACCCACCACGTGTGGTGAAGTAGGTAAAGTAGGTAGATGGTGTTACAATATATATATATATATATATATATATATATATATATATACATTGCAAACTGATCTCTGCTTTGCTCACTATATCACTCATGCCCACACGTTGGACGCCCAATGCAACGTACTCTCTTACCTCCCTATTTACTTGTTCTCACTCAAGGTGACAAAGTCAACTTACCTCTATTCTACTTACAATGTGAACTAAACTATCGCAGCTGCCTTCTACTATACCTTTGTTCTATTCTTTCAACTATTTGCCCCCTGCCTTGGTATTTTCTGGATAGAATAACACTCTCGTTTATCAGTCGCCTGCACCTCAGCTAGCGTATACTATTACTAAATCTTACCTGGGCGTGACTCGCGTGCTTCATTCCATACGGACTGAGATGGGATACCTCACGTCCGTGCCTGGGCCAAGCCAATTTCTAGATAACTACTAAAAAAGACACACATATTCAAGGCAATCATGTGCCATACTGAGTGCTCATCCATTTATTGCAAGCTCCCCTTCAGCACATTGCCAAGGCAAATACATTACGCCCTCTCTTGATACTGTTTGTCCCTTTTATGGCATGCAAATTTTAACACATCAACATTGAACCCTAGGCTTGCAAAAAAAAAAATACAAAGAACATAAAATAATACCATTCACACTTAAAACATTAATAAAATTTTCATTCACCCAGGAATGCGCATTCTGTCGTGACCTTGTTCCTATGATTGTCATCTTAATTTTAATTACAAAACTTGATCTTCGACAGAATCTTCCCGCATTTGTCTCGAACATAAAAAAGTACATATGCAATTCATGCAACTTCCCTTTGCTGCGGCGTCGCACACTGTCAGCGCCAGTCGTTGCCCGGTGTCTCGCGCACCGCTCGTGTACGAAGTTCCAACTCGGCTGCCACCAGTTTCTGGACGCCACTAATTCACTTTCAAAATCGTTACTTATAATCTCGGTTATTATTTCTCACGAACTAATTACGTTCCCGTTAATGTTTTCCTATGTCACACGACGTTTTCAAATTCGGGAATTTTTTTTCTTTTATTACGTTCCTCGCGGCGCGGACGTATATTTTCGACGTCCTGAACGACTGCTAATTTAATTTTATACTGGCCTATGTCTTACAAGTGTTCCAGTTCGCTGCCTTCGTGCCAATCACTGTTCATTCCCATGCCCACTTACGCGAAATAATGTTCACAATTTAAACAGAATTAAAAAAGTTAAATGTTAGCTACACAACGTTCTTCTTTACTTGATTCTTTCTTTACTTTCTTTACTTGATAATACTTCTTAAGAAAACACTGCACTAAATATTTCTGAGAAAACTGAAAAAATTTCAACACAACGACATAATGCGTGTACTGGCGACCAAACTCAACTCGTTCTCTTCCTTACCACTTTTCCCATTTGTTGGGCCTATAATCCGACAACTTTCTTTTTTCAAAACACCTGCCCATCACGGCATATGTTAGAAATATTCATATTTCCATCGTTTGCGGACTTTCTTTTTTCTTAATCCCTCAATACGTTAAAAATGTAAATATTAAACTAATTCGAGTCCTGCATGAATTCCCCGTGCCGTGACTAATTTTGCCCTAATCCAAATATTCTGTTTTATAATTCCAGAAGGTTTGATGTTAATCCGTCCAGGCGTTCTTGAGATATTCAATAAAAACTAAGTTTCTTATACACTTTCAATAGTACAACAATGGGAAGTATGTTCTTCGTTCTAATGTGTTACATACAATCTAGACAATTTCTGATATTTCTTGAACCCGTGGCTCGAATTACGTGATTTTTGCTTTAAAATGTTTCTAAAATCAGGTTCTACCCATTGTTTATGTTGCCCATTTCCGCCCTTTACGTTTTCTGCTACCTTCTGAGAATTATAAGCGCGCGGCGTTGCCGTCTATTGTTTTCTTTCCATACTTAATTTCTCTTTGACGAATAAAATTCTGTTCTCTGTATATTTTACGCGTTCTGGGTCTTGCAAATCATTACAATATATAATGTTACTTATGAGCAGGGAACGAATTTATATGGACTAAAAATATATGAAATATGTAAATACATATGAAGTTATTTCCATCAAACATGGAGCTGGCATGGACTCACAAGATAAAAATAACTATGGTAAAATAATATTTTATTGTCTGTTTTTAAACCTTCGTCTTTAAATTCTGAAATGTAACTTCTAATTTTACACTGGCTTAATGGAGAGATTAATAGAACTGAACCAACACATAGTATTCTGACTAGACTGTAACTGACATTGAGGAGCTGTATAAGTTGAATTTTGTTGTCCCAGTCGCTGTGTCGTCATGCGATTTCCGGGTGGCAGCCTCATAGGTAAAGGACGGGGAAGTGTGGATACCGAATCGTGGTGCGTTTCTCACAGACCATGTAGGTTCTGGCGTCATCTGTCAAACCAATCTAACTCTCAAGCATCGCCTTCAGCCCTGTCACGCCCCGGGACACTCAGACCCTCTCAGACAGGGCCTCAAGGCCGGTGAGTGGATCTATTCTTCACATAAATTAAAACATTAAGAGTTTCTTAACTTGCTTTCCCATTATCAATTCTCCCTAATTTTCAAAAAACTCTGATGTTTAAGGAATTACTGAGAATATTTAAGCTCTTATTGTTGAGATGCATTTTAATAGTTAATGAAATTGCACTGTTAAACAATGTGTTATATGGACTGAGTTTTTTATTAGAAATATGGAAAATATAAGAACTTTTCAAATATATGAAAATACTTAAATATGAAAAAATGGATAATAAACGTAATATCTTAACTCTACGCATTGTGAAACATAAAGATAATGCTAAATAGCATCGATATGAGCTTTTATTTAGCAAATATGTATTTACATAGAAATCCGTTCCTGCTTATTAACAAGACGGAGTAACGCTTCTTTTATACTTTGTTGTTTGAGAGAGTCTTATTTCGGAATGCACATTACTGTAATAGAATTAACATGTACATTATGCGGTCCCTGACACTGAAGCCATATTACGTAGATAAACAAAAATGTTAAAAATTCAGACATGATCTCCTGGTAACATCAACAAAAAGAATGCAACGTATCTAAATACTCCCACAATATACGGATATATTGTAGACATAATATGATAACATATTCATTAATACAATATGTGAATTATCATTGCAGTTATATTCACATTTTAAATGCTTTTTTTTATGTTTCTAATCCATAACGAGCGAATCAAAACGAGACAATCGGAAGGCAATAAAAAAGCCTTAAACAATGAACCTCAAAACATTTTGCCTGTAGCAAATGGAGATGTAAATTGGGGACCCGAAGGAAAATACTGGTTGGAAACAAATGGTTTTTCCTCGCACTCACAGAATGGAGAATGGTACCTACCTATGAAGAAAATAAATTTAAAATAGAAAACTAGAAGAGAATCATACATTCTTATCTTTTGTAGAAATACTCGATACAAAACCTAAGGGAGAATTCTATAGAAATCCACCACAGGAAAGCTCAAAATACGCTATTACAGTGTGTTCAGTTTTCCTTGATATCGTTCATTTTGTAGAAATTTGAGATTGATGTTGACTTGAACATGCAAAGTTCTCTACAATTATTAATGATAAATTAAATTTAATTAATTAAATATTATTAATATTCATTTCAAGACTTTTTAAAAGACTTGGACACTTAGAAAATATGTTAGATAGCCTACCGGTTGAAATTATTTAATATAGATTTATTTATTGAACTTGTTTATAACGTTCAAATATACTGTGAAATGTTAGATTTGTACAATGTTACAAAACCAGCATATAAACTGTGAAAATATTTTATTACCTTTTGCCACTTACTACTACTGTCCATTTACTTAGATATTTTGTTATTTTTAAGTATCACAAGATTGACAGTGTGAATGCAATTAATTATTTTATTTTTCAAGATGGATGAGGACGAATATTCTATATATTATTTCTCGTAACAGGTTTAGCTGCAAATGCGGTGTCAACTCTTAAGAATCCGTTTAAACAGCAATGGAAATAATGAAGAGTTTCAAACCACCATTCGGTTTGGAACAGATGTATGTGGAAAACGACCCGTCCGTCAACCGCGAAGAAAGGAAATTGCAGAACAACTCATCACAACTTCTGCAGAACGTCTTCGCGCAGATATGGCAAATGAATTAATGCACTTGGGAGATCCAGAACCTGCAATATTGTCGATTGCAAGCGTGTCATTTCCAAAGAATATGTAAACTCGCAACACTTGCACAAAGATCCGATTCAAGCTCTGCAGATGATGCAAAATCAAGATAGAGCCACTGTTATTCACAACATTGGTATAGTTCCATTTTTTGTGTATTTTGATATAAACTATCAGAAAAACATTTACAAGGTATATGCTAAGGAGCAATCCGCTTGCTTATATGTTGATGCAACAGGAGGGTTAGTGAAAAAAATTGTTAGAATTGACGGAACACTGAGTTCTCACATTTTTTTGTATATAGCAGTAATTAGAACTTCGGAAGGTCAATTTTCTGTTACGCAAATGCTTTCAGAAAAGCAAAATACATCAACAATTTTATTCTGGTTAAGCCTGTGGGTTGCCTCGGGCGCGCCACCTCCAACTGAAACAGTGACAGACGCATCCAGAGCACTCCTAACGGCCTTAGTGCGATGCTTCACCGGGTGCTTAACCATAAAAGAATATGCCGATTGTTTTCTTGGCAAAATTCCAAGATGTTATACAAGAATAGATGTAGCACATTTTTTTAAAAATATATGCCAATTTTTTGAGAAAACAACCACGTTTAGTTAAGAAATTTTTCCTTGCAGTTATTGGGAAGTTAATCCTTTCTCGTGATGTGGATACCGTCAGAAAGATAATTCTATCCATTGTTGTTGCTAGAAGCGAAACGAGTGGTTTCCTTCTAAGCAACCCGACAGGGAAAACCGCTGCAGAAGTTCACAAAGATGTACTCATGAACTTTATCACAAGGAAAGTCCAATTGAGAATATTCTTACGACATATGTCAAATGAGGCATTGTCCACTAAATGAGAATGATTCAGAAAATGTTGTAAATCATTCAGGACTAAATCGGTGGAGCCAGTGGGCTGCGGATATTAATAGAGAAGCTCTTAATTTATTGCAAGAGGGTTCCAATGTCAACCCTTTTTATCTATCCACATTTTGTGAAAAACTTTGAAAAATGATGCTAACTTTTCCACTTTGCACATGTGCTTTCAGGGATCAATTTGGCTATTGAACTATTCCAGCCTCACGTGCCTCTGGAAAATGAATTCGGCAAAATAAAACACAACATTTTGAAGTTAAAAAGCAAAATGACGGTAGAGTTTCAAATTTCTTCTCCGGCTTTAAGTTTTATGTTTTATTAATTTAGTCAAAAAAACAGTAAAAACTGTATGTGATGTATGGGGGAGAAAATAATTTTTTTTGTTTTTCGCCCGTAAGAAACAATGTGAACTGTTTCGCTTTGTACAGCCCTGAAAATTGAAATATAAATGCGGGAGAAATGTTTTTCCTAGAGCCGTAAATTCGTTTTCATTTTTGGGTATGG
Source organism: Teleogryllus oceanicus (assembly GCA_964035755.1). Classification (NCBI taxonomy): domain Eukaryota; kingdom Metazoa; phylum Arthropoda; class Insecta; order Orthoptera; family Gryllidae; genus Teleogryllus; species Teleogryllus oceanicus. Next base: position 113,781,168 of record CAXIVR010000002.1, read on the forward strand.
CTAGAAGTTTTTCTGTGGTTTTAAATTTTATGTTTTTCGCCCGTAAGAAACAATGTTAACTGTTTCTCTTTCTACAACCCTGAATTTTGGAATATAAATGCGGGAGTAATATTTTTCCTAGAGCCCTTAATTCTTCCTAAATAATGGGTGTGGTTTCATAATTTTGAATTGAATTTGAGATGAACTTTAGTCTAAAGCTAGCAGTGCCCACGATTTTCAGAAAACTATAGGAGCGGAAAATTCGGAAATAGAGCACTTAATTAGCCTTTAATTAGCCTATAATTTTGGATATAGTTTGGTTGAGATTCGTTTTTAAGTGCTAAGCAACATTAGATGACTTCCCAGAAGGTACATTTCTGCAATTTGAATTGAGTAATTTAAACTAAACAGTCAGCGCCAATTTTTAATAACATATTACTTTTTAGCACCTGTTTAGGCAAATTTTTGCATATAGAGTCTAAATTCAGACATTCGATGGCTTAGGAGGAACAGCTCTTATATTAGGCAGGCGTTCAATTCAAGGTCATTTTTGGGATTCGTGCCCATGGTATTCAAACTAACTGACAGCGGCAAATCTTTATATTACAGATTACGTTTAGTAATGGGTTTGGGTACATTTTAGCGTAGAGCATGTTATTCAAAACTAATTGGTCAGCGGCAATTTTTTTATTATAGATTACTTTATATTCGTTTAGGGGTAATATTTTGGCGTAGAGTATGAATTAAAATTGCAGTGATGGTTTGAAGGAGCGTCTCTCTTGTTTCCGCACAGCGTTCGACCGAGGGTCATTTTTGGTTTCGAACCCATGTTATTCAAGCTAACCGGTCAGCGGCAAATATTTTTATTACAGATTACTTTTAGTATTTGTTTAAATCTAACCTATCCGCAACAATTTTTGTTATAGAGTTTACTTTTTGTACTCGTTTAGGGCACATTTTGGCGTAGAGTATTAATTATAAATTGCGATTGTTTTGAAGGGGCGTATCTCTTCCTTGCGCACACTGTTCTACCAAGGGTCATTTTTGGGATTCGAGCCCATGGTATTCAAACTAACTGGTCAGCGACAAATTTTTATATTACAGATTACTTTTAGTATTGGTTTATGGTACATTTTGACGTACAGTATGAATTATAAATTGCGATGGCTTGGAAGAAGCGTCTCTCTTCCTTTCGCACAGCGTCCGCCGAGGGTCATTTTTGGGATTTGAACCCATGTTATTCAAACTAACTGATCAGCGGCAAATTGTTCTTTCACGGATTACTTTTAGGATTGGTCTATGGCACAATATGGCGTAAAGTATGAATTATAATTTACGATTGTTTGGAAGGAGCGTCTCTCTTCCTTGCGCACAGCGTTCGACCAAGGGTCATTTTTGGGTTTCAAGACCGTGGTATTCAAACTAACTGGTCGGTGGCAATTTTTTTATAACAGACGGCTTTACTATTAGTTTAGGAATGTTTGCCGTACTGTATGAATTGTTATATCTGATGGTTGGAAAGAATGTTTCTTTCTCAGCACAGCGTTCGACTGAGGTCAATTTTGACTGAACTCATATTATTCAAACCAACCGGTCCGCGGCAAAGTTTTGTATTACTGGAGTAATTTTATCGGCTTTAGGGGTAAATTTGGTGAGTAAGAATTGTTACGTCTGATTGCTTACTGGGAAATTTATGTTTTTTCTCTGACAACGCTCGTAGGAGGATTGTAGGTGTAATTTTTGTTTTTTGTAAATATTTTTGAAAGAATGGAAAGATATCGATATGATTTCTTCTCTGTAATCGTTTGCAGATAAAAAGCCGCAAATTTGGAGTACTTTTTGGTGGGTACATTTGGTTTATTAGCGGATTTTAGATGTGTTATCCGTTAACTTCTAATGGAAGTTAATTGCGGTTGCGAAGTTAAATGCGGAAGTAATTTTTTTCCTAGAGCCTTTAATTATTTCAAAATAATGGGTGTGGTTTCATAATTTTGAATTGAATTTGAGATGAATTTTTTGAGTGGGCGCTGCTAACTTTAGTCTAAATGTAGCAGCGCCCACGATTTTGGGAAAACTATAGGAGTGGAGAATTTGGAAATGGAGCACTTAATTAGCCGTAAATTTTGGATATAGTTTGCTAGATATTCGTTTCTGGCGCTGCTAACTGTAGATGGCTGCGTGCATTTGTGCGCGTGCGTGCGTGTATGTGTGTGGGTGGAGAGGGTCATTCCAGAAAATAAAAGAACAGGACTTCTCCTGAACCTAACAGAAGCATGAATGTCAACGTTACGTAAAGGTCACGCTAATACCTAAAACCAATTTTTGGATGAGAAAAGAAAATCGCCAACGTTATCAAAATTTACAACGGCTGCGCTCTGACCATAGAAGGTCTTAATAGAATGAATGTTTTCCTCTTATTCTTTGTTTGACCAAAGCCTTGGAATTAACAAGTCTGTTCAAATCTGGTATGTGTATATATTATGTGGGTAACTTACTTTGATCCAACCACAACTGTGACTTGTTAATGTAGAGGTAATTCTAAATATATGTGGCAATTAAATTGGCAATGCTACTAATTTCCCTTCCTGTCATTACCTAGATACTGGAAATGTTGGCTGTTCATGTACTGTGTAATATGCAATACCTATGAACTTCCCCTACCTATGGTCCTCCAATGTGTTGTTTTTCTTCTTTCTCTCTCTCTTTCTTTTTTCTTGCCTGTTTGACTTATCAAACTTGCATTCTGTCTTTTGTTACAGGAGCTATATCACGAACGTTACAGTTGTATAGCTGTAATGTTTGCTTCAATTCCAAATTATAAAGAATTCTATGATGAAAATGATGTAAACAAACAGAGGCTTGAATGTTTGAGACTCTTGAATGAAACCATATGTGACTTTGATAAGGTAAGAATCTGAAGTTTCTGGACTTCTCTTCATTAATCTTGAAATAATGTGGTGACTGCCTTCCATTATTTGACATTCTTGGTTCAGATTGACTTAACAGCAAATATTTTCACATAGAGACTTTTATTACAAACATTCATAACTATAAAATATGGCATAATAGTTATGTTTATCTAGTCTCAGGCTATCATCAGAATCTACACTGTGAATTTCATCAAATTATTTGCTCTTCTTGAACTAGTGCTTCGTGGCAATGTTAATTGAAAACTCAAAATCATTGTACAACTCATGAAACCAGCTGATGCTTTCTCTGTAAAATGGTTTTTAAATTAGATATTATTCTGAATCTCAAAACAATTATATGGAATAAGACATTTGTGTATTTTCATAAATTTCTTTTGTGCTTTCTGTTTTAATTTAAAACTAATATATTATTGTTTCTCTATTATTCATCAAATTGGTAATTGCAATTACAGGTCAAAGTCCTTCATTTCAATCAAATGTTTCATCCGTCATTTGACTTACCTACTTACTCCCTCACTCACATCAAATGCTACATATTTATTCCAATAAGTATTTTTATGGATTTAAAGATTCAGGTCAAGTATCTTGACATTAATATGTGAGGTTGAAACTTGTACCACAGGCCCTACAAACAATGTGATTGGTGGTCTCCATGAAAATCTTGCATCAATCACATCTTCATTTCAGTCAGTAAATCTATATTACATCTGAAAACTATAAAATTGATCTGAAAATGACTGTGAAAAGGGCAATGTTACTAAAAAATGGAAATGTCTAGGATGAGGATGCTCATTTAAGTATAATGATATTACAACTATTATAGGATAGCTTTCACAGAATTCTGAAGACTGATAAAAACAGGCAAACTTTTTGATGCTATTATAACACAAAGCTGTACATTTTCATTCACTTTAAAAAATACTTTGAGATTGAGATTAGCAGTATACTTTCTTCTCTTGATACCTTCACTTAGAAATAATTGTTTAACATGTAAAGCAATATAATTTATCTGGCCATCTAAGTTAAAAACAAGAATTTTAAAGAATTGAGATGAGATTAATCTATATGTACACTACACAATACCTTCCTGGAAATTACGAAGGTGAGAAATGTATGAAAAAACACTGTTAGGAAATTTTTATAGCTTATTTAATGTTGACAATTTGTATAGAAGTTTTTGTCACAAATATTAACTAACATTATTATACAATGTGTTCTATCACACTTTACCTTTAAAGGGCTTGCACACTGCCCAATCCCAATATAATTTTGAAGTAAATCATCATGGTCCTTATCATCATAATCATGAGGAGTTATGCCTATTAGCAATTTTTGCTACTTTTTTACATTGTTATCTGTCTTTCTTTCCATTCTTTCTTTCCTATCTCCTTGTTTGCATACATTAAAGTAGAATGCTTAGGAAAATATTTAAGGTAAATTAGTTTGTGAAATTAAGGAAAACAATCCTTGAGCAAATTTTACCAATAAACAGATAGTTTTCAATAGTAAATAGAAGAAACTTTTTACTATAGAAACATTTAATGATATTTTGTAACATTTAATAAATTTGTAAACATAGTACCAACTGACATTTGCAAAATTTTCTTAGAATAGAATTTAAAGCATGCCAAGGTCAACACGAAATCAGGCTCTGTAATAATTCACTTCAACTGAGTTAGCCTAGAGCAACAACTCTCTTTGTCAGTGCAGTGTCTCCACCAGAGATAATCTAGGCTTTAAGTCTCGATGATGGCAGATTCAAGCCAGCTACACAGCCAGATCTAATCCAGCCAACGCTCAGATGAGACCAGTGGTCATCTGCTTTGATCAGTAGCTTTCCTGCTCTCCAATCCAGGCAAATGTCAGAGCAGTAATCTTAGCAAACAGCTATGGGCCACATTCAATGTTTGTCTCCCTTCCACATCTTTGTCTCTCTCTCCTTACTCAAGTTACACACTGACACAATTAAGTGCTTACTTCACTACCATTTATGCTTGGAGTTTAGAGTTTGTCCTAGCTGTGGTGGTGCTTTCACTAGTGTCACCTAGAGGTGTCTCACAACCTGACATGTGGGTTGGAGCTGGATCTCTCATTCCAACAGGAGAGGAACACTGCCACCTCATGGGATGTAACATGTACTGCACCTACAAGTACAGAACAAGACTATCTATCAGCTGTGAATCACCTTATCAGCTGATGTGCCAGAAACATGAAATAATCAATTAATATTCATTTCAAATATTTTGTTGCATTTGATGATTATTTTTAAAAGAAATAATACTCCATAAATGTGAATTCTTTTATAGCTTCTTCTTATACCAAAGTCTAGCTGTATTGAGAAGATAAAAACTATTGGTAGTACTTACATGCTAGTTCAGGATTAAGACCAGGAAAAGAAGAAGGCAGTGGGGTAAGTAAGAAATAAAATATATGAAATATAGAAATAACACTGACTCATACCAATTACAAAGCTAATTATGTGTACTTTTAGTTTATTGTTTAGGATGAAGCTGAGGTAAGAAAATTTAAGGGTCAGGGCAAATTTCCTGTCTATGCACTACTGACAATGTAATATCAGACAGTAGTTGGAAAAATAAATGAAGTGTTTGTTCTAAAATATAATTGAATTGAAAATTGCAAACTACTTATGGTACATTTCTGTTTTTTGATGCGGTGTGTGATATTGATGCGGTGAGCAAGGCATCTTATGGTAGCAGAATGACTTCATTATGATGAATTTTAATCATGTCTTTGAATAATAGGTATATGTTTGGGCATTTGGGAAAAACCGCTTCAGTCATAGATTTGACTGATGCCATGAATTGATTCATTGAGTTCACAATACTATATTTAAATAATTAATAAGTACAAAAATAGGTACACAAATAAGTGGCTGCCAGCCTACTATCCCAGTTTTGTTCATTCTTAATTTTAAAAAATTGAAATGTCCTTATATATCTGCTATCAGAGACAGGTCAAAAAGTCCTATTGAGTTATACAAGTTTCTACCGCACTTAAATATCTCTTTTCATTCAGTATTAAAGAGCATTGGTTGTTTTGTGAAGGTTGCCTGTTTGAAATATAACACTCATTAGATTTCTCACCCTCCCACTGTCAATACAATACACTGTGGCTACACATTAACAACAGTTTTATAATCATTATCAATAAAGGACATTCATTGTTTTTAATTTTTGCATTGCAGTTTTGTACAAATTGCAATTGGCTACAAAAATTCAATAGGAGATAACAAATAAAAACAAGCCTACATTTTAGAAAAACAGCAGAAATTTTAGATTACAGCAAACAAACATTAAAGAAAAATAAAATTTCAAAGCAGGTCCAGACTTGTTATGAATAAAGATGAAATAAATGTGAAAAGAGCATGAATGTACAGAAATTATGTAATTCCCATGATTTAGAAACAAGAGGAAACAATGGTGTCACTAAGATGCGAGCAAAGTGCCCTAGGCAATACAATCTATGGGTGATACCAAACAATACTACTTTTTTAAGAAAAAAAATATTAACTATAAAATGTCTATTGTCAAACAAAATATAGTGTTTATTCAAATTTTGTAACAAATGTTCTGGGAACTAGTATTGCCCTCATCAATTGTGTTTGAATCAAAAATTATATAAACAAAGTTAAAAACAATGTACACTAAAAGCAAAAATAATATGTATCATGAATATGAAATAACATTCTACTGACAAAATAAAGTTACACACACATATGGCGTGGTGGCAAGACTGGGAGTAGAGCATGGTCATATTTTATGGATTTCAAACATTTATAATTTAATTTACTCACACACAGATTAAGTAAACCAAGTGCAAGATACACTCAATGAACCACAAACATAGTAAACATTTATTAAACTGTGCACATTCATTTTTAACATATTGTAGGGGCGTGGGAACAAATCACTCAAACACACGATCTCAAATTTTTTGTCATTATATATAAATTTAAGATTCTTTTGGGCTGTAACTTTGAACTCAAGTCAGGATTAGAGTGTATTAGTTATACAGTTAGATGGTGATATATATGACATGCAATAACTCAACAGATACTGCTTGTACTGAAACTTCAGTGAAGCATTATTCCTAAGTTGTTCTGGCTTTATGTTGCAGAATGTTGTATGGTGAATAAAATAACCAGTGCACTTAAAGCATTTAGCCAAATTCCTCTTAACTGTACTCTGTAAAGTCAAACATGGAAGTTAAGCAATTCGAGACTTTGCCGATCCCTGGTCAAGTGACTGTCTGGGAACCCTGGGATGTAACAGCACAGAGCCCCTAGTTGAAGGGACTCAACAATGACAGGGACAATGACTGACAATGACTAGATTAAAGTAGGATTACTCCATTACTCCAAGCGCCACTGCCCAAAATAGGGGGCTTCTAGGAGGATGCATTGGTGTTGTGTAAATAAATTGAAAAATCAATGCACCATAATCCCACTGATTGCAAAATCTCCTCCCTCCTCCCTCCCTCCCCTCCCTTCTTCCCCTCCCTCCCTCTCCACCTCTCTTTTCTCCCCCTCTCTTCTCTCCCCGCTCTCCCTCTCCACTCTCTCCTCCAAAACTGTTCAAGGATTTTTTTGCCTTTAAAAATCCATGGCTTCGATCAGATTTTAACCCGTCAACTGGGATATCATATACACCAACCATTATACCACTGAAGCTGCAAAGTATCAGTGTAGAATTTCAGTCAGTGTTCTTGAAAAAGTATCTTTGATATGGCAATCTGCATCAACTGTTTAAAAAGTATATTCCTTCTATTACAATTATACATCCTTTTTCTTCAGCCCCATTAACATCATTCATTTACTTCTTTTGATGATTTTATACATTATTGTAATTTCTAATGCACCATTATGAAACTCCCCTTTTTGCCCTTTTGCTTTTACTTGCACTGCTGTAGAAAGGGATATTTTCCTCTTTTTTTTAATAACCAGGTCCCTTTTTCTTTGTCTCTGTTAACACTTCTATATTCATTTTTTCAAATTTGGTTAAAGGCCCCCCTTTGTTTTGTCAATAGACTTTGTATATTCCAAGCTACAAATTCAATATCCAGACAAATGATGGCATACTTTTCTAAACAAAAACATAAATGTACATGGGAAGCAAGGTGAACTAAATCAATCATTGACTATACAATAGTGAATGAATTATTCAATAAAGTAAGAAATACAAAAGTTTTCAGAGGAAAAGAACTAGATACAGATCACTACCTACTAGAAACAAAACTTAAATTCAAACAAGAAATTGAGAAGAGAAGCCAGAAAATCTGGGTTAAAATTCAAGTCATCAAAAATGAAAGTTCAAACCTTATTTACTAGAGGAAGAAAGTATCAGACATTTATATGAAAATTGACTTACAGAGAAATTGCAGATGGTGGATATACAAACTATAGACATGTTCTGGACAACACTGAAAAAAGTAAGTAAAATAGTACTTGCAAGCCAAGGAAGCTATAGGTTTTAAAAGGCCAAAGAAGGAGAAATGGGTAAGAATGTATAATAACAAAATACAAGAAACCATAGCCAAAAAAAGAAAGCATATCAAAATATCTTCAAACACATAGCACAGAAGACTATACTGAATATAAAAGATATAGAGCTCAGACAAGAAGAATAACACAGAGCGTTAAAAGAGAAGACTGGAAGAAATTTGTGATAACACTAGAAAGGGATATCACAGGCCCCCAGAGAAATGGTTTCAAAATATTAAGAATGCTGAGATTGAATACAAGGGACAAAATCAATCCAAAAGTGGAAGTGGGTAAACCATTACACAAGACTTTGGAATGGCGACACACTGCCAAGTATAAGCAGAAATAATACTGATATTACTGAACAAAGTAGAGTACAGGAAATAATGATAGAAGAACTAGAAGCAGTACTAAAGAAAGCCAAAATAGTGGGAAAAATCCAGGTGTGGATGAAATCCCAATAGAACTTCTAAAATACGGAGAAAATGATCTCAAGATGATCCTAACAAAACTACTTAACAAAGCTTGGGAAGAGTATTCACTGCCAAGAGAATGGCAGATAGGTGTAGTGATAAATTTACACAAGAAAGGATCAAAAACAGATTGCAATAACTATAGAGGGATTACTCTTATGTCTACAGGATCAAAACTTTTTGCTAATATCTTAAGAAATAGATTAAATGAATATATTGAAAAAATTCCTGGGAGAAGATCAAAATTGATTTAGAAAAGGCAGAAGTACAAAAGATGCTATTTTCACAGTACAGACAATCCTGGACAAATGAAATGAAGTGAACCTTCCAACTTTCTTCCTCTTTATAGACTTTGAGAATGCCTATGACAGGGTGAACAGAAACAAAATGTGGGAAATACTGGAAGATGAAGAGATACCTATAGACATAATAAAAAGAATCCAGTGTCTGTATACAGACTCTCAGATTAAAGTAAGAATGAATGATGGAACAATACAGAGACTTTTAGAACAACCAGAGGACTGAGACAAGGTGGGCTATCACCATGCCTGTTTAACATATGCCAAATCCACATGATCAAAAAGTGAAAACCAAAAGTGAAAACCGGTATAAATTTAAACAAAAGACAAATGGTCCAAACAATTCCCTATGCAGACGACATGATCCTAACAATAGAATCAGATGACTTATAGATGGCAGCACATGAACTTCATAAAATAGCCCCAACATTCAACAAGAAAATCTCGAAAAATAAGACTAAAGCTATGGCATTTCAAGATAAAGAAATGAGAAAGGTTAACGTTGCTATAGATGGGAAAATAATAGAACAAGTAGCAAAATGTATGTATCTAGGAAACATCATTACACAAAATTCAGATGATCAAAAAGAAAAATCTAAAATTTAAGGGGAAATGGGGAATCAAGAAAATCTTTGAAGAGATAAGGACGGCAGAGACAAACTAAGAATACACAACATAGCATCTAAGCCAATGTTAATGTATAGGACAGAAATATGTAACCTAAAAGAAAGAGACTGTCAGAGATTAGAAGCCACACAAATGAGATTTTTCTGGCTCCTGGAGCCTGATCTACTGTCTTTTCACAAGAACAGGCACCAGATGTACTATCCTGCTGTTCATATGATGGTGATAATTTTCCTGGTGGTGGATATGATGGTGATAACATTTCTCTGTTCTGGAACAAAAATCATATGTTATAAAGGGCAGGGTGACCCATTTTTGGTGACATAAAACAGACATTTCTGAAATACAGAAGGAAGAAATGGGACAAACAGGATGAGCCTACAACAAAAATGAGCTTCAAATGTGACTGCACTGCTTCACTGAGACAATGCAAATAACTTTATACATAAAAAGGTACATTTTAATAACCAATCTGCTGAATATGAACATGTGGTTTCTGGAATCAGGAAAATCACAATGAACTTCTACTCATTAAAAGATTTGATATCTAGCAAATGTTTCAAATTACTTAATAGTAGGTTGTGTAGAATTCCTTACAGCTCAGGTCTTGAAATGAGTTTTTAAAATTACTAATGCTTGAATCATTTTGGTAGTAAAAGGTTGTTGGTTTTCTTTTGATTTTTTCATCAATCCAGAGGGAGATCATGATTGAAAATATCTTTCCACCATAGCATTTGTGCCTGGTACAGCCAGAGCTAAATTCACAACCACCTCTATGTTTTTACATGGATTGCCTCTACTTTTAAGTGTGTGGAAGACATCACACCATTTTCTATCAATCTGTACATCTGCACTTTGCGAAAACCAGAGTGCGTCTAGAGAGAGTGAGGTCAGTGAGGTTATAGCCAAGTACAAAAAAATGGGACATTTTGCGTCTCGTTAATATTTTGATGGATAACGGGACAATAATGAAAAGGACAATCCCGTTAAAAAGGTCAAAGCAGGAATGTGTTTTCCTTGAATGTACATTTAATTATTGTATCTTGAGTAGACATTTTAATACTGAGGAGTAATGAAGAAGGTAGTTAACATCGTGGTGCTCAATATCAGACAAGTTTATGAAACAGTATTACTTAGACTACTTATGAATAATTTTCTACAACCAAACGTGGGTTTTCAAATCTGGCATATTTTCAGGTAGAAATTGCACATAAACCACTAGCTTGTATATTTTATTTATTTTATTTTATTTTATTTTTTAATTTGTTATGTCGCATTTTGACGCAACGCCTCCAAGCTCCTCTTTGGGGGTGTTGAGCGCTGGCGCTTTCTGGAAGTAATCCCCATTACTGCGCTTTTTGTTTTATGGAGTAACTTGTTACATTGTCGACCTAGCTTGCTGTAGAGGACCGCCAGGTAGCATCTCCATGTTACCATGATATTACAGCCAATATAGATAAATAACTAGTATAAATAACTAGTAAAATAGTATAGATAAATAACTTAGGTTCAAAGTTAATATGCACTGAATTTTGCCCTAATTTAACCACTTGTGCTCTAAGGCTGTCATTTATAAACATTTGATATCAAAATAATGTTCTTACACTGTTTTATTATGTTGCAAGATGATTAAATTTTCACTAAATTGGAATCAATTTCATTAATTTAATAAACAATATTTTATAAAATTTATTTAAATTTAAAATAAAACATTAATAAAAATTTTTTTAATATATTTATATTATTATGTATTTACAGTAAGAAAAAATATATCATGCTCTTGAAAAAAATAGATGAGAACTGTTTATGTCACAGGATGCATCTAGACAGCAAGAACATAATATCCTCATTCTTGTGGATTTAGCTATTGCTCTCATGACCATATGGGATCTGATAAATTGTGAATCATTTCATAGATTTAAACTACGAATCCGTATGTTTTGTATATTATTAACCATTTCTCTGTTACACATAAAAGTAAAGGACTAACCAGAGAGAAATCTCAAGATTGTTTCCATCTACAATGAACCAAAAATAGTTGTCCAATAATTGTCTCCCTAAAAAGTTTTCAAATAATTTTTACCCCCATAACTCTACATTTAACTACTTTTTCAAAAATTATTATTTTAAGTTTGAATTCAGTATCAAAAGGAAATTATTATTAAATTGAAAAAAATTGTAATTCTAAAATATATTTCTAGTTTGTGGCATAGATATGAGTCCATTAATTGAAATAAAAATTGTAGTGTTCTAAGTTTGAACATTATTAGCATCCCTTACTCAAAATTTTAAAACATTTTTTCATTTGGTTGGAGGGATAAGCCAGGAAATTAGAAATCATTTGAAAATTTTTAAATTTGGAAAGGAATCATTGTTCAAAGCTAATTAATTAATTTTGCTAGGCAGCTCTTTTGATCACCTTTCCTGAGTATACTAAGTTAATTGCAAACTGTTTTTAAATGAACTTTTAATTATATTTGCCTTGTAATTATCAAAATTAGATTGCCAGGCCAAAATTAATTTTTTGAGATGACATGGATCTCATATAATTCTAACATCTCTGTCAAAACATAGAATTGCATAGAACTTTTATTATTTATTGGGAAGAATGGTTCCATTATTGAGTGAATGATTCAAATAGGATATTATTGACAATTTCCATAACTTCAGTCAAATACATTTCAAATAGCAAGGCAACATCATGGTCTTTCTGCCAGATTTGCTTCTAGTCCTTCAATATGTGGAGACGGTCACACAATTTTATATTTATATTTTTGTCCACAAAATATTATATAATAGTAAAATATTGGATAATTTTCCTAATTTTCTGTTGTATTTTGATTTTCTTCTTTCAAACTGATACTGATTTTTTTCAACCAAGTGGCTATGCTACTTTCTTCTTGTCCCGCAAAGGATTATTCCAAATTATATCCTGAAAAACCAATACATTCTTTGTTCAGGCATTTGGGATGACAATTACTGTTTTATCAGAACGATATTCTTGAAATGAATGTATTGGCACCAGAAGCAGGTCAACTGTACAATCATCCTCATCTAATGTTCTTAGTAACCCTTTAAAACAATCGCTTTTTTTTTTTCATCTATTGTGTTGAGACATGAAAATGTTCTTAAAATGGAGTAATAACATTTCTCTGTTCATCAAATCAGTTTGTTGGTGATACAATGTGCTATCACCCTAATTTGGAAAATTGCCAGGACTAGTACATTTGATACAGATATACTACATTTCTTTATAGAAGTGTTTATATTTGTGTATAGAAGTATATAAGAAAGAAAGAAAATTTCAAAAAATGTAGAACAATGGAAAGCATACTCAGTTACATTACTTATATATTAACACTTTATTTCATGATATTTTATTTTAACTTGCAATAATTACTTTTCATTACATTTATTTATTTTAATTAAGGTAAAAATAATAAAAAAATCTCAGAAGTAAATATTGCTTGAGAAAAACAAAATTAAATTGTGTTACTCCTCCAACAAAATATGCTATATTTACAATTAAAAAAAAGTATTTAATTTTCAATTTGTTTATGTGATAAAATAAGTATAGGCAAGAGAATAAAATCAGTATCATTCGTATTCTAGTTTGATTATTTTCCTAAAAACGTTTAGTTTCTGATATACGGAAACAGAGTGTATTACCAGGAAGTTCCAATTCACAACACCACTAGATTACTATCACTTCATCTTGTTATCTTATTGCGTTTTTGGACCTAGGGTGACACATGGGGTGACATAAACGCATGATGTACATCACATGTAATATAAAATAGTTCATAATAAAATCGTTAGAATGCGTTTATGGCCTGAAAAACATTTTAGCTGAGTTTCACTATATGTTAGAGGGTTAAAGCCTTCCTCAAATTAGCAAGCATCAAGTTTATATTTTATGACAAATGATTGCATGTCTACTATATTCTACTGCAAATTATAGCACGTGCAAAATAGCAATAATAATCAATGCCATTCTTTGGAATGATATAAAAATTGTTGTTCATACAGTTTTTTACAGCCAAATTTTCAAACATTTCATGATAAGCTATTAAGAATTTTTGGGCCGAAAGAGAAAATTTTTTGGGGGAAGAAGTTTAGACGGTCATCACCAAAAATAAAAACGGGATTTTGGGGTGAGAGAAGGAAAATGTTAAAAAAAAATGAAGGTAGTTTAAAAGAAGTTTTGGGGGATGAATCAGAAAGATTTCATTCTGCCGGAACGCGCTTGAACTGATCGTTTTTCGTGAGAGGAACGAGTACAATCGAGATAGAATTGGGTTATCAGTGAAATTTAAGGAAGTGAATGATATTGCAGATATTTTGATGGGAAGAAATTAGATAAATTGAACTTTGTGGGGGAGTGGAATCGAGCCGGACTATGTCAAGGACGTAATGGGGGACTGATAATTTTGATATTTGGGAGACCAGTTTGATGGGGGACAGAAGAGGATTTTTTGAATTTTGACACGGAAGCCCCAAGATATTTCGACTGAGAAGCTCAGGGGGACACAACGAAAAAAAGATAAGTTAACTGGGATAAATTGTAAATTGAAAGATATCTTGATAAACCTAAAAAATTGTAAATTCACTAAATTTTTTTTTTTAAAAACCGTAAAAATAAATTTTGTTAATTTTTGTCTTTAGAAAGGTGATTTTTATTTAGTCAATCCAAACAAAAAATGAACAGGAATATAATCATTCTATTTCAGTTTCTGTGGCGATAGTGGATCCATAACCTTTATGAGGAAAAGGAAAATATGGGACCCATTGACCCAGCAACCCGGAGCAAGATTTTTAGAGATAAAAATAGAGGAAAAATTTTGATATCTCAGTACTTGACTGAAAATCATTTCAATTTTTTGGAATAGACAGATACACCAATAAAATTGTATTTAATAACTCTAAAATAATACAAAGGTGAGATGTTTTTCCCAAGAATTTAAAAAACAATACCTAAAATGAAAGGCGAATCGTAGACGACAGTAGAAAATGCTTCAGATAAAAAATTGCTGAAAAAATTTTGCAAAACTAAACGATAGCAAATTCAAAGATAAAAGATCGGAACGTCATCGAGAAAAAGGCTTGAAGGGGTATGTTAATGCACTGATTTGGCTCATCCGTGAATAGGTATGTAATATCAGAAAAAAAGCCGCATTACGTAGAAATAAAAGGGCCGGGAAATTTTAAGATATATCTGAAAACTAGATTGATAATCAATGAATAAAATTTTTAAAGTAAATGATCGAATCCTTCTGGGATGAAGCCAAAGTTTATGTTATTTTGCCACTTTCCCAAATGATTTAAAAAATCGCCAAAGTAACATCTCCGTGTCTCGTAAACATTTTGTTTCCCCCCAGACCATCTACAGGTTAGTAATTTTTTATCGTACTGCATAAACAATGCAGATTATTTGGTTTTATCTTTTTTCTTTTTAATTTTAGATATAAAAAAATAATGTTAAATAGAGTGATGTCGCTTACTTTTTTAACGAACCACAATATGCACCAATAAGTACTAGCTAAATTTCTTTCAAAGAGTATAAGCTGCATCAAAAACTTTCTTAACAAATACTGATTATCGTGCTTTCCACATGCTCAAAAGTTTCACGAAAAAAAAATTATTTTTTTCCTTCTTAAACAGCTATCAGGATTGAATAATGGAAGAGTGAATTATGTTATAGAGGCCCTGCAAAAATTCACCCAGGACTTCTGCAAGGGATCTGGTACTGCAGCTGACGCTACAGATAATGAAATCCAGTATATTTGTCAGAAGGTAATTAAAGCGCTTTTAAATTTTTAACAGCCCACTGGATTGGAAAAGAGGAACAAAAGGTGGGGTGAATACGAAAGATACATGAATGTACACCATTTTTATAATTCACTAAACAGACATAAAAGTGCAGCGCAATCAGCAGTCACTAGTAAAAAAGTTCCCCGGAATTTTCACATTTCTTTACCTTCAAAGAATGAGGAGGGTTTACTTTGTGTGAACCATTTGAAGGAAATAGTCATGTACCAAAAAAAGACTCATATCAGTTAGAAAGGCCTCTCTTAATCATCTTTTTAGTTTCGTAATAATCTATGAATTTGTACGGTATTTGTGGGACCACAGTAGGAACGTAGAATACATCTTTACACAGCACTGCAGCTCCGATTCAATACCCATGACGACGTGTTGTGAGTGATTAGATCCAAAGTGGCAAGAAAAACACTATGCCGCCTTACCATTCATAAGAAATGATGTAATTTAATGAATATTGTCCACTGAAAGTGAATAGTAGAATCACGATATTCTTTATTTTTCATATATATATATATATATATATATATATATATATATATATATATATATATATATATATATATTATTTGGACCCCCCCACCTACCTGTGCTGTAATTCCCGGCTAGCCCGGGTGACGGGTGGAGCCTGAAATTTAGGTTGGACGGACGTGGCTAGGGACAGAGGTAAATTTGAAAGAAAGTTTAAAGACAAAAATGTAAATTTAATGAAAAATTTAAAAATGGTAAATTGACTTTTTCTGACCAGTTTTTTTAAACCCTTGTTTTTTTTTTCAGCAATCTTAAAACTAAAGATTAAAATTATTTTAAAAAAAAAATAAAGAAAAAAAAAGAGATGCCCCAAAAAAAAAAAAAGGGGGCCAATGCGGGCCTGCCCCTTTTCCTGAATGTTGACAAAGTCCAGGTAAGCCTGAAGGGCGTAATGAATGTTTGTTTTTCTGTCGGAGCCACAGATTATTAGAATCCCCGTTGCGGCAGGGGGGGACGCGTTGGGGTGAAGGCCCCAAACAGGAAACAAAAAGTTGGGCCCCTTTTTTTGGAGGGCACCCCTTTTAGGGCGGGGGGTGACCTCTCGCAGCCTGCCCCCTTTTTCCAAGAGAAAAATTTAAACCCACGACACGCGGGGACGTCGGCGGAGCGGTGACGACAGATCGGTGACGACAGATCGAAATTTTCGTAATCGCGAACTTGCGATACACGGCGCGGGCGTAAACGACAGAGAAAAAAAACAACTAGAAAAGTTTTTTTTTTTTTCAATCTCCGACACGCGGGCGATAAACCAAAAACCGCTTTTTAATCATTTTGGGGGCGCCATCCTAGCCCCTACACAACTCGGACCCCCGGGTTCCCCCCCCCGGTACAACATGAGCGTCCCCCCCTTCTGTGCCCGGAAATGACTTGGGCGCCCCCGCCCCTTTCTGTCCAAAGACCCCCCCGCTTCTTTTCGCCCTCAGCGCGTCTCAGCGCCCACAAACCCTTTTCCCCCCAATTTTCCCAAAGAATGTTCGAAGTTTCAAACAAAAATTTTTTGAAGACGTGTTGTTACGGGCCCGGGAAAAGTTACGCCAAAAAATAATATTGCCCCAACGTTTTACGCGTCTTGTCGGAAATTTTTGAGGGAATTTTCCAGAACGCCCTCCCCGCACATTTCCCCGTAAAAAAAATAGGGAGCGGTCGCCGCGCCCCCCCGCGGGGAGGGGTTTTCGGTCCCTGGGGGGTTTTTGGGCGTTATCAAAAACATACCCCCCCTTTTGCTGGGCGACGCAAAGGAGGGCGAGATGGCCGTGCGAAGGATTTAGGTCGCACCCGGAAAAGGCACGCACGCTTCGGGAACAGTAATAACAAAAAAAATTTATTTATTTTTTCCAATTTTCGGTTACGTCACATTTGCTCCTCCTTCGGATAGAGAAAAAAATGGGTTTTTTGAAAAATTTTTAATTTTAAAAATTTAAAGGGTTTTATCTCGTTAAAAAAAAATAAAAAAACGTTCCCGAATATTAGATTCATAACTGGTGAATAATTAAAGAAAAAAAACAAAAAAAATTTTCAATATTCAAAAAAAATTTTGGGAACCCTTTTACTTAAATAAAAGAAAAAGGAACTATTAACAAATTATTTAATCAGAAAAAAATAATTAAAAAAAAACCCAATTTTTCCCAGCGACACGAAGACCGAAAACCGGCCGGAGCCCAAGGTACCGAAGAATTTGTCAGAGATTGCCAATCAGTGGTTTAAATAAAATCTACAGAATGGGTTTAAACCCCTTTAAATGGCGCAAATTAAAAAAATTGTACTCCCCGGGAGCCCACCCAAAGTTTTTTTAAGAGGCATACATTTGGGACGGAATCGTTTCAATAACAAATGGTCCGGTAAATAGGGGAAAAAAATTTATGGAATAATCCAGGGCTGATCACTAACTCTAGGGTCCTGAAAGTACTTTGTCACCTACGAAAAGGGGGTGGGGTTTTTTAGAGGGCTTCCTCTTCCTGGCATTCTGGGATATTATCTAATAAATCCCGCAAGGGGTTTTCCCTGTAATTGGACCTGTTCCTCCCAAAGGGGCCCAAACAAAGGAAAAAAAATGTTTGGGGTTTTTCTTCCAAAATGCGCCCCATACGGCGTCATACCAAAAAATTTAAGGTTCTAAAAAATTTTAATCCACCCCACGTTACTAATTAGTAGAGGCCATTTTTTGGTTTTTTGGGGGATGTAAGCTGAATGGAGATTTCTCTCATGACCTTCCCCGGGGTTAGATTGGGGGGATGTCTGATGGGGGAAAAAAAATAACAGAGACCCCCTTCCATTTTCAGTGTTTTTTTCCCCAAAACTTTCCCGGGAAAATTTGGGGGCATGATCGTTTAAAAAATTTTTTTTTGGAAAAGACCCTGCAGTCTAAAAAGAAATCCTGATAAATTTTTTTAAAAAATTTTTTGTGCAGTAGGCCCGGGGGTTATCGGATAGAGCTGGGGTAAATTTAAAAAAGGGAAATCAATGATTACGAGGATGTGTTTGAACCCGACCGCAGGGTAAGGTCCAAAGACGGGCGGGCCAATTCATTTGGGGCTGATGCGATAACGTGTTGCATGGGCCTTCAAAAATGCCTATTGGGATATTTAGTCTTTTTGACAGGTGACACATTTGAGACCGTTTTTTCAGTTTGTCTCGCCATCCCTTTTCCAGTATGCGAAAGTTAAAGTATTTTTAGGATCTTATTTCCCCCGAAATGCCCGTGTTTTTTGGTGAACTTTAATTAATTTTTTGTAATTTTTAGGTATCCAAATGAAAATTATCTGGTTTTTTTTGGTTGGGAAATATAAAAAAATTTACAAAAGTTTAATTCCCAGGATTTGATTTAATTTTTCCCAAAGGGGGTTTTATTTTGATTAAAGAATTCTGAAAAAATAGTTTTGTTTTCCCAAAAACCCCCATCTTGTTCCTGAAACCCTTTGAAGATTCCTAGGCCGTTTTTCCGGGAATGGGGGTCACATTTAAATTAATGGCATTAAAAAAAATACCCCGTTTCATTCGGGAATTTTTGATTTGATGCGTAGGGAAACCGGACTTAAAAATCTGCAAAGGTTTTATTAATTCCTGACAACCCGGATTTCAAAGTCGAATTGTTGTACCCGGCCCCCACCGTAAAAATTCGTTGGTGCAGTGGCAGCTTTTTAAAAAATTAACGTTTTATGGTCCGTATAATAAAAAAATTTCCCAAACCAGCCAGGTACCCAAGCATTTTCTGTAAAGCCCCAATTGATAAAGCCCCTTTTTTGTAATTGAGTATTGAAACCATTTAGACCTCAATCCCCTCCTGCTAGCGACCGCAACAATTTTATGACCTGGATCATCTTTATCAGGCTGTGAAAAAACACATCCAATGCCTACGTTGGACCCGTCGTCTGAAAAAATGGCTGGGAAAAGCCCGGGTGGTTTACCGAAAGGCTCAAAAAAAAGCTACCTTAATTTTTTTGAATGTCTGTTCATGCTCATCTGTCCAGTGCCATTTCTTTCCCTTTTTTCCAATGGGGTTTACGAGAGGTCCCGAAGAACCCCCGAACCGGAATAAATCTAGATTGATAGCCCACATGCCAAAAAAAATTTTTAATTGCTTGGCATTTTGTGGGCGTGAAATCGGGTCTATGGCATTGACCTTCTTTTTGGGCCAATTCGTACACTTCGAAAAAGGGGAAACCCCAAAAAAGGAAATTCTGAGATAATTGGGGATTTATTAAGATTCAATTTCATGGGTTAAAGGGGACAAACATTCCAAAAACCCGTTCTTTGACCGAGATTTTTTGGAAATTTGGGATGAAATTAAATTCCCGATAAAAGGTGACGAATTGTTTGATTTCGTCGCCAAATTTTCCCCATCGAGACAACGAATAAAGGTTGCCCCACTGCCAGACAAAAAGGCATTTTTTTTCCAGACGTACGTAAACCCCGTTGTACAAAACCCCGTGAATTTTTCTGTCGTCGGGGTAAATTTGGGAAATTTCCAATACGAGCTTAAAAAAATTTAAAAGGAAAAATCTTTTTTTTTTATTTAAATTTCAAAAAATTTTATCAGTGTTCTGAGGTCCCTTCGTTTTCGGGGGATAGTAACCTCGTTGATCCGTCGAGCATCTAAAAAACCTTTTTCCCGTCTTTTTTTTTTTACCACTACAATAGGGTTTAAATAAGCTGTTACAGATCTTTCAATTATCCCCCGCTAAGCATAGTTTTAACAGTTTGTTTCCTTTTTCCCCTCATCGATTGGGGAAAGGGGAAAATTTTTTCATTTTAAAAGGGGAATCATCGGTGACCGGGAATTCGAAAGAAAAAGTTTTTTAATGGGGACGTACAGGACGATCAAAACATTTACATATTTGAGGCTTTTTTGCAGCTGAAGTTCGTGGTCAAAAAAGTCTTTTGCGGCACACGGTTTATGACCCCACCACGTCATCCCCATATTTCCAGGACGCGCATGAAATGCCGATTTCATTTTGTCATCCCCGTCGTCCTTTGATTAAAATTTTCCCTATTCTCACCGAAGCTCACAAGTTTTCCTAGAAAATCCACTACTCCATTATTTTCCCGTAAAAATCAACCCCAAGATTACGCCTTAATTCAGATCCTCTATGATCAAACATGGCACATAAAAAAAATTTCCCCGATTTTTAAAAAAAGCAAAGCCAAAAGAAATTTGGGTTTTTATTTTTTTCTTTCCACCCAATAAAAAAACATTTAATAGTGGGGGTTTGGTTTTTTGGAATGCGCCGTTTAATATTTTTTGATTTAGAACTTCCGGAAATTTGCCCCGATTTCACCCCCGGGGTTCTTAAAGCTTGAACCCCAAGTTTTTCCAAAAGAAACCCACAACCGGAATTTTCCCCGTTCTCTGACAGGTTCTTTCCGGTCGTTTAGGCCGGGCAAAATTTGGGATGACACAGTATTGAAATTGATTCTAGAAAATTTCCTTTTTGGAACCCCAGATACCCAAAAAAAGCCCAAACCCCCCTAGTTTGAGGGGCCTGGTTTTTGGGGAATCCTTTTCCCATTCCTACTAGTTTGTTATTATTACGGTCATTTGAGTTTGGTGGCAAAGGGGTTCCCCATTCCTCGGGCCCCCTGATCACCGGCCCCCGACTGCCTGTTCCGATTATTTCCTGGGAAAAACCTGGGGTTTTGGTCCCAATTTCTTCAAAAGGTTTTGGACCGCGTTCTATCAATTGCGCCAGCAATTCTTGAAAATGATCAAGATTGTCAAATCGTACACTGTTAATGGTTTTGACGGGGGGAAAGTGGGGGTTAGGAGCCGGGATAATTTTTTTTTATCACCCGTCGTCGGATAAACATAGTTTAATAGCCGAAATTTTTTCCATGGGCAATCTAAATATGTTTGGGTTTCCCTTTCGCTTATCCCATCTACTCGAAAATTTTTTCTCTCGAACTGTAACGTCGCTGCTCCCCCCAGTAACGGGGAAAGAAAAACGAGCCCCGGAATTCCTCGAAGCCTGGTAAAAGGTGAACGCAGTGAGCCAGGGGCGGCGTTCCCCTGAAAACCCTCAAAATTTTTGGTTTTTAAGTGAGGCGGTACCCCCTTTTGTCAAATTCATAAATTTTCGGCACGATCCAAAAAATTTCGGATTTTCGTCCGATTTCCCGGGCCCAAAAGATTCTGGGGAGGACCCCACGAAAATTTTAATCCAGAACCAGCAGAGGGTTTCCCTTTTTGGATGTTTTTTCCTTTTTTTGAAATTTTTTTTACCAGATTAACCTTTTTTTATCTACTTTTTTTTTAGTTTATTTTCCCCTTTCCCTGAAACTTTCTCACTACTATCACCTATCTTTCAATTTTCTACCCTTTCGTGAATTTGACTAACTTCAGAGGAAGTTTTTTTTCCCCAACCCGAGTGAATTTGCTTTTCCTTCGGGCCCCAAACCCCGGAAAGTTTCCTTTTTCCCGATTCACAACACGCCTCTATTTTATTGTCGCATCCCTCGAAATTTTGGGGGGTGAATTTCAGACTGTGGGTTTTTTTAAATTTTTTTTCGTTTCGGCCCTTTGAATTCCCAATTTTTGACCCCAGCCCAACGGTTTTCCCAATTTTCCCACCTCCCCCGAGGGGGTTTTTTTCATGATCCGATTTCATGGTCGAACTTTTTCCAAATTTTACAAGTTTTGGGGAAATTTATCAAAAACAGTTATCTAATCTATCAAATTTTCCTGACACTTTTTCGGTTCTGAAAATCGAAAAATTAAATTTTTCCCGTCCTTTTCCCCCATACTTCCTGAAATCTGGTTCTTTAATTCGTTTTTAAATTTTCATAATTCTCTGCTTTTTTTGTTAGAACTGCATGAGATCATTTGGGGGTTTTTACGCAGATTGGCCCCCGGGAGCTGTCATCACCCCCCACGTCTACACCGATTGTCCAGCATTTTGAATAACTTATGCGTTTTTACAGTTTTTCTTAAAACGCGCACAATGATTTTTCCACAAAACAAGAAAAAAATAGTAACACTACAAACAGAATACAAATCCAACTGATATCATTAACAGTCCACAAATAATTAACCTCGTAGCAACGCCCTTCCATCCATTTTTTGCTTAATATTAAAAAAAAATTCAAATTTAATTTGTGGGCAGCAATACACAGTAATTCAAAAGTAACAATATTTTTTTTAAGAAAAATTTAAAATTTTGGAGGGGTTTATGGGTATCAAAGATACTAAATTGGGCCCCCAACTTGGGAAAGAAGTGCCCCACTTCCCTGTGTTGCCCAGCTCGGTGACGGGTAGAGCCGGGAAATTTAGGTTGTGGGAGGAGTGGCAGTGACAGAGGTAAATTGAAAGAAAGTTTAAAGACAAAAAAAAAATTTAATGAAAATTAAAAATGGTAAATTGACATTATTATCTGACCCTTTTTTTTAAAACCCCTTTTTTTTTTTTCATAATTTTAAAAACTAATAGATCAAATTACTTAAAACAAATAAAGCAAAAAAAAAATGCGCTAAAACAAAAAAAAAAGGGAAATTTGCGCGGCCTGCACCTTCGGGAATGTTGACAACAGTCCGGGGCCTGAAGGGGCGTAATGAATGTTTGTTTTGTCTGTCGGAGCTCAAAGATTATTAGAATAAACCGCCGGCAGGGGAGGGGCCCCGGGGGGTAAGGCCCCAAACGGGCCCAAAACAGCTGGGCCTTTCTTCGGACGGCACGCCCTTTAGGGCGGAGGGTGGATTTCTCGCAGCCTGCCCCCCATTCAAGAGAGGAGAAACCACGACATCAGCAGGGACGTCGGCGGTAGCGGTACGACAGATCTGACGACAGATCGTAATTTTCGTAATCGCGTAACTTGCGATTCACGGCGCGGGCGTAAACGAAAGAGAAACAAAAAAACATTACTAGAAAATTT
Source organism: Teleogryllus oceanicus (assembly GCA_964035755.1). Classification (NCBI taxonomy): domain Eukaryota; kingdom Metazoa; phylum Arthropoda; class Insecta; order Orthoptera; family Gryllidae; genus Teleogryllus; species Teleogryllus oceanicus. The sequence continues at coordinate 113,804,685 of CAXIVR010000002.1, forward strand.
CTTTTTTTTTTTTTCTAATCAAAGAACGCGGGGGATAATACCACAAATCGCACCTAATTTCATGCTATTTGCGTTATCCCAGCGCCTACAAAACTGGGATGACCTCCGCGTCCCAAAACCCGACAACATGAGCGTCCCCGCCCCCGTGTCCGCACTTTTTGGGGCGTCCCCGCCCCCTCTCTGTCCAAAGACCCCCCCGCTTCTGTCGGGCCCCTAAAGGCCCTTCAGCGCCCACAAATTTTTTCCCCAATTTCCATGAATGTTCTGGGAAGTTTCACAAAAATTTTTGGGAAGACGTGTTGTTACTGGCCGAAATTTATTACGCCGAAAATAATATTGCTCCAATTGGATTACGCGTCTTTCGGAAATTTTTATGAATTTTCCAGAACGCTTTTCCCCGAACTTTGTAAAAAACAGGGGGAAAGCCGCGCCCCCGCGTGGAGCCTGGTCGGGGTCCCTGGGGGGGTTTTGGAGGCGTTATTAAACACTACCCCCCCTTTTGCTCGGCGACCCCAAGGAGCGGCGAGATGGCCGTGGGGAAGGATTTAGGCGAAACCTTGGGGACCACGCTTCTGAACGGGGAATAACAAAAAAAAAAGATTTTTTTTTTAACCAAATTCGGTTACGTCACAAACAGAGAGAGAGGGAGAGAGAGAAAAAATAACATAAGTAGTAAATAAGGGCCCAAGAGCGAGAAACCCCAAGCGCTTGGCCCAAGGGTAGGGGTTGGGGGCCCCGCCATGGGCATGGTTTTTTGCCCCCGTCTTTGAAGTATGTTTTTCCGGGGAGGGCCCGCTTTCGGGGTGCCCCCAGATCAGAGGAGCCCGCAAGTGTGTTGGTGCCCAGTGTAGGGCGAATATGCGTCCCTTTGGGGACGAAAAGGGGAAAACCGGGTCGGCTGGAAAAAAACCCTCAGAAAGAAGAAGAGTAAAAAGGGCTTCAAAAAGAAAATTTTTTTGTTGGGCTTTTGAACAACTTTTCATTTTTCCCTTTCTAGGTCTTTTGGGAAAAATTTAAAAAATTTTAACCCGGATTTTTTCCCTTTTATTATTCCCGCTTTTTTGGGGGAAAGTACAGTGAAACCCATTCAACACATGCATTGTTAAATGTGCAACGGAAAAATATAAAATTTTAATTTTGGGGATATAAAGATGTCCTTTTATAAATACAGGGTTTAAAAAAAGGTTATTAGAAATTTTTATGTTTTTTTAATGACTTGCACTACAAACGGGAAAAAAACCCTCTATTAAAAAAAAAACGAATTCCTTTTTTCCCAAATTTTTAAACAGCTCTTTTACAAACGCGACTTCACAAATAAATCCGTATACTTGGCAGCCTTTTCTGTATTTTTTCTTTGGTTCACCAGGGGCGCCAGCCGAAAGCGCGCGTAACCCCTTTCAGCCAAAAAAGAAAATGGGGTTGGAATGACTGTATGATAAGTTTACTTTCGTGTGTACTTAGGGGCTCAAGTCCCCTGATATGTTTTTAAAAATTAAAATTTTAGTGTAAAAAAAGAATTTGAATTTATTTTTTTATTTTCAAATATATTTCAAAAAATATTTTTAAACGAGTAAATAATTGTTATTAATGTGGGGAAAAATGAACAAAAATTTTAAAAGTTTTATTCGTGAATAAAGAAAAAAATTTTGCATCAATCCTAATAAAAAGTAATTGTCCAATTTCCCAAAAATCAATCTGTTATTTTGTTTAAAAAGATAAAAAAGATTTTTCAAAGAGTTTCAGGACATTTTTTTTCAAACCGAAACAGCCGGGTACAATAATTTGGGCATGCAATGCTGTTCCCCTTTTTACTTTTTTTTTTTCCTGACCGGAAGAAACAGTCCGTGGAAAATCTGGGGGGGACGAACCGTCAGGGCCTCGGGGGGGGAGGGACGGTTGAATTTCAGCCAGCTCGCTGCGTGAGGACAGCGAGGGGGGAGAAAAAGAGGGCCAAAAGGATGGACCAGTGGGAAAGAGGGCTTGGGGAGCTGCGTGGGGACTGCAGAAAGAGAAATAACAGCCAGCCGGGGGGAATCGTGCTTTAGGGCGGGAGAGGAGCGGCGGGGAAAAAGGGCCCGGGGGGAGAGGGCCCCAGCCTTGACGGCAACGGCGGGGAACTGGGGGGAAAAGCGGGGGAGGGGAAATATCCGGCCGGGGAAAGAGGCGAGAAATGGCGGGGAGGAAGGCGCGGGAGTGGGGAGACGGCAGTGGGGCCGTGGGGAAAAAGAGCTTTAGCGGCAGGGCGAGCACGGGGCCGAAGGGAGGGGAGAGAGGGCGGTGGAGGGCCCAGGGGAGCAAGAAAGGAGGGGGGCGACAGGGGAAAAATGGGGGTGGGGCTTTAGGGTTGGGGGGTAGCGGAGGATCCCCAGGCCGGTGCGGGCGGTGCAAAAGGGGGCGGGAGATATGTGGCAGCGGTGGGAGAGAATAAGACAAGGGAACGGTGGAGAGGTGGGCGCGGGGCTTGAGGGGGTTTAAGGCAGGGGGGGAGCAGGGGGGGCAAGAAAATTTGGGGGGGCGCACGCTTGAGGATTGGGGCAGCGGGGTGTGGGGGGGACGCGGTACCGGGCCCTTGTGAACGGGAGTGGTTTCAGGGTGCAAATCTAGATGGAGGGAGAGGGGAGCGATCGGAGCGGCGCTTTTTGGGCGCAGGCAGGGGGGGAGAGGGGCCCCCGCGGTGGGCGGGCGCGGGGAGGCGTTGAGGCCAGCCGATAAGGGGGCGGAGGGGCATTGGGAAACAGTGGTAACTAAGGTGGCGGGCGCTTGAGGCCGAGCAGCGGGGGGGAGGGGTGCGCTGGGGCTATTGGGAGCGCGCGCGTGTGTGGCTTCGGGCGCAAAGCCCAGATGGAGGAATGGGGAGGAAATGGGGGCGCGCGTTGGTGAACGAGGGCGGTCGGGGGCGGAATGGGGGTGCGGGGAATGAGAAGGGGGCCGGGTTGCGGTGGGCGGGGGGTTGACAGCAGGGGCAGGGGGGGAGGGGGCGCCACCGGGGGGGAGCAGGGGGGCGCGCGGGTTCAAAGGTAGCAGGAGGGGAGGGGGGGAGGCGGGGCGTTGGTGGGGCATCGGGGGGGCGTGGATGACAGGGGGGGGGGGCACGAGGGTGGTGTGAGGGAGGGGAAGGGGGGGTGCGCGTGGGTCCCAGGGCTGCGGGTGAGAGGGGCAGGGGGGGGCGGTGGGGGCGTCGAGGGGGGGTAGATGGGGAGGGGGCGGGGGGGGGCACCGCGGGGCCCAGGGAGGGGGGATGAGGGGGGCGAGGGGACGTAGCTGCGGCGCGGGCGGGGGGCGTGGGGACACGTTGGGGTCGGGGGGGCGGGACGTGTGGGGGGGGAGGCGGGCGTGCGGTATGGCTGAGAGGGTGGCGGGGCGGTGGGCCTGGGCGCGTGGCGTCGAGGGCGGCGTGGCTGAAAGGGGACGGGGCAGTGCGGGGGTCGAAGGGCGGCGGGGGAGGGCGGACGGCGGGGGCCCTGGGGCGTGGCGTTGAGGGGGGGGGAGAGAGGACGGGGAAGCGGGCCCTGCGGGTGGCGTCGAGGGCGGCGGGTAAAAGAGGGGGACGGGGCGAAGACCCCGCGTGGCGTCGAGAGCGGCGTGGCTGAAAGGGGACGGGGCGGAGGGCGTGGCGTCGAGGGCGGCGTGGTTGAGAGGGGGATGGGGCGGCAGGCGTGCGCGCGTGGCGTCGATGACGGGGGCTGAGAGGGGCGGGGCGGCGGGCGGGGCCCGGAGGACGGCGTGGCTGAGAGGGGGGGGCGGGGTGGGCCCGGAGGGCGGCGGGGTGGGGGAGGGGCGGGGCGGGGGGCGTGGGCCCGGAGGGGGCGGGGGAGGGGGGGGCGGGCGGGGGTGGGCCTGGAGGGCGGCGGGCTGGGGAGGGGGCGGGGGGGCGGGCGGGGCCTGGAGGACGGCGTGGCTGGGGGGGGGGCGGGGGGGCGGGGGCCTGGGGGCGGCGTGGCTGAGAGGGGGGGGGCGGCGGGCGTGGGGCCCGGGGGACGGCGTGGCTGGGGAGGGGGGGGCGGCGGGCGTGGCCCGGAGGACGGCGTTGAGGGGGGCGGGGGGGGGGCGTGCGCCTGGGGGGCGGGGGGGGCGCGGGCGGCGCCGCGACGGGTCCGCCGGCCTCGCCCCCGCGCGCGCTGCGCCGCGTCTTTGTTTTTGGGGAGGTTTACGGCCCCTTTCCCGGGCGGAATTTCGGGGGATTTATATTTTGTTCGCAGCCGGGAGACCCGGGGCTGCCGGAAAAGCTCAGGCCCCGATGAAGCGGAGCAGCTCACACTCTGCACCACTTTTATTTCTTCGTCCCCTTTATGCATAATTCACCCACCGGAGTCATGGGAAACCGGGAAATTTAAAGCGTAAATGAATCCCGGGTTTTCCCCAGTTGATCTGATTATTTTGCGAAAGGGGGAAACCCTCCAATAGTGGGTTAATGAAGTACGAATATAGTTGGGAAATTTTATCTAATTATGAAGGATAGGCAAATTATAAGGAAAGGGGGTGGCATCGAAACACTTTTAAAATGGACAAGGGACAGATAAAAACCAATACAAGTAAATTAGTATCTGCAGAATAATAAATAAAAAACATAAATTAACCTGGGGTTATATTTATATGATGTTTTTTTTATTCTCTTTGAATTTTATCTCTTTTATCACAGATAATTTAATTCTGACTAAAAAAATAAAAAACAAAAAAGGTTGTGAACCTTTTATAACAATAACATTTTTCCCCATCTAATAGAAAGTATTTGATGAAGAAACGAGCTGGCCTTTCATTTTATAGAACTCTGTCGGGGAAAAAGGTAACCTACATTAACTCGCACCCAAAAAAAAGTGGGATCTGATACGTACGCAGGAGGGGAAAAGATCTTTTTCGAATTTCCCCACGTCAGAACCCCTTTCGCGATTGGTTATTATTTATTATTATTATTATTATTATTATTATTATTATTATTATTAGCCTACAACATCCCGGAAAGGGGAAAAAGGGCCCCCTTTTCTTTTTCAAAGGGGTTTCAGGAGGTTTATATTTGTAAAAAACGAAAGAAAAAAAATAAAATGACAATATATGGAAAAAAAATGGTAGCTATAAGAAACTACATTAAATTAAAAGATTGATTATTTTTTCGTTATGAATGATGATGGTTTCACGCATTATCAATTCAATTTCGTCGAAATTTTAACAGGGAGATGTGGGAAAAAATCAAACTCTTTAATTTAAAATCATGAAATTTTTACCACAGTGAAAATAACCCCTTTTGTAAAATAAATCAGCATGTATTTTTGCGATTGTGTTATTATTGCCTTTTACCGTAATTTTTGAACAATAACTTTTTATTACCACAAAAATATTTAACCCTGTAAAAAAAATCATTTTTCTTTGGTTTTCTTTGCGCAGCATTTTTTCTAAATTTGGTCAAATAAATCTAGAAAATTTAAATTTGGTCATAAATTCCCAAAAATACATTTGGGCACTAATCAATTTTTTAAACTTGAAAAAAAGTATCAAATAACCCTATGTGTATGTTCCCCAATGTTATATGTTGTAAAAAAATGTACAGGTTGAACTATTTCTCCAATTTATATTATCCAAACTCTTCTATAATAGGATGTATATATGATCAATCTAGTGGGGGTTACAAAATTGCACAACTTTCTTGTCTTTTGGGATGGGGTACGTGAACTCATAATAGCTTTTTGTTTTTGGTCAGCTTTTTTTTTGATAGAGCTGTATGGAAAAAACGTCATCGCCCAAAAGTTTTTGGGCATAACTTGAACTTTAAAAGATGAAATTTTATTTTGGATGTCCAAGGGAAATTTCTAGTAGTATTTTTTCTGAGTACCACATTTACGACTACTAAATACTAATATCACTACGAACAAAAATAATCTATTTAATTAAAACGTAACTTTGCATTCATAAGTACCACCATTTTACTACCGCAAAAAATGAAAAATACTTACCAAACAAAAGGAAACCACTTTTGGGTTTTATTTGTATGGGTTTTAATTTTTTGATTCCCCGTTTGGGTTTGAGAAAAGGTTTTTTTAACGTAAAATTTTAAAAACAGCGGAAATCAAAAAGAAGAAAACATGGCTCGTTTATTGTTCATTGCTGGGAGGTAATCATGCAATTTAACAGCAACTTTTATGATTGTGGGGTATAGTCATAAAAAGGAAAAATCTAAGGATCATTCGCGTTTTATATCTACAATCCTGATGGGAACAACCAAATTACCAGAGATGGCGACTTTCAATTTAAAAACCATCTTAAGTTACTGTTTCATTTTCAGGGGTCTAGGTCACGAATAATGATGAATCCGAAAGAACAAAAAAGTCAAAAAATCTTTAAATTTTAAATGATCTGCTGAAATTAAAAAATTTCTGGGGGTTGGCTGTACAATTTAAATCGACTAGTTTTTCAAGGCTTCAGTTTTCCTTTTTCAATGAAGTTCATTCCAAAAAAATAAACTCCAGATATATTATTACTTTCGATACGGGACGTATATACGGAGTAATATAAGTAGAGAAAAAGTTATTAAAAGCTGAGGAAAATCGATTTCGAGGTTTTTAAAAAGGAATACGTTCTGGGGACCCCCCGATACCGAAAACGTGTTCTTTTTTTTAAAAAGTCCGTCAGTCTTGGGCAACACTACTACCGCCTAAACTATGCAAAGGGGTTTTTATAAATTTCGATCTGGCTCTTTGTCAAACCCTTTTAAATTTTTAAAACATTCTTTAAAATTTGGAGGTACTTTAATGAAGCTCCCCCCGACATCAAACTTTTCAAAACGGCTCCAAATTTTTCTTTAAATTTCTGTAAAAAAGGAAAAAAATACACTTATAAAGGTGGGGGGTTCCCATTTTTACTGATAAATTTAATTTTTTAAAAATTGTAAAAGTTTAAATTTTTTGGGGTCTTCCCAAAATTTTAAAATTAAAGACAGAAATTATTTTCTTCAGATAAAAATTTTTTGTTGCATAATCAGTTATTTCCCTTAAGGTCATTGATTTTTTCCAAAAGGTTTTTGGGGCTTTTTATTAGAGGGCAAATTTGTAAAATTTTTAAAAAGAATAAAAAAAAGATTTTTAAAAAAAGCTTCCCAAAATTTTTCTTTAAAGGGTTTTTTGGGGATAGTTCCAAAAGCCCCATTTTTTTATTAAAATTAACGCCAAAAATGCTTTTTTTATTCCAAAATGTAATTTTTTTGACTTGCCCTCACGATTTAAATTTACGTAAAAGGGTATCTTCACATTATTATATTTATGAGTATTGGGGCTTTAAATAATTTTAATAAGTGTCTTAACAGTTTTCTGTGAAAATGAGTCCCCCCCAAATTTTGCATTTTAGAATTGTTTTAACACCATTTTTACAAAAAAGGCTCCCAATTTTTCATTAAACTTTTTCCTTTTGAAATTACTAATTGCGCTGTTTAATATGACGTTAAATTATTTTGGTGTATTTTTTTTTTTCAAAAAATTTCACAAATGTATTTTTTTTAAATAATTTCACGCCATTAAGATGGCCCTTTTTTGAATTTGTAAACACTATTGCATTTGTGAGGGGAAATGTTTTTATGGTTTCAAAATTTCAAATTAAGTTTTTTTGAAAAAATCAATAGATTTTTTTGAAAAAAAGCTTCAAATATCGCATACGTAGAAACGGCTTCAAATTTTTCCATGAAAATTTCTGCTTTAGACGAGGTTTTTCTTTTTCCTAATATTTCTGTTCTACTATTAGGGAAAAAAGGGAAAAAAATGTACCCTTTTACGGCGATAGATGGTAGCTGGTACAGGGGTGGTAAGACTGTAAAGCCAGTAAATACCAAGTAAATTAGAAAAAATTAACTTGAGAATGTCTGTCCCAAACTGTAGCACCAGTAGTTTTTTAATAAATTATGATAATTTTAGTATATCCATTGATTCCATTGGAAAAAATTTTGTTCAATCAATTTATAGTTTTCGAAATTTAATTGATTAAACCTTGGGAAAATTATAATAAAAATTTTTTTTATCGAAAAGTGAGAGTTTTATAATGCCCAATTCTTTTTTGGAAAAAAAATTTTTCTTCCAAGGGACGCAAACAAACTTTTTAATTTTTTATAGAAGAAGTTTCAAACTTTCGCCCAAAATAATTGCGTTTTGTTTCATCAAACTTTTTGTATGAGAAGAGATGGAGATCCTCCATTACTTTTTGCATTTTACCAAATGCATTTTTAAAAAGAAATAAAGTTGTTAAAATCAGGAAGAACGATTTTACTTTTTTAAAGAGTTTTTGCGTTGTTGAATAAGCATTCATCAAATCTTAAACCCTTTTTAGAAAAAAAGATAAAACGTTTTTTTTCCTGTCAACATTGACCATTAATTTGAAAAAAACATACCCGCTTCCCTTAGTGTATGTTTTTAAAAAGAATCAATTTGGGGATTGAAGCTTCAGATGATGTTTTAAGTTTAAAACTTATTGTGGTGGTTTCTTTTTGTTCTATTAAAGGAGAAGTGACTTTTTAATCAACTGGGTATCACTGCAGTGTTCCCCGACCGAAGGTTCTAGGTTTTGGGGTCTCGACAGCGGCACGATTGTCGAACTAGCTTCGTCAGCCATATTGGAAATCAGTCGTTTTCCCCCGAAAATTTAGTGGTTGTTTGGGTTGATCGGAGTTTTCCCTTTTTTCCGATCAAAACCAGGAGAATGCCGAGCAGTACCCCAACAAACGTTTATAACCCGTGTACTTTTTCCTTTTTCCCTTTTCCTATCCTCATCTCTTTAAATTTCACACCAAACCATCACACATACCGAGACCCCGGGCGGGGGCTTAATTTGTCCCGATAGGGTGAAACCCGTTTGGGGGGAGTACCAGGGGGAAGAAAAATCCTTCTGGGCGACGGTAGGTGATGCCGGATATCGTCATGGGCGGGGGAAAAATCAGAGCCACCCGCGTTGAAAAACATGTACTACGCTTTCGGGGCTAATGATCCTTAGTTGACGAGTCCAGAATCACTAACAAAAATCAATCCGGGGGTTGTAGCAAAATATCAGATTCAAAAAGACAAAATTTTGGGTGATTCGGGGTTTACTGCGTTATAGCTGGCGATCGATGGAAGCAATATGGACTATGCATTATACACTATTTGTCATTTCTCGGTGCTTGTCTCTTTCCCAATCCTTCTACATCCATTAACACTATACACAACTATACACACACAACACGAACGAATGAGCTTAAAAAGTTAAAATGCTAAGGGTAAAAACCCAAATGAATGTGCTTCCTGGGGGCATCGAAAAATTGAAACAATATTAGGGGGTTATAAGTTCCGTCCATATGAAAATCTTCCATGTATGGAATTTCAATGATTTTTCACGGGGAAGACGATTGTCATAAAAAGGGTAAAGAGCAATTACCAGTTTCCCCAATGACACACAAACTCCTTATGTTGAAACAAAAACTGCATAATTAGTAAGTAATATAAAATACTAAATGTATCATTAATTGTTTTTATAGCCTGATGTAAAGAGAAAAGAACTTGAATTTAAAAAATTTCTATGTTTCATTTATATGTAAACCTGGTGAGGTCGATGCAAGTCTACAAAGTCTTTTAAATCTAACTTAGGGGTCTGTTATCCACAACTATCCACTCAAAAAATTTCGAAACAATTCCAATTTTTGTGAGGGTCAACTAAGGCTTTTTTTCTTTTTTAACTGGTTTATGGTTATGTATTTCTCTTTCCCTGTTTTTCTATTTCAAAGTATAAAATTGTATTGTAAAAAATTCAAGGAATTGAAGACAAAAAAGAAGACTGTAAATTTCCATCTAAACATGTCTAAGCTTCAGAAAGTTTCCCTTTTCCCGGTTTTGTGATTGACCTTCCAACTGGCATCAATATCTTGGAAATAATTGCGTGTTGCCTCACTTCTCCGTCTCCTTTTCTTATCAAGCGAATAAGGTTTACTAAAGTCTACAGTGCCCGAGCTTTCCAATCCGTGTCCCCAGGCCCTGAATGCTTCAAGGAAATTGCTGCAGGCAGAGGCTGATTGTTTGGACAGGCTCTCGGAAAAGATCCCCTATAAAACGTATGCACTCGTGACGGCAGGACGTTGGGTCAAGAGAAAAAATCAAAAATCAAATATCCCTAGCTCTTTCACTGATCAAACATTCTCGAAATTAACTTCTACTAAATTGGAAGCATTATCAGGCTTATTTATAGAATAAGACACTGGTAAAAATGTTTAATTATGAATGATGATGTGTTAACAATCGTATTTTCAAATTGTAACACTCATTTTGTAACTTCGTTTTGGATGAACTTTTCCTCTTCTCTGCGTTTCCTTTTTGCTTCAAAGTATTTGCATCGTATTATCTTCATTACATTTAAATGCGTTTCTATCCTATAGCATCTCTTGTTAAATCGAGCAAGATCTTCTTCCTTTTATCGAGAAGAATCTTCAGTTGGTCGAGACACCTACTCATAAAATACTCTGAGTGAAATAGTTCACAACCCTCAACAAAATTGTGTCAGCGACTAGTAGTTTTTTAACTTCTAAAACTATATCCAAATATCCTTCACGACAATTTTTTTGGATAACATAATCCATGAACCTTGGTTATATAACTCTCACAGATTTGTAACTGACGCCACCTCGTTAACAGAAACCTTCATCGTCCCTCAGTTCTACCACAAAAGGGTTGTACTGAGTTGTGTCGTCTACACGGCCGTTGGTAATTATGTATCAATGGGTGATGAGAGAGAAAAATTATAGTATAATTTGTTTAAATAAATTTCTTTATTAATTAATTCGCAAACAAATATATTTAACGCTGGTATTCAAGAGTTTTTGCAACACGGGAAATCCATTATCGTAGTACGTAAACATTATCGTCAATAGGAATTAACGTATTTTCAGAAAAGTGAGTTCATGTATGTCGTACAATAAAAAACATACGTTAAAACGGAACTGATTGGAACTGAATAACTCTAACAGGACCTAAAATTTTTTATGGAACATCTGTGTATTTTTGAGTCCATTTTTGCTTTTATAAGCATTACAAGATAGTAAAACGTATGATAGACCCTTATATGAAATCAAAGAAGCCTAAATACATACATAACCTCAAAATCCTTAACAATTACGTTAGTTTATTTCTAACATATTTGAATTAAGGTAAAAAAAGTAGCCATTAAGTGTTTGTCTTATTATATTGGTCATATGGATACTATATTTTTCATTATTTCCATGCTTATTGTGTGTTAGTGTTGAATCCGTGTTCAGACGTGGCACCGAAAACTGTGTATAGTGTAAGTTACGAACACATTTGTCGTAGACGACAAAACAGGGAGAATGTCGGGACACGTCAATCGAAGTCCCGTTATTTGATGCCGGCGCATGCGCAGTTCAGTTTTTGCACAGAATTGCCGTGTTACGTCTTTCAAATCAACGACTTGCAAAAACTCTCTATTATTAGATTTATTATCCCACAGTATAGCAATATAAAAACGCTTCAGTATTAAACGATAGGCAACTTCTCCTTTGGAAACAGAATAGTAGATTGGAACAATTTGCCCGCGGCAGTTTTTGAGCCCTTTCCTTGCTCAGCGCGAGGTTTTAGGAACAAATATAGGAAATTAGTGAATAGGGTGAAAACGTGAAATGAAGTGAAAGGTGTGATAATTAGGTAGTCTACACTTAAAAAGTATTGAGGAGTTAATATTTAGGTAAAGACGTATTTGATGTGGTGTAGTGAAATGATGTGAAGTGAAGTGATTTCATATATTTCAGTTTAATTTGCTAATCTAAAAGTCATTTTTTCTACACTATTCTCTGAACGCATCGTCTGACATACGTTGATATTTTATTATGTTAAAGAGGATTTCGCGTGTTGAAAATACAATAATTATAAGCATTGTATTGTGATGTTGTATATGTACGAGAATGTACGCATGTACATTAATGTAGTAAGTTTATTTAACTAAAAGTTAGTAGATATGTATTAGGATTTGTAATATATACATGAAAATGCCATCTGCATGAGCTAGGTAGTGACAAAGAAAAATTGTTATTTTTTAAATTGTTCTTTTACATACATTGTTTTTTATTTGTAATTGTATTGTTTTTCATGTTTCTACATTCTGCCACCAGGCAACAACGGCCTAATTGTAGAATAAAGCTTATATCTATATATTTTTACGCCCAAATTGACACCAGCGTTGCTCCGATCGGACGAGCCTTTTTGTCGCTAGAGCGCTCTTAAGCGAACTAAACCGCTCGATATCCATTTCGCAGCGCCTATTTCACCGCGCTCTGAAGACGTCAGAAGATACGCTTTTGTGTAAAGCATGCATTAAAGAACATACCTATATTATTGAAAATTTACATTTCGCCTACTACACTATCTGTCAATGAATACGGTCGACAATTCAAGAGCAAAATGTCGTGTAGCTTTCTTTTTAAGTACTTGTAAAAGTTTCTGAACCGCAAGACATTATTACTTCAACATCTAAGTCTGTACGCACTTAGTTTAACAGGATTCCTTTGTGAAAACGGAAAGCATATTATATTTACAAATAAGTTGTTTTGAGGAAACTTAGTAAAAGAAGATGCTATTAGCTTTACCCGTTGTTTACTTAATGCATTATAAATTTATACCCAGTACAATAAGACCAAAACGTAGTAGAGTTTTCTTTAAGAAGATATCCCTCAGAACACCCTCAACGATTACTTCGTCACAAAACTTTTCACATTTGCTTGAAACGGTTTAAAACATTTTCCTGCAATTAAAGTTGTATTTTTATTGCAATTTTCCACTTATCACATATCCTCTGAAAATGAAGGAGTAATTGTAATATATAATTTTATGTAATCATTTTTACAATTATTGATAGAAAGAGGAAAAACAAACTTAGTGTAAATTCAGACGTGTCTCTGTGTATATACACATATCCTGCTGTTTTATATGATTGATCGATCGCTAAAGCGTTTCTCGGCGCGGCAACTACTATGTTTTGCATGTGATAACACGAGAAATAGTGGTGTTCTTCCTTCGTTGTGACGAGACATCCCATGCCGAGTACACGTAGGGGCTTGGGGAGGTTTCTTCCTTCCATGAATTGCCCTCAGCGGGACACCGCACCAGCCGAGACAAGCTCTAAGTTCCCTAACAATTTTCCAACATGATGTAGTGTAGTGCTCCCAATGATAGGAGTGTGTGTGTGTGTGTGTGTGTGTGTGTGTGTGTGTAGAGAGAGAGAGAGAGAGAGAGAGAGAGAGAGAGAGAGAGAGAGAGAGAGGAGGAGAGGAGAATGACGAGGAAGAAAAGATCACGTGTGGTCCTTGGCCCGTTTACTGGGATATTTCTGCGGCATTCGCCTGGTACAGATACAAGAAACCACGGAAAACTACCGATCAGAACACTCGGTCCCTAGAAATCTCCTTCAGTCAGTGGTTGAACTTGATCTAGTAGCTAGAGTGGAAAATGCGCCACCGTCACAACTTGTGTTGACTCTTTTCTATTAACAATTTGATGAGAAGCCAAATGATGAACTAAATATCATTTCTCACGTGAGATTAGCTCAAAAACCATTAGAGATACGGAGAAGGTAAAGTAAACATTTTTATACAGTTTTTCATCTTAAAATATATGTATATAGAATTTTTTGTTTATAGTTGTCCATTTTTAAGATATTTTCAAGAAACAAGAATGATTTCGAATTTTTTTTTTAGTTTTTTTTTTTCTTTCAGACTTGAACTCACTGTCTCTCGAGCAGGATGTTTGGCTTGCCACCAAAAACATATACTTTAAGTAGAGTTTGGAGAGAATTTTAAAACATTCGGAATGCTATACTTGGGTGTTATGAATAAAAATGAGCGTATGCTATTTACTCACGTTTTCTGAGCAGGTGCTCGGTATGAGCACATAGATAAAAGTTTTGAGAATATTCTAAAAAAATGTGTAGATTCTTAAATTTGAGAAAATACTCAGTTTCCCACGCTAAGTAAACAATATGCTCACATCCAAACGATTAAAAAGCGAGAATTTACTCTTTCCGTTAGCTAGTCTTCATCTGTTTTGCGTCTCTTCTTGAGATACCTCACTTTTAAGACTGAGGTTATCGTATAATTGTAGTAAGTAGGAATCTGCGAAACAAAGACTTCGTTCATGAATATAAGAAACTGGAAAATGTACGTCGAAGCACAATAAAGTGGGTTAGAACATCCAGTTTATTACGATTTTTGTAGATAAATGTTAAATTCGTCGCAACAGTTGTTTTTAGTCAAATAAAGATGGAAAGTATATGTGACACTTCTTCAAACGAAACGAAAAAGGAAGTATTTTTTGTGAGTTGAAGTCACAAAAGCCAAACTGCCAGTCAGAGACACGGCAGTGACATCAGTCGATGCCCTGAGCCAGTTCTCCCATACAAGCGTCGAAGTTGAAACAATAAGAATCAGTGATTAAAGAAAAGACTACTCTGGGATTTGATATAATTTACAATCTGTAATTTGTCTGTGCCATTCGAAGAAATTACTTTCTGCATTACAATTTGCCAGATTTTTCTCAGTTTGTTTCATGCAGACGTAATGATCTTCTCCAAGCCCACTCCTTACAAATAGACATCGTCATCTAGCAAACCCATAGACATTTCGTTGGAGAAGCGAACCTGTGAAATAAATGTGTCTTCTAAAGGAAACGCTTTTTTACAGCAAACGCTACATAATTATTTGAAAGCATAGGTGCATGAAATACTTAAAAATATTTATTTACAAGAACAAAATATCAGAATGTCTTGCCTTTGCTCAATCATAATTTGTTCATGATTTGAACGTATAATTTCATATCAAACGCTTACTCCTTATTACTTGCAATGCTAGTTAGATTCAGATTTCTCTTGTGGATGATTTGTCTTAGAATGAAACTCATGGAGACGTCTGCGAACTGTTCTGAATTCCAGCATTTTTCACCATTAGAAAATATTTGTGGAACGATTTCATCTTCCTATCACGACCTTTCGCGACATTGGATACTACAAGATATCTTATTCCATTTCTTTTAATGTTAGCTTTGTAGCTGTAACAGTATCCCTCGATTTTAACCAATTTCTTTCTCTAGAGATAAATTGAGAGGCAACATCGTAATGAGGGGCAATTTCATGCAACTTTATTGATGAATATATGAACACCAACTCAACTTCTTTTTTCGACGACTTAAGACATTTCCCATTCCTATTTATAAATTCTGTTTTAGTTCGCGATGAAATGTAGCACGGAATTTTATGACAAACAAATGCTATTTTCATATTTTACAACCACATACGAGTATACTCCCATAATGTGTTCTCTGGTATTAAGTTCATAAGAGCAATGTATAAGAAATTTATGCTCAGAGACCACAAGAAACACAGAGGTTAGATAATTCAAAAATTTAATCGGAAATCTATAATTCATTCCGAACTTACTATTGGTCTACTAACACATTTGTACAATGTTTGGATAATACTTTTTGTTTTGAGGAGACAGTTCAAGATCTTTATTTTAAATATGGAAAATATTAGTTAACATTATGTTCTTCACGTAAAAAATACCTTCTTTATATAATACGCCAAGAAAAGATGATGGTTTTGTGCGATTTATAATATCTCACTGACACAAAACCTCGCAAATGAGCTACTTCTGGACATAGAATTACTTCTCACAGGCATAAAATAGATTTGAAGTGGAAAATAAAGCATATTATTGACTGTGCTACGAATAAATTTGTAAACTCACATGCAATCCGCAATACACCGCAGCTGCAACACGTGTTACCAACGTTCACACTCCAAACACCGTGCAATTTATACTACAAATTAAACGATAGAAGACAATCTCTAACACAAAGAATTACTAACAGATTGTATAATTCTATGGGTGCGTTTTTCAAGTGATGTCGCAGCGTCCAACAATGCGAGTATTGATTCGTAAAATCAAGTCTAATTTTCATGAGTGATCGATGTACCCTCGCTTGCACAAAAAATGGGCGATGTCCTGAGCCGAACTTTACCAGAGTTTTCGACCCTGCCCCGCCTGCGATATTACCAATCCGCTTTAGCTTCATTTCGGGGAGGCGGGACTATTCATTTTGAACATTAAAAAATGGCGGTGATGGCAGTTATATTATAGTAAATATTTGAATATAAATATTAAATCAACCAACAGTTTTACATAAATTTTTGTATATACATTTAATTATAAATAAGCATGAAATTTTCCCTCTAAAACATATTTTAAAACTGTTATAAAAGGGATTTTGCAAAACATAACATTGGACAACGACTATTAACCCTCCATGTCTACATTTCGTCGTTTATTATTGTAATATTTAATATAAATAAAAATAATTTGCATTGTAGCATTTCTAACCTAGTTTTTTTATTAAAAAAATTAATAACTTAAAGAAATACGTTTTAGAGTAAGTTTCTAACACGTCTCCGAGATAGCAGCTTTCAGTTGTGAAATATTTCATCATCAATTTCTCAGATAAATTAAAAATACTATATGGTCACGGATATTAATATTGTAATTAAATAGTTTTGATATGTAAAATACTAAATAAACTTGAAGTATTTAAAGTTCATTTAGTCACAATGAAAGTTTTCTACCAGACATTATGATTGGTAATGCAGCTGTAAGCAAATGAATGATTTTGATCTTTTGTTTTGGGGGTCACAATTAATTACCTCTTCGATCTAACGTTAGGGTGATTGCATTTACATGGAGTTTTTTTCCGCAAATATTAAAATCATATTGATACCCAGTCTTTGAATTTTGCGTGAGAATCAAAACCGACATATGACTCTTATATAACATTTAATATCTTAATGTTTGCAAAGGTAGAAACACCAACTTTGTCTATTGCGTTAACATTGGAGGAACACACACACACACACACACACACACACACACACTCATATCAATATATTACTTACATGTAATTTATGTATGATTTCCGCAATGAAATTAATATATTTATATTATTATAGCAAGTATATTTTTACATTACGATAATTTTATTTTCCCAGAGACGAGCAATGCACACAAAGTTTTTACACGTCATCGGAATGTTACACCCCCTTCTTCTAGATAAGCAGACCTATGCAAACACTGTTTTTGCTAATCCATTAGAATCCTAAATTCTCCCGTCATAAATTATTTCAAAAATTTTAATTTTAATAATGTTTCAAAATTTTTCAAACTTGAAATCTGTGTCACGATAATCGTTAGAAAAAGAATAGGATCCTCTTCTGTAAAATATTGTCAAAATAAAAATTTTCTCTATTTTCATACATTTTCATTTCATAAAATTGCCAATTTATTGGATATGTGTTCACTAACGCATCTTCAGTAATTGCACTGCATATTTATAATTTTATGAATTGTTAATAAATATTGTAAACAAAATAAGCAATTAATTTTTATTTGGAAAAATTTCATTTAAGTTAAATATTTATAAGTAATTTAATTAAAGTACTATAATATGAATTAAGGTTGAATTTTAAAACTATAACTACAATATTTATTATTGTTGAAACGCATTGCTACTATATTCAATGTAACGTTTTAAAATGTACTGCCCATTGATTCATAGTTGTGTTCGTATATAGTATATCTCACCAGAGACGATTTTACAAAGAAAATCTAAATAATAACGAAATAACCTCAAATTTATAATTCATTGGCATTTGGTCTCAAATTCGGCGACTCACTTTAATCAAGGGCGGGAAGAAGGAGAAATCTGTGCTATCGCTGTTGGGTTGAACCAAATCTTCAGGGTCACCATTGTTCCTTTTTCTTAAGTCTTAGGGTTCAAATGATACTAGATATTTCAACATTAACGAGAATACATGTGCATACCATGAGAGAGAAATGATGAAAAAAAGTCTGAGTTTTAAAAACTCTGCCTTTGGAATACTGCATCAGAAGTCCTACTGGCTATTGTAATTACAGTTTCTTCATTCGTCGATAAACTGCCGAACACTTTCCGGTGAATTATGTTATCGCCGCTAAGCGAAAGATTTCAGGTTAAAGAGACCACATATGTTATTGGTGGATCGAAATAGATTTTAATTGTGGAATTGACATTACTCATTGGTACA